>LNAC01000365.1:1402129-1492082 GCA_002007465.1 Ailurus styani | reverse complement strand
GAGTTATTTTTCTTTTTTTAAGTTGTATTTTAATCCCAGTTAGTATACAGTGTTATATTCATTAACATACAGTGTTATATCAGTTTCAGGTGTATGATATAGTGAATCAGCAATTCCATACATCACCTGGTGCTCATCACAAGTGCACTCCTTAATCCCCATCACCTGTTTAACCCATTGTGTTCCCCCCCTCCCCCTGCCACATACCTTTCCTATAGTAACCATTAGTTTGTTTTCTATAGTTAAAAGTCTGTTTCTTGGTTGGTCTTTTTTTTCCTTCCCTTTGTTTCTTAAGTCACATATGAGTGAAATCATGTGGTATTTTGTCTTTTTCTGACTCACTGATGTTGCTTAGTATTATACTCTCTAGCTCCACCCATGTCATTGCAAATGGTAAGATTTCATTCTGTTTATGGCTGAATAATATTCCTCTGTGTGTGTGTGTGTGTGTGTGTGTTTATCAGTTCATGAGTTGATGGATACTTGAGCTGCTTCCATATCTTGGCTATTGTATATATGCTGCTATAAACATAGGGGTGCCTATATCACTTTGAATTAGTGTTTTTGTATTCTTTGGGTCAATACCCAGTAGTGTCATTGGTGGGTCATAGGGTTACCTCTGTTTTTAACTTACTGAAGAAACTTCATACCATTTTCCACAGTGGCTGTGCCAGTTTGCATTCCTGCCAGTGGTGCAAGAAGGTTCCCTTTTCTCCACATTCTCACCAACATTTGTTTCTTGTGTTACTGATTTTAGCCATTCTGACAGGTCTGAGGTGATATCTCATTGTAGGTTTTCTTTTTTTGAAGATTTTATTCATTCATTTGAGAGAGAGAGCACAAGCAGAGGGAGGGGTATAGGGAGAGGGACAAGCAGACTCCCCACTGAGTGAGGAGTCCAATGAGGAGCTCAGTTCCAGGATCCTGAGAGCACGATCCAAGCTGAAGTCAACTGCTTAACTGACTGAGCCACCCAGGTGGCCCTCATTGTAGTTTTGATTTGCATTTCCCTGATGATTGTCATGATGAGCATCTTTTCATGTGTCTGTTGGCCATCTGGACATCTTCTTTGGAGAAATGTCTTCTGCATTTTTAAATTGGATTATTTACTTTTTGGGTGTTGAGTTGTGTAAATTCTTTATATATATTTTAGATACTAACCCTTTATCAGATATGTCATTTGCAAACATCATCTCCCATTCCATAGGTTGCCTTTTAGTTTGGTTGATTGTTTCCTTTACTGTGCAGAAGATTTTTATTTTGATATAGTCCCAACAGTTATTTTTACTTTTGTTTCCCTTGCCTCAGGAGAAGTATCTAGAAAAAAAGTTGCTGCAGCTGATGTCAGAGAAGTTACTGCCTGTGCTGTCTTCTAGGATTTTTATGTTTCAGGTCTCACATTTAGGTCTTTTATCCACTGTGAGTTTATTTTTGCGTGTGGTGTGAGAGAGTAGTCCAGTTTCATTGTTTTGCATATATCTGACCAAGTTTTCCCAATGCCATTCATTGAAGAGACTTTTTCGCATTGGATATTCTTTCCTGCTTTGTTGAAGATTAATTGGCCGTATAATTGTGGGTTTATTTTGGGTCTTCTGTTCTTATTTCATTTATCTGTGTGTCTATTTTTGTGCCAGTATCATACTGTTTTGGTGACTACAGCTTTATAATATAACTTGAAGTCTGGAATGGTGATATCTCCAGCTTTGCTTTTCTTTCTCAAAATAATCTTTGGGTATTTGGGGTCTTTTGTGGTTCCTTATAAATTTTACAGTTGTTCTAGTTCTCTGAAAAGTGCTATTGGTATTTTGATAGGGATTGCATTGAATATGTAGGTTACTTTGGTTAATTATAAACATTTTGTTTTTTTGTTTGTTTTTTAATTTAATTTTNTGAATATGTAGGTTACTTTGGTTAATTATAAACATTTTGTTTTTTTGTTTGTTTTTTAATTTTATTTTATTTTTTTAAAAGACTTTATTTATTCATTTGACACAGAGAGAGAGATTACAAGTAGGCAGAGAGGCAGGCAGAGAGAGAGGAGAGAGGAGGAAGTAGGCTCCCTGCTGAGCAGAGAGCCCAATGTGGGCCTCGATCCCAGGACCCTGGGATCATGATCTGAGCCGAAGGCAGCGGCTTTAACCCACTGAGCCACCCAGGCGCCCAATTATAGACATTTTGAACAGTGTTTGTTCTTCCAATCCATAAGCGTGTAATGTCTTTCCATTTCTTTTTGTCATCTTCAGTTTCTGTCATCAGTGTTTTATAGTTTGGGGGGTACAGGTCTTTCACCTCTTTAGTTAAGTTTATTCCTAGGTATCTTATTATTTTCAGTGTAATTATAAATGGAATTATTTTCTTAATTTCTCTTTGTGCTGCTTCATTATTGGTGTATAGAAATACAACAGATTTCTGTACATCAGTTTTGTGTCCTGTGAATTTACTGAATTTTTTTATCACTTCTTGCAGTTTTAGGGGGTTTTCTATATATAGTATCATGTCATCTGCAAATAGTGAAAGTTTTACTTCTTCCTTATGGATTTGGATGCCTGTTATTTCTCTTCGTTGTCTGATTACTATGGCTAGGACTTCCAGTACATCTTAAGTTACATTTTGTGTATGGTATGAGGAAGGAGGGGGTCCATCTTCATTCTTGTGCATGTGCAAATCCATCTTGTCTGTCATTGCCCATTTAACTGTCATGACACCATTATTGAAGATTTGCCACAATAACTCTGGGATTTGACCAAGATCCTTTTTTGTCACTTATTCTCTACTGGTGAAGTAAGTTTTTCTCTACTTTTAGGAGGGTGGGAATGGGCATAGGATAGCTTTTCTAGTTTCATAGTATAGGCTAAAGCTCTCTCTTCTGTGGTTTTTGTGGAGTGAATCCTTCTATCTTGTACTTTCTGAGATGTGCCTTTTCTGTTTTTCTCCACAAGTTTTATCTGAGCCTTCTCTTTCCCTTTGTCCCTACTGTGTGATATGCTACAACGTTCCTTCTACTCCCAGCAGTTTCTCTTGGTGAGACTTTGTCTTGAAAGGGAGCTTTGGTTTGTTAATTTTGAGAGTTTATAGAACTCAGACTGCACAATTAGACCTTACTTATATCACTTTGGAGTCTGCTCGCACTTATTTATAAGTAGAATTGCATTGAACTCCCTCCCAGTTTCTGCTGCTGTTCTCAGACTCAGCTTGTTCCCTGACACCATCCCATGAGTATCTGCTGTCAACTGTGAGGCTTTTCTGTTCTGCTTTCTGGCTGTCAGAAGCCCCAGGCCTTTCCACACTTCTTCCTGCATGGATGTTTGTACCATGGAAGTCTTGTTATTGGCAGAAGTTTGTTTCTACTTAGTTACATTTGGAGCTTTGTCTCCTGATTTTGTTATGCATATTGTCGTTGAATCTTTGGTTTTGCTATCTTCATTGCTTTGTTTCGGTTTATGGGGAGAGTTAGAGGAATTCAAAAAGTGAACTGCCATTTGCTGTCGTCCTCCCAGAATTTTCTCATGGGCGGATGTTTTTGAAGCATATTCTTTTCCTTTTTTAAAAATAGTATGGTGTCTACAAGTTAAAAAGAAACTGCAATCCAATAGTCGATTCTCAGTTCAAAACTCCAGGTAATTCTGTAGTGAAACAAATAAGAGGAACTTTTTCTGGGCTGAGTTAAATATCATAAATATGTTATTCATTCCTATTGAATGTATGTTGTATTTTGATTATGCTAAGAATCAACTTTTCCCTTTCAGAATAACAAGCCTTTGTACTCATTTGAAGATAATTCAGACTATGTTTATGATGTTATGTGGTCACCCACCCACCCAGCCCTGTTTGCTTGTGTGGATGGCATGGGGAGGCTGGATTTGTGGAATCTCAATAATGACACAGAGGTGAGCAGGAAAATAACGAAAATTGTACTGAAAAATAGAAAATTGGAGATTTATTGAATAATTTGTGAAATTCCTTTTATCCCAAGGAATGTAAAAGGGCTCAATGATTGTAGCCTCATCACAAAGAAACCAAATAAGCTTTGTACCCTTAATAATAAACAGCATGCTGTGCAGTACTGAAGGGAGAAATAATGTTACCAAGAGCACTGGGGCATTTCCTTTTACTCCTGAAAAGCACTATCATGTCTGTAATGTCCTGGCAAGTCTCATTCATAAGGCAACTGGGATATTTTTCACTCGCAGGCTACAAAGCAGATAGTTTCAGACTGTTGAAGTATGTTAACCTTAATCCGGAATTTCTAAATTATCTCTTAGCCTTGACAGAATTGTACATCATCCATAAACATTAGTTTTAGCCTGACTTATTTAAATGAAAGAAAAATTTATTTTGATGACTTGGTCCATGAAGGATTGAAAACAGTGTTTTTACTATAAAATGAATCTAGAAACCACAAAATTTCCTAATTACTATGCTGATATTACTTACTGGCAATGAAATTTAACTACAGCTATTACTTACTTTTAGATATGTGTATATTTACCAACTTAGGCTTAAAATGTTCCTTGAATTCTATACTGCTACGTGGTGGTAAGAAGTAATGTTTTAGTAGTTCTGCCAGAAACAGTTATTGAGAGTAAAGTCTCTTGGTGCCTTCCCCCACATCCCACTGTTTCCCACATTTCTTCCTATTTCTGGTAGCAGCCATCCAAGTCACTCGAGGTAAAATAGTTGGTTATACAGGGCAAGGAAGTTGTGTATTAGAAATGTAAGGGTAGTTAAGTGTGCCAACTTCTGGTTTAGTATTTTGAGGAGGAATATTCAGATTCTTCTAGGAAAAGGAGTATCTGACCAGGTGGTTGGGCTTAATTTTACTTTTATAGTTACCTAAAATGGTACCAATTTTTTTTTTCAGTTTGAATTTTGGTGTTTGAGATTTGTGGTTACACTTAAATTTGGGTCTTTCCTATAATCCTTAACTCAAAAAATATATCTAAATTACAGTTTTTCTCTATACAGTTTTGGCATTCTAGGAGTATTTTTAATTAGGTTTAAAAAATTCTATTGTGCTTCCAGTCTGAGTCAAGCATTGAATGTTTGCTCTGTGTGTGGCAAATAAATCTTTTTCCTCAGCATAAGAGAAGTACAGTCAGATTCCTGGGGGGT
The DNA here is from genome assembly GCA_002007465.1 of Ailurus styani. Lineage (NCBI taxonomy): Eukaryota > Metazoa > Chordata > Mammalia > Carnivora > Ailuridae > Ailurus > Ailurus styani. The sequence continues at coordinate 1,486,970 of LNAC01000365.1, read as the reverse complement.
TGTGCCATTGTCTTGGTGCTCTCATCCTACCCTGTTCTAGACAGTTTATGGGAACAAGAGCTTTGGCAAGACCCAGACTGCACCTTCAGTATGAACTCTTTCTAGGAGTTCTGTGGGTCAAATCACACGTTTCAGCTGACAGAGTCACAAGCTACAAAAGTAATTTCTGTCCTCTAAAATTGAACCATAATCTGTTTATGAGGGCTTTTGAAATGTTTCTTTAAGATGGGGTTTTGGCCATCTGTTTTCAAACAGCTTGATTTCTTAAAAAAGTTAAAATAACAACAAAGAATCCTTTATTAAGGAGAAGATCTTTCAAATGATGTGTGTATCCAGTCATGTGAGAATTTCTTATATAGGAACTTCAGTTATTTTCCCAAACCATTTTCAAGGATTGACTGTAATGTCATTCATAATGTATCACTGAACAGGAAGAAAGTTGGGAAAATTCTTCATCTATTTTCATCTTGGTTTTAAAAAATGTAACCCGATTGGAAGAAAGAAGAGTCACTGTTTTACATGTTTATAGAAATCTTGATGAAACTTTTAACTGCACTGTATTTTAAATGACTTCAGGTGCCAACTGCCAGCATTTCTGTGGAAGGTAATCCTGCTCTTAATCGTGTAAGATGGACCCATTCTGGAAGAGAGATTGCTGTGGGTGATTCTGAAGGACAGATTGTCATATATGACGTGGGAGAGGTATGGGGCTCACTGCCTATAATTTTGATACATCTGTTTGTTTTCAGGGCGTTGTAGTTACGGTATCTTTATGGCTAAAACTAGTCTTCGAGGTTCATGAGTTATATAAACCATATGGTTATAAAGATAAAACTTTTTCCACGACAGAAACAACTCTTAATTTTCTTTCTAAATTGGATGTTCTGTGTCCCCATACAACAGATTTTGAGGATAATATCATACATTGGAAGTACCTTATTTCTTGAAGCATAAATTACTAGAGATTAGAAACTCTTCAGAAAGAAGAAATTTGGAGTTATAGTTGAATTATAGACTTTTCATTATGGACTTTGAGGCTTTACAGATTTAAGTTCTTATTTTTCTGTATTTGTAGATTTGTTTGGGCCAGGTAGTAGAAATCAAAAGTAGTATCTTTGAGAGTTATTTGATGACCGTGTGAAGTGTGAATCTTGACTTCTGAACCTTGTTGCAAAACCATTATCATTGAATCCATCTCTGTGTCATCTTTAGTACTTGGCTTGGCTACATAGTGTTCAGGAGTGATTTCCTTCTTTTTAGCCTGGGCTAAAAGAAGCCTTAGTCACTGTTTTTTTGGCTATGCCTTATGATTCTCCATCCCCTCTGGACACCCTGTAGCCTCTAGTAATTGGATCTGGAGGGAGGTAGATTGAATCATTTAGAATAGCCGATGGAATGTCCACACAGATAGAATGGCTCTGTATCTGCACTGTCTAATCCAGTAGTTACTAGCCACATATGGCTATCAAACACTTAAAATGTGGCTAGCACAACGAAAGAACTGCATTTTAAATTTTATTTCATTTTAAGTACTTTAAATGTAAACAGTCACATGTGTCTGGTAGCTACCATATTGGATATCACTAATCTAATCTAATATGGTAGATTAAGAAGTAGGCATATTCAGTTGCTATACTGAGTGGTTTCTGCCTTAATATGCAGTGTTGAGATTTCTCCATTATTATGATGACAATTATCAAAAAGTTTTAGTCATTGGGTGCTTCAGGGATGCAAAAACATCATGAGCCTCTTTTCTCCTTTACTATTTGTAGATCACTAAAGTGGTAAGAGATAATGTATCTTCTGATGAAGGGATTAAGATATTGAAAATGGTTATCTTATGCTCCAAACAAAAATAAATACTCATAAGAAACCAGCCCTTTGAAGCATTCTTCAAAAACTATTTTATATTTGGAAAAGTGCAAGAAGTAAAAAATTTTAAGGAATTCCTCCCCACCAGCAAAATCCATGAAGTAGTGCATAGGAGTTATATTTACAGAGTATCATTGTTGTTCTCTCTTATACTGATGGTGGTAACAGCAAAAGTGCTTCTGAGGCTGTCACAACACACTTCCCAAACATCATCTTTTGTTTTGAAATGTGTTGTAAAGCATTGTTATGGTCCCTGTAATTATGGAAAGACCATTTATGCCAATTATTACTTTTTAGTGGAAAAATTATTTGAAAACAAACTGAGATACTGAGTAAGATCTTCTCTTTCAGTGTACATAAAACATTGTCTTTCTTTTAACAGCAGATTGCTGTCCCCCGAAATGATGAATGGGCACGGTTCGGCCGAACACTCGCGGAAATTAATGCAAACCGAGCTGATGCAGAGGAGGAAGCAGCTACCCGAATACCTGCTTAACTCCTGAAAGGGGGGATATTGTAGCCTTAGCGGGTTTGGGGAAGTCTCTAAGTAGGACCTAAGACTATTTGCATGTTTCTGTCTAAATGTTCATTAAAAGGAAATTTCGTGGATTTAACCATGGATTTAGTGCAGCAAGTAAATCTTAAAATGTCCCTTTTTATATAACATGCATCTTGTTTTGGATTTATCATTTTTAATACAGCTGATTGAATTTACAGATTGCAGCCTTTTCTGAATTCTTATATACAAGTGTATATTTGGTATTAGTTATTCTTTTGAATTCTTTTCAATTTATAACACTACATACAAGTTATTTCTAAAGTACAGATTAAATCAGTTCTGCATATTTTTAAATAATCACAATTCCTTTATACCAATACTGTCCTCACTAACCATAATATGTAAGAACATTGTTTATTCTTAGCCATAGCATGCAACATCTACCCAAGCTCCATTCTAATATCCTTTTTCTTCTTTATAATTCATGTGATAACTATTAAATAAGAACAAATATGCTTTAACTTTTCCGATTTTCATTTTGATTTAGCCTTGCAATTTTAATTTTCCCATCCCTTTTATGAAGTGTCTTTTTTTCTATATCTTTCTTTAAGGTCTTGTTGTAAGTGGCCACCTCAAATCTTGTAAAGTTTTGTGTCTTAAATATGCCATACATTATAATGTAGATCTCTCGATGAAATTATGAATTGATGTTTAACCTGTCAGTGAAAAAATTTCTCCTGTGTTAACTTTTGCTTTACTCCCTTATTTACTTTCCATCTGAGATGTAGTTCTAAAGAATAAACAAAGCTGCCTATTATTTTCATTGATTGAGATTATTATGTATGTGAACTCTCTGATCTAAAACCTCCTGTGAGAGAAATTGATTTCATGGTTGCAGTAGTAGCTATGAAGGAAGTATTCAAATGAACTTTGTCATTGAATCAACTCCACATCTTGAGATCTGTTACCACACAACCTTGTATAAGCAAGTCTGAAAGGTGAGTGACAAATATCTAAGAATTAATGTTGAAATCAGCCTATTTCAGAATTAGAGGAAAGCATTATGATCAGATCTTTATTTTATCCACGTTAAATTGTGTCTTTCCTTGATCCTAACCTCTTATCCTTCGAAAGTTTACTTGGAAGAAAGAATAGATATCAGAATATGACCACTTTTGTTGTTGTTTTATAATTCTAACAGAGATCTGTTGAAGATAAATTTCCAAGTAATAAAATTTTTAAACTATGAGTATTGTAGTAATGTAAAAATAATCAACTAGAAATATTAGACCCAACTCAGTTCTAGCTCTGGCACTCAAGAGAAGTGTGATTTTAGCCATGTCTTTCCATCTGTTTGTGCCTCATTCTTTTTATCCAGGAATTAAGTTTGGATTAGATGATTGTTAAATTTCCTTCTGGCTCTAAAATTATTGATTGTAATTACTTCAGGCAATTCTCCAGTTTTATATATTCACATCTCACAAATTAGCACCCCATAATTGCCTATTATATACCAAAGATAAATTTTTTATATTAGTAGGCAAATATCTGAAGTTAGCTCATGGTAGCAATGTCTGAGTCAGAAGTTCGATTTCAGTCTACGGCCATACCACCCTGAATGTGCTGGATCTCATCTGATCTCAGAAGCTAAGTAGGGTCAGGCCTGGTTAGTACTTGGATGGGAGAAGTTTGATTTCAGCGGTCACACTGTCTTTGTTTTTGTTTTAAAGATTTTATTTATTTGAGAGAGAGTGAGAGCTAGAGAGAGCACACATGTGTAGAAGGAGAGAGAGAAGCAGACTCCCTGCTGAGCAGGGAGCCCCACACGGGGCTCAATCCCAGGACCCCTGGATCATGATCTGAGCCAAAGGCAGACGCTTAACTGACTGAGCCACCCAGGTGCCCTGGTTATTACATTTTTGCTATCAGTTTGTAAAAAGGACTAGGAAAAGGGAAAACATTACTAAGGTTGGAAGTCAAGAGATTTGGCAAATCAGATGCTCATTGGATTAAAATTGATGTGTTTGATTGTGAAAGAATAAAATTGGTAAGTAAAATACTTAGAACCAGAATTTTTGCTTTTGAGGAACAACCTCTCCTGCCCCACCCCAGCCCCCAAATGCAATGTGGACCTTTGCCCATATAACTTAGTCTACATTTTTAGGAACACGTAAATTTAATGTGAGTAACTGCCTTTTAAGTTTGAGTATATGATAGGGCAAAAAGGAAGAACTAAGACTATTGATAATGGTGTAAGATCTTTGGACAAGTCAAGCTGACTAGAAAAGTGTAGCACAGCTTTTTACTCTTTTACAAATGAAAACCTTAAAATTTTCAAAAACATCCAGTTATGGAAATTATACCTTATTTGTTACCAGTTACACTTTTTTGCTGAATGGGAAACAAGCCATAGCTTTCAAGCTAATTTCTTATTTTGTTTACTGTTTGGTTATTATCTTTTAAATGAGAAATTAAAGATTATTGGTTATTCTTGTTTGTGTTGAGGAAGAATACTCAATTTTATAGACCGATTAGCTTATACTAAGTCTAATTAAGCACTAAGTATAATTAAAGCAAAAAAAACCCACAAAAATTCATTGGTAGAGTCTATCTTTGTGCTTATAGATTCAATTCCCTATACAAAGTTTAGAAAATCTCTAGATATAAAATATTGTTTCATTAATGCCGACATACGGGATCTTGAAGAAATGGATGACTTGAAATTTAGAGGGGAAAGAACTAAAAGAAAGTAGTATTAGGAGTGATCCTAGTCTTGCAATATTATAAGAATGTTGGTTCATTTTGTTTTGTACTAGTACTGAATAAACAGACTGTAACCTCTACCTCTTGAAAACCACATGGAAAGGAAGGGCTTGAATGAGTGAAAGAAAATCTGATATGAAGCATGTGATTTTTCATCTCCCCATTCTATTGGACAATCCATTTTTTTTAAAGATTTTATTTATTTTATTTGACACAGAGAGAGATTACAAGTAGGCAGAGAGGCAGGCAGAGAGACAGGGAGAGGAGGAAGCAGGCTCCCTGCTGAGCAGAGAACCCGATGCGAGCCTCGATCCCAGGACGCTGAGATCATGACCTGAGCCGAAAGCAGAGGCTTTAGCCCACTGAGCCACCCAGGCGCCCATGGACAGTGCATTTTTAAATCTTTTCCACAGTCCTGATATTTCAACATTGGTACTGTGATATCTTCTAAATAGGAAAAACTCTACACTTAGGTAAGTATTGGAGAGGATGCATCTCCAGTTACAGCTCCAGCTGCTCGATGGTTGTGAAAACTGAGTTGTTAGAAACATGACACAGCATCCAAGGTGGTAGTGTCATTAGTGTCATGCCTGAATCTTGGGCATAAGTCTAGGGTAAAATGCCATTGGCTTTGCCTCATTTCATAATTTAGTGATGAGATTCCCATTAGTTGTTTTTTTTTTCCCCAGTCTACATAAAAAGAAGAACAGAGTTCTTGCTTTCCTGCTATCATCTTGCTGATTGACAGCAAATAAGGTCTTACAGGTTTTGGGAAAAAGACCTGGGGCTCTTCCTTTTGGATCATTAAAAAGTGCTGGGGGATTATTTACTTAAAGGTCTCATTTACAGATTCTGGGGACTTCTAGTGCTACCAAAGAATTTGAAAGTTGCCTCAGACAAGAATAGATGAACACCTATGTTCAGCGTATCTTTTGAATTCAGGGATTACAATTAAGAACATTAACCAATCTCTCTAATCTTACTGCTCCCCAAAGGTACTAATCTTATACTTAATATGTTGTATTTTTAAAATCCTTTTCATTTATAACAAACACATTAAAAAAAAAGATGCTACAATCCTAACAGAATGCCAACTGCAAGACTTTTAATAGTCATCACACTGCAATGCTTTTCTCAATAGGCCAGTGCCCGTGGATATTTTGTTGGACTTTAGGTGTATGGATCCATTCTGCCTGTTCGTGTTTGCAATTCCACAACTTCTTAAAGTTCTAATGGATTTTAGATTTTTAAGTTTCCAATATATAGTTTCTAACCACTGATAGTTTCAATATAGCCAATCAGCCATCTTTTACAAGCTTTCCTAAAATTACAGTATTTTGTGTTGTTAGTTTCATAGCAGGAATCTCAGTTTTGGCTTCTTAATATTCCATTACCAGTTCCCAGTCAGAGGATGGAACAGCTTGTGCTCAGGTAAGCTTTCAGAAAGGTCTGTTTCACTTTGTGAGGTCATTTATTCAGGTCCCCGGCAATGTATTATCATGCCTGTCTTTTAATGTACTTGATTTGGTCGGAAAGCTGTGGGGCAGTGATTGTGTAGGGTGTAGAATACACCTTTGTGGTGCTGAACATGCGGAGACCTGCCTTTGGTGACTTCAGAAATCAGGTATACCACCAGTAAGGCTTTGATGGCAAGTAATTTTATCTTTTGTGAATTTTTGTACTGGATTTTTAAAAAGTTTTTTTTTTTTTTTAACAAAGTAATAGAAATGCTTTGGAACAAAATCTCTTACACTGAAGTGTGGCTGGTATGTAAGAGAAAGGACACTGGGCTCAAAAGACCCAAATTCTATTCCTGATGCCACCATTACCAGTAATGTCACCTGGGACAAGGGTAAATATTCTCGTGTTAAGTGAGGAAAATGTTCACTTTCTGTGAAGATTATAGGAGATATGGAGTATGTGCACAGTGTATGTGAAAACTTGTAAATTATAAAGTACCACACAAATAAGGGATTGTATTTCTTAGGTTTTTTTTGGAGTACAAAAATGGAGACCATTTTGTGTAGCTGTCTGTGCAATGTAATAAGAGCACATCTTCCAAGGATTTAAGCGGCTTGGTGTTCAAGAAAATCTTTTTTTAATTCTGAGACATCACAGCGTAATTTAACCCTCAGATGCTTAGGAGTAGCAGTGAACGAGGGATATAAATTGCCCTTTAATCAGTGATACTTTTCCTAAGAATGTTTTATTACATTCAGTGATAAAATTACAAATGATGAAAATAAAAAAAAAATAACCCACTCTGAATTTCCAGCCTGTACTCAACTGTTGCTCTTATGTTATTTACGTATAACATGGGTTGTGATATCTAGAGACTTAGAAAAGAGCACATGGAACCCCTTTTTCAAGTTAGTGAGAAAACAAACTTGGTTCATGACTACCCAGTTAGATGTTAGCAGAACTGGAATTCATCACTTCCACAAAAATCTGGGGAACAGCATTAATTAGCTGTTGTAACTTACATAGTACCGTTCCTTCTTCCCTAAGGGTAGGCCCCTTGAAAATAACTTGTGTTTGCTGTAGGAAGATGATCACTAGAAGGGGGAGCTTCAGTCCTGATGGCCTGTGTGTGGCTGTTAGGCTTAGGGAAAGCCCTAAGATTAGTCCTGCAGGAGTAGCTTTTATCGAACTCACATCCGGATTGGCAGATATCTGCTGTCTCATGTTTCAAAATGTGATTTTGAAATAAGTCAAAACCTGACTTATTAATGAGTACCAGTTGAGCAAGAAACATGGTAAAATGAGTAGGTCCTTCCTAATGGGCCTCATTTCCAATAATGTTTTTGATACAATCCTGAATTTGTCAGATCATTGAGAGTCATTAGATGGCTTTGGAGGACCTTTAGTTTTCCAAAGGCAAGAGAAATGGCCTTAGCCCTCCTGAAACTCAGGAGCTACTTGAGTAGAATTGCCATCAATTGAGAAAAAGGACTTGTATTTTGTGTTGAAAATCAGACAAGGAGAACAGTGTGATTCATAGATGACTGCTCAGGGTTTTCTTGTTCTTCATCTCTCTAAACCTTCATCCTCATGATTGTAAAATGAATGCTGCAGTAATAATAGTGTAACAAGAGGATAACTGGAATAATACCTCCACATAGATCCAAAACCCAAAAAAGGCTATAACTATCAGGATGTCGCACCTTAGTTGGAATTCTGTCAACTCATAGGAAACAATTGACTACTAAATTCTAATGTTTGGTGGGGAAACTCCTTCAAAACATGGTGGTCCTGAGATTTGTATTTCTAATATAGAGTCTTGGACTTAGAGTCAACTTGTGTTGAAACTCAGTTAACTGTAACTTTGAGCAAATGGTTTCACCTAAACTTATTTCCTCATCTGCTGCTTCACAAGGCTGTTATGGAATTAAACCAGAATCTGTGTGAAAACAATTATACAAATACGAGGCATTGCTATTATGGAAGGTGATGAGTAAGTAACACCCAACAGGTTCAATAACTGCTCTTCAGTAGTTCTTACAAGTTTATGGGCTTTATCTCTTGACTGTTAGAGGCTAAAAACAAGCACTTAAAATTCTGAGATCTCTGCTTTACCACACATGGCTTTCTGGCTTGACCAGTTAGGATTCCCTTCTTTCTTTCCCCTCCTGCTTCCTCTATTGACAGAGACCACAAAACCAGTAGGAAGTTTCAAAGAAATGAATTGGGAAGGTGACTTTCAAAGATCTCACATCACGTCATCCTTTTTTTTTTTTTAAGATTTTATTTATTTATTTATTTGACACAGAAATCAGATCACAAGTAGGCAGAGAGGCAGGCAGAGAGAGAGAGGAGGAAGCAGGCTCCCCGCTGATCAGGGAGCCGGATGCGGGCCTCGATCCCAGGACCCTGAGATCATGACCCGAGCCGAAGGCAGAGGCTCTAACCCACTGAGCCACCCAGGTGCCCACATCACCATCATCCTTAATGGAAATATGTATCTCTCATTTCCAAACTTTCCTCTGTCTTATAAAGAATTAGCCTTTGTACATTCTGACCATGTAGTATTAATAACCAGTAGCATTTATTGAGTACTTGCTAAATGATTATATATGACTCACATATTCTCATTTATCCTAGCTTCCCTATAATGTGGGAACTATTATAAAGGATTACTAATTATAACTATTATAAAGGATTACTAATTTACAAAAGCAGAAACTAATTTGAACCAATTTCTGTGGGCCTGATTTGTAGCCAGTTTCCACAGTATAAATGCTCCCACAGGGCCAATAGCAGACAACCAATGTGATGTCACTGAACATTGAATTAGGAAGCTACACATATAATGGGCTCTCATTCATCTGGTGCAAGCCGGGTCCAGCATATCACTGGGCCTGGGGACATTAAGTGACTCACAATCTACGAACTAAACCTGATTTTAGAGTTTAGAGCTATCTGATTTTAGAGCTGTGTTCTTAACCACTATACTACACTGCCTTTATGATCTGAGCCAGTCGACAAGTCAGTTTTTTATTCAGACAAGCCTACTGTGCTACATGCCTAAAAGACCAAAGAAGAACACTGTAAGAAAGAGAGCAATTAAGGCTTTTGGGAACCTACAAAGTAAGTTTCCACTGGCTGAAGATGATGGCAGTAGCTGTGACTTAACCATAACTGAGCAGGCTCCCTTGTGGCCTGTTAGCACAGGCTGTACCTGAAACCCATTTAGCAATCATTACTTTTCTCCTTCCTAGGCCCTCCCCTAACATTTGCAGGCCCTGAAGCAGTAGGTCAAAAGATTTCACTCTTATAAAAACAAGCTATTAAATTATGTTCATAGCATGTACATATAGCTTGGATTTGAGAATTTTCAGGATTCCATGTCAAAATGTAGCAGCCATAGGAGAACCACCCCACAGCCCATTCCTCTCCTCCTCTTCCACCTGTTCTGTGAATGACAGGCTTCAAAGGAATTTTTGTGGATTCTTCAGCCTACATGCCTAAATTTTGAACCCCTGGAAAATAGCCACCTCTTGGCCACCCTTTAGATTTAGGGGTGCATTTTAGGGAAGATGGACCTGGGTGAAGAGGCTCATGCAGGCCCTGGAAGCAGAGCTGTTCAGGCAGGAAATTTGTCTCAGGTACCTTGAACATGGTCTTTAAAGGAATGAGATGGGCTCTAGGTGGGGATATCCTGTTGGCCCTGTAGTCTGTGCCCTAAGGGGCATGGCTGCAGGAGGGCCTAGGCATAGATTTTTTTAAGAGGCCCTCTAAAATGAGGCAGCTAAAGGCAGTGCTGAGCCTTTTCTCCTAAAGTCAACTGAGTAGTTTGTTGGGTTTTTTTAAAGACATAATTAAAATACAAGATTGTGTAAGTTTAAGGTGTCCAAAGTGTTTGAAATACTTATATAAACAGGTATAGCGTGTGTATGTATGTATGTGTGTGTATGTATGTACGTGTATATATTTATGTATATATATGTATGTATGTGTATATATGTACATATATATATATATAAACACTGTTAGCTAATGCCTCTATCAGTCGCATAATTTTTTGTGGTGGGAACAATTAAGATTTAACCTATTAGCAACTTTGAAATTNCTATTAAATTATGTTCATAGCATGTACATATAGCTTGGATTTGAGAATTTTCAGGATTCCATGTCAAAATGTAGCAGCCATAGGAGAACCACCCCACAGCCCATTCCTCTCCTCCTCTTCCACCTGTTCTGTGAATGACAGGCTTCAAAGGAATTTTTGTGGATTCTTCAGCCTACATGCCTAAATTTTGAACCCCTGGAAAATAGCCACCTCTTGGCCACCCTTTAGATTTAGGGGTGCATTTTAGGGAAGATGGACCTGGGTGAAGAGGCTCATGCAGGCCCTGGAAGCAGAGCTGTTCAGGCAGGAAATTTGTCTCAGGTACCTTGAACATGGTCTTTAAAGGAATGAGATGGGCTCTAGGTGGGGATATCCTGTTGGCCCTGTAGTCTGTGCCCTAAGGGGCATGGCTGCAGGAGGGCCTAGGCATAGATTTTTTTAAGAGGCCCTCTAAAATGAGGCAGCTAAAGGCAGTGCTGAGCCTTTTCTCCTAAAGTCAACTGAGTAGTTTGTTGGGTTTTTTAAAGACATAATTAAAATACAAGATTGTGTAAGTTTAAGGTGTCCAAGGTGTTTGAAATACTTATATAAACAGGTATAGCGTGTGTGTGTATGTATGTATGTATGTGTGTGTATGTATGTATGTACGTGTATATATTTATGTATATATGTATGTATGTGTATATATGTACATATATATATATATAAACACTGTTAGCTAATGCCTCTATCAGTCGCATAATTTTTTGTGGTGGGAACAATTAAGATTTAACCTATTAGCAACTTTGAAATTTATAATACGGTATTGTCTGTAATCACTGTGCTGTGCATTAGCTCTCCAAGTCTGTATCCTTAAGTAATGTCCCCAATTACCCCACCCCTGAGTCTCTGATAACCACCAGTCTATTCTTTTTTTTTTTTTAAGACTGATTTATATCAGAGAGCAAGCAAGTGGGTAAGGGCAGAGAGGGAGAGGGAGAGAGAGCCCCAGCTGAGTCCATGCTAAGCATGGAGCCCCACCCAGGGCTTGATCTCATGACCCTGAGATGATGAGATCAGAAACCAAGAGTCAGTTGCTGAACCGACACTGAGCCACCCAGGCGCCCCTTTGCTTTTATGAATTTGGGTCTTTTAGATTTGACATATAAGTAATATCATACAGTATTTGTGTCTGTCTTCTCTCAGTATTAATGCCTTCAAGTGTCCATCCATGTTGTCACAAATGGCAGGATTTCCTTCTTTCTCATGGCTGAATAGTATTGCTGTGTGTATCATAATTTCTGTATCCATTCATCTGTTTAGATAGATGCTTAGGTTGTTTCCATATCTTGGCTATTGTGAACAATGCTCCAGTAAACATAGAAGTGCAATATCTCTTTGAAATCCTTTGTTCATTTCCTTTGGATATATGTCCAGAAGAGAAATTCCTGGATCATAGGGTAGTTCTATTTTTAATTTTTTGAGGAACCTCCATAATACCTTTCCATAGTGGCTAGTGGCTGCACCCATTAAATTCCTACCAACAGTGTACAAGCGTTTCTTTATCCTCACCAACATGTGTTCTCTCTTCTTGATGATAGCCATTCTAATAGGTATGAAGTGATACCACATTGTGGTTTTGATTTGTATTTCCCCAATGATTAGTGACGTTGAACACCTTTTCATGTACCTCTTGGCCATTTATATGTCTTTGGAAAAATATTTAGTTCCTATGCCCATTTTTAATGATTTTGGGGGGTTTTGTGATTGATTTGCTATTGTATGAGTTCTCTATGTATTTTGAGTATTAACCTCTTACTGGATAAATGATTTGCAAAATCTCTCCCATTCCATAGGTTGCCTTTTCATTTTTTTATCATTGTTTTCTGTGAAGCTTTATAGTTTGATGTGGTCCTACTTGTTGGTTTTTGCCTCTGTTACCTATCCTTTTGAGGTCATATCCAAAATATCAACTGCACAGACCAATTGAAGGAGCTTCTTCTCTGTTTTCTTCTATGAGTTTTACAGTATCAGATCTTCTGTTTAAGACTTTAATCCATTTTGAGTTAATTTTTTGAGTGGTATAAAGGGTCCAATTTCATTTTTTTGCACATGGTTATCCAGTTTTCCCAATACTATTTAATTTATTTTCCCACTGAGTGTTATTGGCTCCCTTGTCAAATATTAGTTGACTGTGTATGCAAGGGTTTATGTCTGGGCTCTCTGTTCTGTTCCACTGGTCTATGTGTCTGTTTTGATGTCAGTACCATACTGTTTCAACTATAGCTTTGTAGTATAGTTTGAAATCAAGAAGTGAGATGCCTCTGGTTTATTTCTTACTTTGGATTGCTTTGGCTAGTTGTGGTGTTGAATTTTAGGATTATTCTATTTCTTGAAAAATGCCATTGGGATTTTGATAGGGTTTGTGTCCAAACTGTACATGGCTTTGGGTAGTATGGACATTTTAACAATATTCTTCTGATCTGTGGGAGTGAGCTATCTCCATTTGTTTGCGACTTCAGTGTCTTTCATCAAAGTCTTGCAGTTTTCATTGAACAGATCTTTCACGTCCTTGGTTAAATTTATTCTTAAGTATTTTGTTGTAAATGGAATAGCTTTATTTTTTTAGATGTTTCAGTATTAGTGTATAGACATGCAACCTGATTCTGCATGCTAATTTTTGTCCTGTAACTTTGAGGTTTTTTTGTCCTTCAAGCTGAAGTGGGTCTCTAGTAGGCAGCATATAGTTGGGGTTTTTTAATCCCTCCAGCTATTCTGCCTTTTTAGTGAATTCAACCCATTTATATTTAAAATTACTAATAGGTAAGGATTTACTAATGCCATCTTATTAATTTCCAGTTGTTTCGTTTTTGCATTTTTTCTTTTTCCCTCTGTTTCTGCGTACCTTTGTAAATCAGTGACCTTTCATGGTAGTATGTTCTCGTTCCCCTTTCTGTATCTTTTGTGAATCTATTCTAGGTTTTTGCTTTGTGGTTACCAGGAGGCTTACATAAAGTGTCTCATCTATAAAACAGTCCATTTTAAGCTGATAGCAACTGAACTCCAGTTGTCTAAAAAGCTTCATCCTCTTGCTTTTCCTTTTTATATTTTGAAGTCATAATTTACTCTTTATATCATTTATTCATTAACAAATTATAGTAGTTGTCACTTTTTTTTTTTTTTAAAGTAGTTGTCACTTTTAATACTCTTCCCCTTTAAGCTTTATACTATTGTTAAGTGGTTAACAAACATCCTATTCAGAATTAGAGTCTTCTAACTGTATATACATATCCTCCACATACAACACCTTTACCAGTGTGTTTTCCTTTGTCTTCATGTTGCTGATTAGTGTCTTTTCAGCTTGAAGAACTCCTTTCAGCATTTACTGCAAGGCTGGACTAGTGGTGATGAGCTCCCTCAGTTTTTTGTGCGTGAAAGTATTTCTCCTTCATACCTGATGTGTAACTCTGCCAGACAGAGTATTCTTGGCTGTCAATTTTTTTCTTTCAACACTGATTCCACACTCTCCTGACCTATAGTTCTGCTGAGAGATCTGCTCATAGCCTAACAGGAGTTTCTTTGTAGGTTACAGGTTTTTTGCCCCTGACTGCTTTTAGGAGTCTCTCTTTATCTTTGATTTTTAACAGTTTTATTATAATGTATCTTAGGTCTTTTTGCTTTGAGATCCTAGAGTGACCTGTAAACTTCATGAACTTAGATGTCAAAATCTCTCCCCAGGTTTGTGAAGTTCTTGACCATTATTTCTTTAATTTTCTGCCCTTCTTTTCTGCCCTAATTTTCTCCTTCTAGAATCCCAGTTATTGTAATATCTGTTCTTTTGATGGAATCCTATTGATCACACAGGCTTTTCTTCATTCTTTTTTTTTAATATTTTATTTATTTATCTGAGAGAGAGCGCACATGAGAGACAGAGAGCGCATAAGCAGGGGGCAAGGGGAGAGGGAGAAACAGACACCCCGCCGAGCAGGGAGCCCCATGCGGGCCTCGATCCCAGGACCCTAGAATCACGACCCAAGCCGAAGGCAGATGCCCAACCGACTGAGCCACTCAGGTACCCCTTTCTTCATTCTTTTTTATTCATTTTTCTTTTTCCTACTCTGTTATTTCAAAATTCCTGTCCTCTAAATCACTAATTCTATCTTCCATTTGATTTTATTCTGCTGCAGATTCTCTCTGTTGCATTTTTTTTTCATTTCATTCATGGAATTTTTCAGCTTCATAATTTTTTTGGTTATGATTTCTGTCCCTTGGGTAAATAGCTCATTTTGCTCATGTAATTTTTTTCCCTGATTACACTGAATTGTCTGAGTTTTCTTGTAGTTCATTGTGTTTCTTCAAAACAGCTATTTTGAATTCTCTTATTGCAAAATACAATACTTTTGAGAGGATGGTTATTGGAAAATTATTTTCTTTTGGTGATGATGTGTTGATTCTTGATGTTTTTATAGTTTGGCTTGCTTCTTTCACATCTGAAGTAGCTGACATCTTAAATCTTTACTAGTTGCCTTCAGATGGGGTATACTATTCATTGGTGCTGTTATATTTGGGTTTTTCTCTGCTTTTGTATAGATACACCTAGCTACATACACTCTTCTTTTCCCTCTTATAGCAGAATTCTTAAGCTTTTGTGGCTTCCCTGGTTCTTACCATTCACCAGTGCCCATCAGAATCCTCTCATTTTCCAGAAGGTGGTGCTATAGCTCAAGTTTGTGGTTTCTCCCTAGCCCACCTACCCTGGTCTTTCTGATGGTGTTTACTCCCTAGCCCACCTACCCTGGTCTTTCTGATGGTGTTTACTCAACTCACTGTTGCATTTGCACTCCAGCATGCATAAGGAACTGGCTGCAAGGTCGGTGGAGATGTTGGTTTAGCCCTTGGGGTCTTGGGGTGCCTGTGGACCTGACCCAGTGGGGTGAAACTTGGGTGAATCACGCCCAGAGATTTGTGGGCAGACTTCCTGAGCACTGTGAGCAGGAACTACATTCCCTTGATGCCCTTTAATAGTCATAAAGGTCCCTCACAAAACTGGGGTTGTCAGGCACTCACTGCTTTCTTTCCCCCATGGGAGGAGTTACCACTGCTGGATAGTTCAGCCCTGTGCAGTGTTGCTTTGTGAAAGTTGCTCTTACAGTCTGCTCTGGACCAAATTTGCAGTTTTTTGCTCCCATAGTGTCCTGGAATCTCCTCTTGGGAAGTCTGGGTGTTTTGTGAACTCTGTGTCATCCATGCATATCCACCTAGGATGGCACTCTCCAGGTTTGTCCCTTATTGCAGCAAGAGGGTTAGGGGCAGTTTTATTGGTTCTGTAGCCTATAGCAAGGTCTATTACTGGATGCACAGGTGGGCAAGACTCCTCCCAGGTCTCCTGGCAGATGGTGCTCATTCCACTAACTCCCACAGCAGTGCTTTTGTTTATGGATGGATATCTAATTAATTGTTTAAAAAGGACAAAAAGAACATTTTATACCACTATGATCCTGACCAATTGAGTAATTTTTAAGATAGTTCTATTATCCCTAACCTTTCAATGCAAATAAAATCAATTNAGATGGTGCTCATTCCACTAACTCCCACAGCAGTGCTTTTGTTTATGGATGGATATCTAATTGTTTAAAAAGGACAAAAAGAACATTTTATACCACTATGATCCTGACCAACTGAGTAATTTTTAAGATAGTTCTATTATCCCTAACCTTTCAATGCAAATAAAATCAATCATCACTAAAACTATTTCATGACCCTAAGAGTATTCACTGCTAGGAACTGCTTTTTAGTATTGAGAGGTGCCTCACAAAATTGTGCATGTTAGAAAGCAAAGAGCTGATATTTCAATCGTCCCTTGTAAACAATACTTTCTGTGAATGATAATAGTACAATGTATTTTATAACTAGAGGACTGTTCCAGGAGCCACTGTAACTAGTTCTTTTCAAGGAAATTAACTGGAATAAAAGGCTACAAAAGAGGTTTTGTTCTGTTTTCTTAAAGTGGTAGTAAAACTGGATCAAGTGGCAGACAGGACAGAACCAACCACCTACTATCCCTCTCAATGCTAAATCCTATATATAGTGCTAAAGCAGAAGAAAAAAATCTGCTACAGCACTGAAAAATAGGGGCTTGCAAAAGAGTAGAAATTTTGAAAAATGCCAGAAACATCAAAAGTAGATGAAATCAAAGCTCTAGGCAAATGAGGAAACTACAACACAAAACCAATAAAGACTACTACAAACAGAGGAATGGGTTAGAACCTAGATCAATAGATGCAGAAAGCAGGAGGGTTCTGATGGGTGCTGGGTAGGGTGATTCATGAGGGAGTTGATGCAGAATAGGTAGGTCCCATTCCCCAACCATGGGCCAAGTGATAGCCAGAAGGGATGTCTATACCCAGCCTATAACATAACAGTAAGCAAAGCCATTGGAACTAGAGAAGCAGGGCAGTGCCCCCCAGGTACTTGCTTACCCTCAAGAGGAGAAGAGCACCCTATACCCAGAATCAAAATACTGGTGTATATTCACCTGGCAGCACAGCCCACTGCTCCCGTCATGGGCTCTGATGATAAACAACATCCACGGGTGGGTCGCTCAGTCAGTTAAGTATCCGACTCTTGGTTTTGGCTCAGGTCATGATCTCAGGGTCCTGATACCAAGCCCTGCATCAGCTCCATGCTCAGTGTGGAGTCTGCTTGTCCCTCTCTCTCTGCTCCTCACCCCCCCCACCCCATGCAGTCTCTCTCTTGAATAAAAATCTTTTTTAAAAAATCAAAAAAAAAAAAAACCCTCTACAACACAAAAGTGAGCAACTAAATAAATTGCAACCATGAATCACTAAAACATTTCAAGAAAGCCAATAATATGAAAGGCCCAAACAACAAAATTTTTTTTTAAAGTCCAGACTAGGGATGCCTGGGTGGCTCAGTCGGTTGAATGCCTGCCTTCAGCTTGGGTCGTGACCCCAGGGTCTTGGGATCGAGTCCCACAGTGGGCTCCTTGCTCAGCAGGGAGTCTGCTTCTCCCTCTGCCTGCCTCTCCCCCTACTTGTACGCGCTCTCTCACAAATCTTTTTTAAAAATCTAAAAAAAGTAAAGTCCACAGACCAAAGAACTCTAATATCCCAAAGGCATAAAGAGGATATCAGACCTATTAAATTAAAAAACAACAAAAACCAAGCCAAATAGTCAAGGGATACACCTGAAGAGCAAAGCTGTCAGCAGGATGATCACAAGGTGTCTCATTATTCAAACTAGAAGTACAGATGGAGAAAGTACGAAGGAAAGCTAAAAGATACTGAGACAGGTCCAAAAATCACAACATCTACCTAAACAGAAATGAGATAAATAAGAAAATGCAGAGAGAAAAATCGAGTGGAAGAGATCCCTTTGGTCTGGAAAGTCTTAGGATGAAAAGGGTTCTTCCCCAGTCAGTATAGACCCAGACAAAGTTTTAAAATGAGAATTTCAAAATACCAACACTACAGAACAAATTCTAAAAACTGCCAGAGGCTAAAGAAAACAAGTAATATACAAGTTAACACTACTGGCATCGGGCCTCTATTTGACAAGAATATATGAAGACAAAAAAATTTTTAAAATCCCCCCCCAAAAAAAATTTAAAAAATTACTTTGAACTAAGAATTCTAGACTTCCACTTTCTAGTCCTGCATGTAAGATGTTTAGAAGTTGCTATCCTGTCTTAATAGCAAGTAAAAAGCTGAACAAACAGCTCTTCCTAGATCCATAAGGTCAAAGTGCAAGCCACTGTTCCCCAAATTGGAGAGACAGGCAACTATAGACAAACCACAACATACTGGAGCAGTTATCTCCATGGGAACCAGTGTCAGGGTAGGAAACCCTGACAGCAATCGACAACTTGCTACCTACCTTATAGATGAAAAACGATTTAAGAATAACATCCAACTTTTCAGAAACCATGAAAGGAAGAAGAGAGAGGAGTAAAATATTTAAAAGTGTTGAGAGGGGAAAAAACCACCAACCTAGAATTCTGTAGCATAGCTAAGTAAGCAGGAACGGTATGGTTTTTATTCTGTAAAAATTTTCAGCGTGTTTTAGGACCCAGAACATGGTCTTCAAAAGTGAAGACAAAGATTGTCTCAAAACAAAACAAAGATTTTCTCAAAACAAAATTGAAGGAATTTTTTTTTTTAAAGATTTCATTTATTTATTTGACAGAGAGAGATTACAAGTAGGCAGAGAGAGAGGAGGAAGCAGGCTCCCGGCTGAGCAGAGATCCTGATGTGGGCCTCGATCCCAGGACCCTGAGATCATGACCTGAGCCGAAGGCAGAGGCTTTAACCCACTGAGCCACCCAGGCGCCCTTGAAGGAATTTTTTTTGCCAGGAGGCCTATCTTGCAAAAAATATTAAAAGTTCTTTAGAGGAAAAAAATAATGATACAGGTTTGAAACACTCTGATCCAGAGAGAAAGGAAGAGCATCAGAGGGAATAGTGAAGGTAAGATTAAAACCTTCATTTTTCTTATTCTTAGCTGATCTAATTAGCTGAACAATTAACTTTGTTCAAAAAAACAGCAGCACTGTATTCAGCTATGTATACTTTGTGTGTGTATGCATGTACAAGTGAAATGAATGACAGCAGTGAAGGGACAAAAGGGAGGAACTAGGATTATTTTGTTATTATAAAGAATTCTCACAACCCATAAAGTGGCATAATATTATTTGAAGGTGAACTTGGATTAGTTGTAAGTTTATATTGAAAATTCTAGGGGGAACCACCAAAAAAGGTTAAAAAAAAAAGTATGATATAAAAAGGAGAAAACGAAATCATATAAAATACCCAATTAAAACCANGATTAGTTGTAAGTTTATATTGAAAATTCTAGGGGGAACCACCAAAAAAGGTTAAAAAAAAAGTATGATATAAAAAGGAGAAAACGAAATCATATAAAATACCCAATTAAAGCCAAAAAAAGGCAGGAAAATGAAAGACAAAAATAAAAAGGGCAAAGAATTGAAAACAGTAACAAGTTAGGTATTAATATATCAATAATCACTTTGAGCATCAGTGGTCTAAATACAACCAATTAAGACAAATTGTGGGGTAATGGGGTAGCTCAGTTGGTTGAGCATCTGCCTCTTGGTTTTGGTTCAGGTCATGATCTCATGGGTCATGGGATCGAGCTCCACAGTAGGCTCTGTGCTCAGCAAGGAGTCTGGTTGAAATCCACCCCCCCCACACTATCTCTCTCTCTCAGATAAATGTTTTTAAAAATAAAAAAGATTGTCACNGGATCGAGCTCCACAGTAGGCTCTGTGCTCAGCAAGGAGTCTGGTTGAAATCCACCCCCCCCCACACTATCTCTCTCTCTCAAATAAATGTTTTTAAAAATAAAAAAGATTGTCAGAGGGATGCCTGTGTGACTCAGTTGGTTAAGCAGCTGCCTTTGGCTCAGGTCATGATCCCAGAGTCCTGGGATCGAGTTCTGCATCGGGCTCCTTGCTAGGCAGGGAACCTACTTCTCCCCCTGCCTCTGCCTGCCACTCTGCCTGCTTGTGCTCACTCTCTGACAAATAAATTTAAAAAAAAAAAAGATTGTCATAGCTGATCAAAAAAAGACCCAAATATGAGTTGTCTATAGTAAACTTTAAAGATATTTATTTATTTATAGAGGAGAGAGAGAACACAAGCAGGGGAAGCAGCAGGGAGAGGGAGAAGCAGGCTCCCCACCGAGCAGGAAGCCCGACATGGGGCTTGATCTCAGGACCCCGGGATCATGACCCAAGCTGAAGGCAGACGCTCAACTGACTGAGCCACCCAGACGCCCCAAACACACTTTAAATGTAAAGATACGTAAATTAAAAGTACATGGGTAGAGAAAAATATACCATGCCAACACTAACCAAAAGAAAGCAGGAGTAGCTATGTTAATTTCAGACAGAGCAGACTTCAAAGCAGGACAAGTTATTGGGAATTAAAAAGGGTTTTATATAATGGTAAAAGGGTCAGTTCTCCAAAAAGAAATAATAATCCTTGATGTGTATGCACTTAACAGAACATCAAACTACTTAAGGGAAAGACTAATAAACCTGCAAAGAAAAATACATAAAACCACTATCAGAGTTGGATCAACATCCCTCTCTCAGAAAGGGACCAATCCAACAGGGAGAAAAATCGGTAAAGACATTGTTGAATTCAAAACACCATCAATCAACTGAATATAATCAATAATCTGTAGACTGCTTTATCCAGAAACAACACAATACACACATGGAACATTCACCAAGACCACATTCTGGGTCCTAAAATACTGAAAATTTTTAAATAGGAATCATACAATATCTACCCTCAGACCACAATGTAATTAAATTAGAAATGAGTAACATAAAGACAACTGGAAATCCCCAAATAATGTGGAGATTAGACAACATAATACATGGGTCAAAAATGAAATCTCAAAACAATTTTAAAATATTTTTAATTAAATGATAACACCAAAATTCATGGGATGCAACAAAAGCAGTGCTTGGAAGGAAATATAGCTTTGAATACATACATTAGAAAGAAAAAAAGAAGGATTTAAAATTTATCTAAGTTTCCACCTTAGAAAACTAGAAAATGAACAAATTAAATCCAAAGTAAGCATTAGAAAAGAAAAATTAGAGCAGAAATCAGTGAATTAGAGAAAAATAGAGAAACCAATAGAGAAATTTTAATGCAACCAAAAAGCTGGTTCTTTAAAAAGATCAATAGTAATGATGAACCTCTAGCCAGGCTTTAAAAAGAAAATAATTATTACTAATAACAGAAATGAAAGTGGGAACACCACTTTAGACCCCAAGGACATTAAAAGGATAATAAAGGAATACCATGAACAACTTTATGCCCACATATTTGATAATCTAGATGACTGACATGGACTAATTGCTTGAAAGACACAATTTGCTAAAACTCACAGAAGAAATTGAATCGGTTCATATCAAAGAAATTTAATCAATAATTAATAACTCTCAAACAGAAGAACCAGACCCAGAAGGTTCACTGGTGAATCCTACCAAACATGTAAGGAAGAAATTCTAGTAGTTCTCTACAATCTCAGAAGACAGAAGAAGAGGAAGTATTTCATCGTATGAGGCCAGCATTACCCTAACACCAAAGCCAAAGACATTACAAGAAAACACAAGTATAGACTATCTCATAAATATAGATGCAAAATCCTCAGTAAAATATTAGAAAATTGAATCCAACAATGTATAAAAAGAATTACATACCTCAACAATTTGGGAATTTTTTACCAGGCATGCAAGATGGTCAACATTTGAAAATCACTGTAATCCATTGCAACAGGCTAAAGAAAAATCACATGATCATATTAACAGAGGCACAAAAAGCATTTAAAATCCTGAACGCTCAATCTTGATTAAAAAAAAAAATTGTAAACTGGGAAGAGAAAACTTTCTCAACTTGATTAAGAAAAAAAAAATCTACAGAAAATGTACAGCTAACATTATACCTAATGGTGAGAAACATGATGCTTTCCCATTAAGAGAAAGTGCAAGGATGCCCCTCTCACTACTCCTTTTCACCACTGTACTAGATGTACCAGCTAATGCACTATAAACAAGGAAAAGAAATAAAAGATATACAAATTGGGAAGGAAGGAATAAAACTATTGGTTTGAAAATGATTGCTTATGTAGAAAATCTGAAGGAAGTGACAAAACAAAACAACCTCCTGGACCCAATAAGTGGTTATAGCAAAGTTAAAGGATACAGGGCTAATGTACAAAAGTCAATTCCTTGACCAAATGAACAATGAACAAGTGGAATTTTAAGTTAAAAACCCAATACCATTATCATTAGCACCCCTAAATATTTATAACAAAATATGTAAAAAGATCTCCCTGAGGAAAACTATAAAACTGATGAGAAAAAGGAAAGAACAAAATAAATAGGTATTCCATGTTCATGGAAGACTCCACATTGTCAAAATGTCAGTTTTTCCCACCTTGACCAATTGATTTCAATGAAATCCCAATTGAAATCTCAGTCAGTTATTTTGTAGATAACATCAAACAGATCTAACGTTTATATGGAGAGGCAAAAGACAAACAGCCAACACAATATTAAAGAACAATGAAGACTCACACCACCCCACTTCAAGACTTAGTATATAGCCACAGTAGTCAAGACAGTAGTGTTTTTAAAAAAACAAACAAAAACAGGTTAATGGCACAGAACAGAGAGACCAGAATGGTCTAAACACATAAATACAGTCAATTGATCTTTGACAAAGGAGGAAAGAATGGAGCAAAGATAGTCTTTTCAAAAAATGTTGAAACAATTGAACATTACATTAAAAAAAATCTAAACACAGACCTTCCACTCTTCACAAAAATTAACTCAAAATAGATCAGAGATTTAAATGTAACTATAAAACTCCTAGAAGGTAACACAGGAGAAAACCTAGGTGACCTTGGACATGGTGGTGACTTTAGGTAACACCAAGGCATGATCCACGAAAGAAATACTGATCAGCTGGAGTTCATTAAAATTAAATACTTCTGCTCTGTGAAAGACAATGTCAATAGAATGAGAAGACAAGCTACAGACTGGAAAAAAATATTTATAAAAGCCACATCTGACAAAGGGCTGTTATCCAAAATATACAAAGAACTCTTAAAAATTACCTGGTAAACAATCCAATTAAAAAGTGGGCCAAAGACCTTAACACCTCACCAAAGAAAAGATACAGATGGCAAATAAACATATGAAAAGATGTTCCACACCATATATCATCAGGGAAATGCAAATTAAAACAAAAATGAGACACCACTACTCTTAGAATGACCAAACTCTAGAACAGTAACATCGGATGAGGTGTTGATGAGGATGCAGAGCAACAAGAACTCTCATTCATTTGCTGGTGGGAATACAAAATGGTACAGTTGCTTAGGAAGATAGTTTGGTGGTTTCCTACCAACTAAACATATGCTTGCCATATGATCCAGCAGTCATGCTCCCTGGTATTTACTCAAAGGAGCTGAAAACTTATGTCCTGCCTCTGGATGTTTATAGCAGCAGCTTTATTATAATTGCCAAGACTGAAAGCTACCAGTAGGAAAATGGATAAATACTTGGTATATCCAGACAATGAAATATTTAGGACTAAGAGGAAATGAGCATGCAAGACATGAAAAGACATGGAGGAATCTTAATTACATATTACTAAGTGAATGAAGCCAATCTGAAAAAGGCTACATACTATCTCATTCCAAATATATGACATTCGGGAAAAGGCAAAAGTATGGAAATTAAAACACTAGTGATTACCAGGTTTTGAGGGGCTGAGGAGAGACAATGGAGGAACACAGAGGATCTTTAGGGTGGTGAAAATACTCTGTATGATATGATAATGATGGATAAACACTACTTTATCTTTGTTCAAGCTCATAGAATGTACAACACCAAGAGTGAACCCTAATGTTAACTATGTACTTTGTGTGACTTTAATGTGTCAATGTAGATTCACTGAGTGTAACAAATGTATTACTCTGATGGAGGATGTTGATAATGAGGGAGGCTATTCATGCGTGGAGATACAGGAGGTATATATGGAAAATCTCTATAATACCACTTAATTTCACTGTGAATCTAAAACTCTAGAAAAAAAAGTATTTTTTAAAATAGTAAAAACAGGAATTAAAATAGTACACTATAGCTATAAATATAAATGTCTAATAGATCTAGTAAATATATCTATTTACACATGAAAGCAGTAAAGGAGGAAGATAGGAACAAAAAGAAAGATGAGGCATAGAAAACAAAACCCAATTTTCAAAACTAGTAAGTGAATTCAGCAAGGTCAAAGGATACAAGATCAATATAGAAAAATCAGTTGTATTTCTATATAGTAACAGTGAGCAATCTGAAAATATAATTTAAAAAACAATTTCATTCATAAAAACATCATAAACAATAAAATACTTAAGAATAAATTAAGAAGAGAAGTGCCAGACTTGTGCATTGAAAACAAAACAACATAGCTGAAATTTCTAAATATCTAAATAGAGAGTATCTAAGTAAGTAGAGAGTTGATGGATTGGAAGAGTAAAGATTAAGATGGGGCAATTCACCCCAAATTGATTTACAGACCCGACAAAATCCATATCAAAATACCAACTGACTTTTTTGAAGAAACTCTCAACCTAATCTAAAATTTATAGGGAAGTGCAAAAGATCCAGCCAAAACAATTTTGAAAAAGAACAAAGCTGGAGAAGTTATACTTTCCTATTTCAAAACTTAATATGAGTCTATAGCAATCAAGAAGGTGTGGTACTGGCATTAAGTACAGTCATATAGATAAATGTAACAGAAAAAAAGGGTTCTAAAATAAACATGTATGGGCAATTCATTTGTGATGGAAGTACCAGAACAATTCATTAGGGAAAATATATGAGAAAAGTGGATAGCTGCTTGCACAAAGATGAATCAGGCCTTTCAAACCGTATACAAAAATTAACTCCAAATAGTTCACAGATCTAAATATAACACCTAAAATAGAAAACTTTTCAAAGAAAACACATTAGAAAATCTTAATGACCTTGGTTTAGGCAGAGGTCTCAGATGACAACAAAGCATGATCCATAAAATTCAAAAATTGGTAAACTGGACTTAAACTTCAAAACTCTTGCATCTCAGGCACCTGCCTGGCTCAGCTGGTTAAGCATCCAACTCTTGATTTCACCTCAGGTCATGATTTCAGGGCTGTGAGAATGAGCCCCATGTCCAGCTCATGTGCTGGGCATGGAGCCTGCTTGATATTCTCTCTCTCTCGCTCTCCCTCTGCCCCCACCCAAACAACAACAACAAAACAAAAAACAAAAAAACCTCTTGCATTTCAAAGACATGATTAAGAGAATAAACTGGGAGAAAATAATTGCAAATCTGATATAGGACTCATTTCCAGAATGTATAAAGAACTCTTAAAACCCAATAGTAAAAGGACAAACCCCTAATTTAAAAATAGGTAAAAAGCTTAAACACAAATCTATATAAGCACATGAAATGTTAAAATCACGATGTGTACCACGAAATACCCATTGAATAACTATAACAAAAGATAGACAATAAAATTTTGGTGAGAATGTGGAAAAACTGTATTCATATATTACTGGTGGGAATATAAAATGATATATTTTACATTTGGGGAGGTAATGGAAATGTACTAAAATTGGACTGATAGCTCTGTAAAGCATACCTCAGCAGTAAAGCTGTTAAAAAAAAATTAACCACTGTACCCTGAGACTTCCAGTTTATAGTATTGGGACAAGTTAGACAATACCACAAGGAAACAATCAGATAAACAATGCAAAATAATACTCTATAAGACAAATGACTTATAATGTTAAAGACCAACAAACAAATGAAAAAGCATGGGACTATTCCAGAATTAAGAACTAAAAATGCATAACCAAGCATAATGCATCAATACTGATTAGATTCCACATCAGAAAAACAGATGTTTCTGGAGTAGTTGGGAAGGTTTGAATTTAGATAATATCAGATAATACAAAGTTATCGTGGATTTTTTTAAGGTGTGATAATGGTGTTTGGTTGCAGAATGTCCTCATTGTTAGATGTTTGCTAATATATTTAGGAATGAATTACCATGTCACCTGCAACCTACTCTCAAATGGTTCGGCAAAAATAACTGTATTTGCAAAGACAGAGCAAGCATGGAAAAATGTAAATAAGTGAATCTAGTTGAAACATATTCAAAGAGTTTCATATTACCTCTTCAAACTTTTCAGGTTTGTAATTTTTGAAAATAAATAGTGGGGAGGAAACTCATGTATGTGCCTATATACAAGGAATGATTTTTTAAAAGAGATATAATAGTATCTAAATATATGACATACCTAGAAATGAATATATATATACACAATCTCCAAGACCTCTTCCGTGATAATAAAATTTTATTAAGACATTAAAAAGACTTAAATAAGAGATATGTCATGTTCATGGATTAGAGATATGTCACGTTCATGGATTAGAAGGTCTAGTGTAATGATATAAATTCTCCCTATATAGGCTGTAGTCTTTGCAACTCCAATTAAAATCTCAGTGTGTTTGGTTTGCTTAGCCTTTGGAAGAAAATTCACAAGTTGTTTCTAAAATGGATTTGGAGGGCATCTGGGTGGCTCAGTTGTTAAGCGTCTGCCTTCGGCTCAGGTTGTGATCCCAGGGTCCTAGGATCGAGCCCCACATCAGGCTCCCTACTCGGCTGGAAGCCTGCTTCTCCCTCTCCCACTCCTCCTCCTTGGGTTCCTTCTCTCGCTGTGTCTCTTCTCTGTCAAATAAATAAAATCTTTAAAATATAAAAATAAAAAATAAAATAAAATGAATTTGGAAGGGGGCGTCTGCCTTCAACTCAGGTTGTGATCCCAGGGTGCTGGGATCGAGCCCCACATCAGGCTCCCTGCTCTGCGGAGAGCCTGGTTCTCTCTCTCCCACTCCCCCAGCTTGTGTTCCCTCTCTTGCTCTCTGTCAAATAAATAAAATCTTTAAAAAATAAAATAAAATAAAATGGATATGAAAGAGCAAAGAACCAAGAAAAGCCACAAGCTCTTGCAGAATAATAAGGTGAAAAGACTTGCAGTACTATATATCAAACTTTTTTTAAGATAGAGTAATGAAGAGAGCATAGATTGGCATAAAGAAAGACCAATAAAACAAAATAATCTAGAAAGAGATGTGTGCACATATCAATGCTCAAAATATAACAGAAAAGGCACTTCAAAGCAGTAGGGAAAGGAAGATCTTCTCAATAAGCAGTGCTGGAACAACAGACTGACCATATAAAGACAAAAAATTACCTCTTATCACATGCAGAAGACATTTCCAAGTAGGATGAAACCTCAATGTGAGATGCAAAACTATAAAGCATTTATGAAGAAAATGTCAACCATACTCATGACCTAGAGAGAGAATAATTTTTAAGTGAAATCTAAAACATGCTAACCATAAGGTAAAAATATATGTGAACATATTAAAATGGTAATATATCAAAAACACTGTGAAAAGACAAGCCACAAACTGGGGAATGATTTTTGCAAACACAACTCATACAGGAGTAGTATCCAAGATATACAACGGAATCCCCTGCAAATTACTGGGGGGGAAATGGACACAAAACTTTAACACATACTGCCCTCACCAAAGATGAAATCTAAATATCCGGTAAACACGTTGGCATTCTCATATGCTGTCAGCAGGAAAGTACGTAAATCTTTTTGAAGAACCAGTGTGGCAATATAGATGAACATATAAAAGGCGTTCAGCCTCATTTGACACAAGGAGACTGCTAAGTAAAACCACAGTGAGATTAACATCATACACCCAAATAGATTGGTAAAAATTAAGAAACTGATTTACCCCTGGAGGAATGTAAATCAGTACAAGAATATCTGGGGAAACAGTTTCACATGATCTGGCAAGAATCTAACAAACCTGTGCCTCTGTGGTTCTACTCTTATATGGGGAAGGAGACAAACCATAAGAGACTCCTAATCTCAGAAAACAAACTGAGGGTTACTGGGGCGGGGGAGGGTAGGGACAGGGTGGCTGGGTTATGGACATTGGGGAGGGTTTGCGCTTTGGTGAATGCTGTGAAAGATGTAAGCCTGATGATTCACAGACCTGTACCCCTGGGGCAAAGAATAAAAAAAAAAAAGTGCATACTCTAGGGGTACTTGAGGGAGCATGCGACTCGATCTCAGGATTGTGAGTTCAAGCCCCATGCTGGGTGTAGAGATTAAATAAATAAACTTTAAAAAAAAATGCATCCTTTAGAATACACATACAAAATATCCAGAGCACCACTGTAATATCCTCAAATTAGAAACCACTCAGATGTCCAAAGTAAAATGGAAAAATTATAATATATTCATATAATGGAATGAGCAAAGTATAGATACACATGATTATATGGATGAATCTTATAAACATGATTAGAAAAAGAAACAAGTCTCAAAAGTCTACAATATAATTTGATGCATATAAATTTCAAAAATAGGAGCTAAATATTGTTTTTAGGGATATACGTGAGTATAAAACTATAAAGAAATCAAGAGTAGGGCTGTGTTAAAGAGGAAAGGCGTGTGATGGGGAGGCTGTGTGGGAATTTCTGAGGTGTGAGAACTATTTTTTCACATGGGTAGTTACATGTGTGTTCACTCTGACTTTAAAATATGTATGTATATGCATACATGCATGTACATCTCATGTGCTTTCCGTATATTCCACAATAAGAAAATATACAAATGACTGGTAAATATGAAAAGTCATTCAACCTTATTAGTAATTAGGAAAATGAAAATTAAAACAGTGATCACCTGTCATGATTTACCTAAAACATAGACTGATAATACCCATTTTTGCTGAGGTTACAAAGAAACAGGCATTCTCATGTGCTGTCAGTAGGAAAGTAAATTAGTAAAGCCTTCTGAGGAACAATGTGGCAATATATACAAAAATGTAAAACCCATATATCTTGTGAATCATCAGTTCCAATTTTAAATACCTTAATGAAATACTAGCGCACATACTCAAAATATATGCACAAAAAGATGTACACCATTCACTATGACAGTGCTTGCAATAGTGAAAAAAAAATGAACATCAATAAGGGAGTATTTATGAAAAGTGTCATAACTCATACAATGGAATCTTATATAGCTATTAAAAATTAAGATAAATCTATATGGGCATGGAAAGATCTCAAAGATATTAAATGAACAAAAGTCATAGAACAATACATACATAACATAACCCTGTTTTAAAAATATAAATATATACATATATTTTTATATATAGATGTATGAAAAACAGACTACAAATTTAGACTCTAACCTATTAGTGATTACCTCTCAGGCAAGGAGTGGTGAAGGGAGAAGCAGGGTAAAGAGGGCACTTTCACATCTTACTCTATACAGTTGACCCTCGAACAACCTGGATTTGAACTGTGTGGTTGGGTCCCGTTATATGCGGATTTTTTTTTAATACAGTACTGTATATGTATTTTCCTTAGGATTTTCTTAACATTTTCTTTTCTCTAGCTTACTTTAGTATAAGAACACAATATAAAATACATGTACAAAATATGTGTTAAATGACTGGTTATGTTACTGGTAAGGATTCCGGTCAATAGTAGGCTATTAGTAGTTAAATTTTCTGGGAGTCAATATACGCCAGTTTTCCACTGCACTGGGGGTTGGTGTCCCCTGCCCCCAAGTTGTTCAAAGGTCAATTATATGCAAAGATATTCTACGAATCTTTTGTAAGAACATATCCACGGACTACTTGCATATTTTTAACAGGTGCTAATAGTGAAACAATTGTATTGTTATTTATTCCATTCCAACGAGAACTGAATACATTTGGAAATAACTTGCTTTCAAAGCAAGTATTTTGTTCCTTGAAGGCCTGAGAGCCTAAGCCTATGGTTGTGTTACAAGGCTGTCAGCCAGCAAGTGATAAGTGCCGTGCAGGATTCTAAGTGACTGGGTCAATCTCCAAGTTTACCCCTTGAAAATATTTGCACACATTCTCATATCTTGGTTTATTGGCAGTAGCAATAATGTTTTCCCAAAGCACTTTGCTAAAGTAAATTCTGATGTACACATCAAATCACAACCATAGCAAAGTGTAGATGTGGCTGTCAAGATGCACATTTAGATCTAAATTAGTAATCACACCCTTGGCAAGTGACTTTTGGAATAAGTAGTTTGGATTTGGATTCATAAGGAAGAACCTAGACCCCACTAAAAATCACAAGATACAGCTTCTATTTTTCTTCTTCCCTCCCCTCACTCCCTTCGCCCTTTCCAAATCAAATAATTTCCTATAGAAGTGGGAGAGAGGGAAACCTGATCATGAGTTATTTGGAACTGGTAGTGAATCAAAATAAAAAGCACTATCAATGTATTTATGAAGGAAAATCCAACTACATGGATACATTTTGGTGTGCATTTTATTATTTTTTTTTTGGAATCATATCCATATGAAGAAAAATTGCCAAAATATCCTTTAATCTTGAAAGCTAGGCCTTGCCTTGCTGTGTCAGAGGAAAGCAAAACTGAGTCAGTAATGCTGGAGACATCCCTGTTTCCATATGCACACTGACAGGAGAGGAGCTAGCGAGGAAATACCTTTGATTGATGAACACAGGAGAATCTACATACATGTTAAACACGAATGGAAACACATCAGCACACACAAGTCATTAGCCTGGTCCTCTGGCTTCCACTAGCGTCTTTTCCAAAGGATCTCTGATTCAGTGGTGTAAGCGCTTGGTCTCATTATGCCTCCTATCAGCAAATACCTTTTTATTCCAGAATGGAAAACGAGCTGGGAATTAAATACATCCAATATTGATGCTTTATTTCCATAAGTCACCAATAAGAGAATGAATTTAATTTTAATACATTTATTTTTGTATGACTCTTAATAAAACACCTTCAAAACATTCTGTACATTTCAAGCCACTTAGAACCGCAGTACATTCTATAAACGTGATTTGTTGGGATGAGGTGCCAAGATGTCTCTGTACAAAGATGTACAATATGTACAGTCACTGTAAGTGCAAGCTGTGCAAAGCAGTCTAGAACACTAATTCATGCCAAGGCTTAGAAAACATTTCAACACTTAACACTAAAGCTCAAAACTGCATTGTTGCTTTTTCCTGGGCAAATGATTACTTTATAAACAAATATATGTATATGTCATATAGAAAGAATAGTTTGACTCCTCAGCTCAGTCAGCACCATGCAGCTGACTGGAAACGTTACAGGGCTGCTCTTCTAGGCTTCTCTCTCCAGGGCACCATTTCGCCACACTCAACGGTTGTCTCATCACTGAGCTGCTGCCACCACTGCCTTTGACTGAACTACAGCAACACTAGGAGATTTAAATTTGGGAAGATAAAGGCCAAACTTGTTTTCGATGCCAGCAAAAGTGGCTGTGGCAAGTCTGTATCCACCGATGTGATCGGGATTGGCAGGAGGAAGGTCTGCGATGCGTGACTTAGGTGTTGGTTCTGAGCCAGAGGGTTTGCTGTTGATAGCAAAAAGCCAATGGTTAGTGTGCTCAAGACTGATGTGGATGGCACATGAGGACAGAAGGACATTTCCAGTCTCACCCATGTGCCACAAAGAGGAGTGTTTGTCCGGCTACTTCCTTATCATCTATGCTACATTTCTCATGATTTATGGCTGCTTTGAAAGCAACACATTCACATTTTTTATGTGGAAGAGAAATGGCCTCAATTTATAAATAGATCCACAGACAAAAGATCAGAAGAAAACACTCTTAAAGATTAACACTCTCAGGGAAGTAGGATTGTGAGTGCTTTTCTCTTTTATACTTTTACGTTTTCCAAATTTTCTCCACTAAGCATAAATTGGTCATAAAAAGTTTACATTTTTCTTTTATTTTGACATAGTCCAAAAGCTAATTTTTAAGTGGTAGACTCATGGTCGTTATTATGAAATTTAAAGAGACATAGATATAATTCTCACTTTTACACAATGTGAAATCATAGAAAAGCCTGGAGTTGTAAGATTGCTATTCTCACAACCTACTTTGTCGAAGTCCCTCTACTCCTTGGTTCAACAGCTAATTCCCTATTTGGCCTTTGAGAAAGGAAAGGGGGTCAAAGGTTTATGAGCTAAAGACCCAGATATAGGATTTGATCACCTACTGAAAAGCTGATAATTACTTGCTTTAGATACAACCTTGTCCACCCGGCAGATTCAACAAGTAATTCCTTTTCTTCCCAGAACAGGTTTCAAGTGGCCCAATTTCTGACCTAGATTTCACCAGTAATTATGTCCATAAGCATAACCTCTCTCTGAAAGTTTTTTTTTCTGTTAGCTCTAAAAACATCTATACCCATCTAATAATAAATAAAAATAAATAATGAAGTCTTAAAGGTGTGAAAAGGCTTGTTGAGTCTTGGAAAGAAAGTTCATTAAAGTGTTACTAATACAAATTTACATTGTATCTGGTGAAAAGGCCATACAATAAAATTCAAATAATAAGGACCTAAAAATCCATGAAGCTCTGTATTTGCTTATATTAAAAAAGACAATTTACTCACATAACATTTTAATTTACTGCTTGCCTTCACTTTCCCCAAGTCGCTGCTTAACGCTGTGTATGATGTCCCCCTACCAAGGTCTTACTCCCCTAATACTGAAGCTTCTCAAGCCCGCTGTTGTAAATGCACTCGTCCCGTAGGAGTCTCTGTCCTACCCAGTTCTAAGAGTTCCAAAAATGCCTCTGTAGGCCAAACAAAGACCTATTTTGGTTTCAGTGCTTTCTTTTACAAAGAGTTGAACAGCTGCACTTACAGGCCTCCAAAATCAATGTAAAACCACCGCTGGAGAAGTTCATAGGTGACCAAGGTAACACCAAATTGGGGAGAAGATCGAAACACTCGAGCTGAAAAAGAGACAGGAGTGGGGCTACTGAACACGACTGTGGCAAAGCCAATTGGTGAGTAATGGAAGCAGGTCCCTAACACGAGCCAGCCATTCTGTATGGCCGTAGCCCCTACCTGCAGTCCCCTTCCAAAATGCTGAGGGCCCCTCTTCCCGGAGTATCTTCCTGAAACAGTCAATGACACCACTGTATGTCGTCTGGCCCGCACGGGCGGCCACTTGCAGTCTTGTCTTGATGACATCAGCGGGGGTCACCAGAGAAGCCGCAGGCACACCTTTCGGGAGAAAGGCACAATTAGGTCATCCAAAGTACCTTACGAGGAACAGAAATACTGCTGACATCTAACAATACAATGAGCAACTTTAACTGCTCTAACTCAGTTTCTTCAATAGATGCCTGGGCACGCATGGAAATAAGGTACATGAGCCTATGAGCTGCTTCCATGTGGAACAAAATCCTTTTTTCTTTCTGAATTAGGAAAATCACTCTACATTGCATGATCCCAAAGAAATAGGAGAGGAAAAAAATGCAGCAATATTACCAGGACAATTCCCAAGTATTCCCTTTTAGGTTTCAATTATTTTATCTCCTTTTTTTGGTAAATAAGACACAAATATTTTTGTATATAATAAGAAATGAGGACACTGCCCGTTTAATGAGATGCTAAATGTAGTGGGGTTTTTGCTGGTTCTTGTCACCTTAATGTGCAAGGTGAATGTCAATACTCATATCCACTCACCTGTTTGAGGGGCTACCTCGAGAGCTGACTGGGACTCTTTTCAGACATGCTTACATGACAGGTCATTACGGACGGGAGCTGAGGAAGCCAGGCAACCAGTCAAAGAGCAATAGGGGAACTGATCATCAAAAGGCCTTATCATCTACGCCATGTGCCTGAGCTCCCCAGGGTCATGCTGAGAATGATCAGCAGTGGGACACCCAAGATAGATTTCATGGCCACGTCTTTCGCTTATAAAACAAACTGGGAACAAAAGAGCAAGATAACCTTCCTCGGAGGGATGATAATTCAGTTTGGCCTCAATACCACTTAATCCTCACCAGGCAAATGAAGTGGCGGACTTGTGGGAGCCACTGTCTGGGCATGACACACATATCCCCCTCCACGCATTCCTGTGCCGCATTCAGATGAAACTAGGTAAACTGCCTGTCTTTGGAATGTTCTGAATTCTGCATGTTCTTAGGGCCTGCCAGCAAGGTTTCACTGGTAAAAATTAGAAAAAAAAAATCATCTCTCATTCTGAAAACTGACATCAAGTATCTGTGGGCAAGAAGTTGGTGCTGACAGTTCCATGGAAATGTTTACTTGGTTCCATCAACCACTGGCAAAATGCCTGTCCACAACAGATTGTTCTTTGGCTGTTTTTGTATTTGTTTTTGGGGGGTTTTTTTGCTGCTGACTGGAAAGCACAGGCAAAAGCTTGGAGGGAAAATCTGCTGGCCCCACTTAAAAGTGGAAGACTTTGGTGAGTACCAAAAAGAGGCTGCATGAGCACTCAGTGCCAACACGGAGCAGGCAGCTCTTCTGGCTTTTAACCGACTGAAGTAACAAATGCCAGAGAACATGGGATTTGCTGGACCCCGGACAAGGGCTCAGAGCTCCCTGGGAGAGTTTCATAACCATCACAAGACATTTCCCGTCACCGTGGGTGAGAACAAGAACATGGTCCATCTCAACCCCCTCAGAACTTCACCACACACACTATACTCTAGGAAGTGCTCAGGCTGCCCAGCCGTCTAGCCAGAGCAGCAGAGGAGAATGAACCCAGTGAGAGCTACACAGTACCATGAGCCCAGGCAGTCAGACCGACAACGAGCATTGGGACACTATGCTTGAGTTTGTATTCACCCTTCAGGTTTCTATCCTGCATCAGCAGTAATGGGGAGCAAACATGCGCCCTTTCCTTCCTCTGTCCTTTCTGAGAGCTGCAGCCAAGGACACCTGGTCCTCCCCTTCTATCCCAAGTCGGCTCCTTCAAGAAGAAGGCTAGACCTGTGAGATTGGAAGGAAACATCTTAGTACCTTCCTGCATTTGTTAGGCTCCTCTTTCAGATGGAAGCTCTTTTGTGTCTACTTTGGGAACTGAGACCAAATGAAGATTTTCATTTGTTATACTGACTTTTGAGCTCCTATTATTGCTACGCTGACCACAAAGCAAAAATGAAGAAAATGAAACTCTTGCCCTCAAAAAGCTCCCAGCCTAGTACAGAAAATAAAATGTATGCAAACAACTATTACTAAAGAGAGTGTTAAGGGACAGGGAAGAGATGCCAGTTGAGTGTAGGGTAGTTTGCCGGGGAAGTATTGCTTACTTGTATCTAATGAGAACGATGGTAGAAGGAACATCGACAGTGTCATGGAGAAAGCTCAATTTTGAGCCAATCATGTAGACTCCGTCATGCAGAAATAGCAAGTGAGGCGTGCTAGACCTGGGCATCACATGAGGTACAATGAAGCAACTGATTTGATGAAGAACTTTAATACTTAGCTTGGCTGCACCCAAGGTTTCAGGGGCACAGGAGGCTAAGAAGCGCGTAAGTGATGAAAGCCCAATTTAGATGGGCAGATCTAATTTGGCTCTGAGTTGCTAAGCTGCATTACGCTGTTTATCCACATTATGCAAATGTAATTAACTCTCATCAGAATTACAGCACATCCCACAAAGGAGAAAGAGCGATCATATTTAAACTAAGTCAGATACAAACAATAACCCGTCCAGAAATAAAGGCGGACAGGACACAGAGGTTCTGTAAAGAACATGGGGGGGAGGGTTCTTTGGTTTAAAAAAAAAAATTGTAGTTACCTGCCATGGCTCCAGCTGCAAGGAGATTTATACCTCCCACGTGTCCATTTTCATCAGCCAGAAGTAGTTTGCAATGAGCATAAACAGGAAAATAGATTGCAGAGAAGGGAATGTCTCGGAGGAAACACGCTTTGGCACCCTGTCACAAGTGAGGAAATAGTGCAAAAACGGTTGCATAAACAGGGCCGCGAATGCCCGCAAGGGACCCAGGGTGGCAAGTCTTAGGTGTTCCCTCAAAAAGCATGGGGACTGAGTGGAATGGAAGTGGGGGGAGGGGGAACGAGAGGGGCATAGGAAATATAGCTGGCTCGAAGTCTGAGAAAGGCCTGAGGACCCGGGCGACCTACAGTTAGTTAACCAGGTAATGATGTGATCCTGACAACTAAGAATTTTCTGACATTTCTAACAGAGATTCAGATTTTAAGGTTAATAAAAATTCAGTCCTCGAACCTCCAGGCTGCTTGTTCTGTGTGACTCTGGTGGATGCGAGGGGGAGGGGATGACTGGGAACAGACTTGGAAACCTAATGTTAATAACTTGATTCCAAAGCAACCAGCAAAGGCAACCCGCAAAACTAACAGGTCATCCATTCAAGCTACACAAAAGAGAGCCCGTGCAGTACCGGTTAAGCTCTAGGCAGTGGCGATGGAAGAGAAAGATGACTATTCTAGGGAACAGGAAAAAGAAACCACCCATCTTCCCTTCTCAGTCCCCGGGTTCTAGGTAGCAGAGGACTGGGGCAACTGGGACAAATTCTTTTAGCAGAAGTTTCCACTGGAATAGAAAGCTCCCCAGGGAGAGCTTGCCTCAGTGGCTGAGGAAAAAGAAACATCTTCCTCGGGGCGCCTGGGTAGCTCAGTGGGTTAAAGCCTCTGCCTTCGGCTCAGGTCATGATCTCAGGGTCCTGGGATCGAGGCCCACATCGCGCTCCCTGCTCAGCGGGGAGCCTGCTTCCCCCTCTCTCTGCCTGCCTCTCTGCCTACTTGTGATCTCTCTCTCTCTGTCAAATAAATAAACAAAATCTTAAAAAACAACAACGAACAAACAAAAAAACATCTTCCTCAACTTGGTCAGTAGCCCAGGCTGTTCCGCTGTCCAGTGCCTGCCCTAGCCAGCCAAACACTCCATCTTCGGCCCTTGTTTCCCTAATGGTTCTGTTTTCAAAAGACAAACTCAAACTTAAAAAAAACAAAAAACAAAAAAACAAAAAACCAAGGACTCTGAAGATAATACAGACAAGCAATATTAATAAAATTAGCTCTCAAAGGGAATTCCAAAAAGGATGGAAATTGGGGGTGGAGGGGAGGAAATGTGTACAGAACTCTCTCAAGATAAGCATCACTGGTTTGCTGGTCTCCTAAGAGCCCTGTACCTATGTGATTCTAATCTAGAGAATTTCTAATTTCCAATTTTTAGCTACAGAAGCCAATTTACACATTTCTACAGTGAGAGATCTATAAATGAATCAGACG
Organism: Ailurus styani; assembly: GCA_002007465.1. Lineage (NCBI taxonomy): Eukaryota > Metazoa > Chordata > Mammalia > Carnivora > Ailuridae > Ailurus > Ailurus styani. The sequence continues at coordinate 1,449,501 of LNAC01000365.1, read as the reverse complement.
TTGTAGAAACACAGTTGTCTAATAACAGCCAAATTTACGTATTCTCCCCTTACGCCAGGCAAAAGAATGGAAAGAAATACTCTTCCTTGTTTAAGAAAAATAATAGCTTCTGCTCCATTACATCTGATCTGTAATGATGGGAGTAAGTATACCTGCAGGGAAGGAATCTGTTGACTGGCATTTTGCTAAAGTACAGTACACTCTGTGTTCTTTTTTTTTTTTTAATGGAATTCATTATTGACAAATCCCACCACTTAACTTCTTAAAGACCTGAATTCTCCCAAACTCTACTCCTGTTTCACTGTGGTCAAATTATTAAGACAAACAGAAGCTCCTACTGGGAAGATAACAATAGAGATAACTCAGACTCAAAATAAACACAGGACTATTTTGAAGTCCTAAAGCAGACCAAAGAGAACACCAAAGAAACTTCTCCCAAACCTGCCATCAAATCAAAGGCTGTGAGGCTAAAGCCAGCAGGTCTGCACTGTGGGCCTCCCTGCTGGCAGCTTCGTAAATGCTCAAAGCGACAACAGGAGAGTGTGTTTGTATATCCCACTGCCTCGAATAAAAGTGTCCTGATTTTGTCTTTTTGTCTGATTTTCTACTTGAGGGACTATGCTGCTGGACAAAATTGCTTTTCCACTTTGGGGGAAGGAGCCTGGTTTCCACATTCTTCCACGTTCTATTGAGTACATGACAGGCTCTCTACTGAGATCACCCGAGGGAATCTACTCACCTTATACAGACCAAAAAGTCCCAGGTCCCGGAGTACATTCAGGGCACTGACCCTGGGTCCTGTAGTGATCTCTCCAGCTACCTGCAGGCGGATCTTTACTATCTCCAATGGATTAGTAAAGATGACTTGAGAGCCACCAGCCTACAGGCAAGGAAGGAGAGACAGAAGCAGATTTCCACATCAGAGATTGACTGGAACATTACCAAGAAAAATCTAGAAAAGCCTCTACACTACTTTACTCCTCCCTCTTCACAGGGGAATGAGGAGTCCCATACTTTGGACGACCCTAGAGCCAAACTCAGCTGCAAGCCAATCTATATCTGGGTTTGTTTTGATTTGAAATGTCAAGGGTATTTCTCAAACGAGTCTTTCCAGGTCAACCCAGCCTTATCCCAAATGGCAAAACTAAGAAACACGTTTGGAAAACGAATGTGAAGCCAGATGAGGCAGCGGGGAGCTCCTCAGTGAAAGGGAAAGAGATGGTAGAAGACTGGTAGGTGTCTTTTGTAAGCTGGAGGTAAAATCTGGATCTAGAAGGGTCATTTTCCTTCTCTTAGCAAACATTCACTTCAGCTCAGCCACCTGCTTCTGCTTCCTTAGACTGTAGAGCAATTAACACAACTTTACCCCACAGAGGTGTCTTAACTCAGAGGGAAAAGTCTCCCCTGGTTCAAATTCTAAAATGTATTATACTGAGAGAAACTCTTGAGACAGATACATAGCTAAAGGACAGAATTTAGAAAGGCATTTTCAGGACCAAGACAAAACCAGAAAAGCTCTGCTGGGAAATGGAACATCTAGTTACCATGAGTACAAGACTGGCAAATCAAAGCTACATTCCACAATGGTGGTGAGTGACAGGGATTTGAATTTGGATAATGAGGGTGTATTTGCATCTGAAATCAGTTAACTAGTGGGGGGTGGGGAGGGAGAATGTTTAACAAAACTGCTACCAATTTTTTTTCCTTTTAGTTTTTGTAAGGAAAAAAAATGTGTTTGTATGGGTATGTGTACATATGATACATAAAAATAAATTTTTAAAGCATAAATATAGGGGCAGCTGGCTGGCTCAGTCAGTGAAGCCTCTGCCTTCAGCTCAGGGCATGATCCCAGGGTCCTGGGATCGAGGTCCCCCCATCAGGCTCCCTGCTCAGAGGGGAGTCTGCTTCTCCCTCTCCCACTCCCCCTGCTCATGGCTCTGTCTCTGTCTCTATCTTTCAAATAAATAAAATCTTTCTGAAAAATACAACATAAATATATACATATATTTATCTCCACGAAGTGAAAAAAATCTTATTTGCACATCTTCATCCGAACTGCAGCTGTTTATATTGCACAATCACAACCATTATACTACACAATCATAACCATAGTCATGTAATCATACTGTATAATCCTAACTTCACTGCGATAGCATGTCACAAGTGAAACAGGAACTAGGAAAGTCCTCACTGGGGCACTCCAATTCCACAGGTATAGAAATACTACAAACAATACCCTTGAAACTCACATGCAGCATTCAATGACACTTCAACACTCTACCTTCACCCACATTCCTGCTCATGTTTCTAAAACCCACAGTCCTTCCAGTCCTACTTCCAAGGGGTAGCAAGTCGCAGCCCATTCTCCTAACTGGCTGGGAGCTAAAAACCCCTCAACTCTGCCTGCACCAATCCTGACCCTTTACTCCTCTCCGCCCCAGACGTCCACAAGTGCCAACACTGACACAAGATCCCTTTCCACTTTGTGGGAAGCCTACTGTCCTGGATTCCCCAGGGCCCTGATCCCATTTTGTCCACCAAGCTTGGGGGTGCTGCAATTTGCCGTCTCTCTCTGGGTTTCCTGCGACTCCCAACTCCACACTCCATACCACTGGCACACAAGCCCCTGAATGACAACTGACCCAATTTTACATGTTGATTTGCCTGTGTTTCCCTGTCTTAATCTACTGCGCTGCAGGGAGGAGGAAGCATTTCAGTGTTTCAATCTAAGCAAACAATACTCTCAAAAGGATTGCTGGGTGAAAAATTATGTTAAAATGATAATCCAAGTAATTGCTCCCATAGCTAGTATTAACGACCAGACCAATTGAAAAAGTTTACTACTTCCCTGAAATCTCTTGTTTAAATAATGGTTGCAAAGACATCTTTGGGAAAATGCACCTTATGTTCTAAACTAAAGCAGATTAAAAATAAAAAAAGGATAGAAACACAAATTTTGATTTTAAACCCCAAACTGTGCCACCACCAGATAATGTCAAACCTTGGATGCCATTCATTAATTATGGACATTACGTTTAAACAGATACAAAGTTCTTCTATGTTTTTAATCATTAGTAAAGTATAATGTCCCACAGAGCAGGAGTACTCCAGCCGGCAGACCCCCAGCCCACAGTTCCTCCTTTCCTCCTCGCCAGACCCTTTGGGAAATAATTGTCAGTTGACTGAGATCTGTACTCCTTCAACAGCTCTTCACATTTCTTTCTGAGTGTTACGTGTAACATCTAACACATTAACTGTGGTATGCTTTGAATATCTGTTGCCCAGAATGCATACCAAGTCCTGAGAATGTAATGGACAAAAGGACAAAATTAAACTGATTTGCATTTATATATACATCTGACAAGTGAGCATATAAACAAGAAAGCAATGACACTATAGCAAGGTACACATCTATGAGTGTGTTTCACACTTATGTACTCTACTATATTTGAAGGAAGAAAACGTCTAGCAATTGCATAGTCTGTATATGCCTTAAAAATTTATACTTTAAAAAACTTTATGATAGGCCTAGGAATATGTAGGCCAATACTATCCAGAAACATTGAATAATTTTAGAAAAAATAAACATTGTTATTTAAGTTGTCTAAAATTTTGAATATTTCCTAACACTTAAAGGGAAACATCCATGGCAAATGTGCGCTGTCCTTTTCTAAACTCTCAGACTGACCACTATCTCACATGTGTTAAACTGGGGACAGTGGGATGGGGGAAGAAAATCTGCAATTAATTCAATCACTCTAGTAAGAATTCTAGTGACAGAGAACAAGGATTACGTTTTATAAATGTTTTATAACATTCTTAACTTCTTCCTCTCTGAAAAACAAATACAGGAAAATAGCACTTCTCTTCTATTTTAAGGATCTACTGATTGTACTTACTGATCACTTTCTGATGGTAAGCGATATTATTACATTAATAACAGCTTTGCACAGGGAGAAAACACAGTACACATAATCAATGAAAATAACAAATTTCAGAAGTATTAAATTGTGAAATAAAAATACGGTAACTTTTCAATGGAATAAAAGCATCTGTATTTTTACAAATATGCTAATATATTTGCTGTTCTACAAATATGCAAGTATGTTTGCTACTTTAAAAAGCAACGAAATTAAAAAAATATATAAATGCCCAATAAGAAATAGTTAAATAGAAACAATTATAAGCTCTTAAGCAATAAGATCTCATAATAAAATTATGCCAAGCAACATACACTAAATATAAAATATAGTTATGCACTGATCAAAATTAGTTTATCAAAATTAGAATGGCCTAGGCATGAAAATATTGGTTGCCTTCTGGAAGGAAAAATGAGTACCTGGAAGAATTTTTAAAACATGTCCTATTGTTCCTTTTAAATTCTCAATCATAACATGTATTAACTACTCAAAAACAAAAACAAAAAAACAACCAAAAAAAAAGCCAAAAAATGAGAAACAGAACTGGTCTTAGAAACAATGCTTTCCTCTATAGACTAGATCCTCTCTCACATTCTTCCCCATGATAAATTTAGTAATTTATATACATTAAATGCATTTTAAAAACTAGTTAGCACTAGTTATCTGCTGATCCGAAATTTTAAAGACTTATCCATCTATGTAGATATGAACATCAAAAAAATCTAAGCAAATGTAGCTCATGATTTGAAATAATAAAGATATATAAAATTTCAGTTAAATCGTGATGATACACAGCTCTATACTCATAAATGGATTTGGTCTACTTTGACACCGTGATGCTTACATTAGATAACACCATTCCATACAACATGTTTGGTGAATTCTTTCACTCATCAAATCACCTATATCAGCTTCTAAACTTCGAATGGTGAAATCTCCCACTTCAAATCTGCTGCTTATTCTTATAAAGAGAGGCAAGCATTAATATTAAAACTTTCAGAAGTTTTCATTTTTCATTACTAAGTTGTTTCTTTGTTCTAAAAATGAATTACAAATGACACAATGAAAGAGAACAAATCTCATTTTGAATGAAGGTGATCTATATATAACAGAAATGGAAAGCATGTCAATACTTCCATTTAATCTTGTGTCACGTAATTATTTTTTTAATGAGAAAATAAACCAGCTAAAGTGGACGGTAAAAATTAGGAGAAAAGGATGTAATACTGAGATGTCACCAGGCCTCCGATGTGCCTGAGGCCAAGGGGTTGCACACAGGATTAGGCCTGTTCAACCTCCTGCCCTTAAAATCCTACCCCAGGGGCAGAGTCCACAAAAAGGCAGAAGGCCTGGCCCTGCTTGTGCCCAGTCTCCTGTTTACTTTCTTCTTTGATCTGTTTTCTCCTGTCGTTTGGAACTATTTCCCTCCAACCACAATCTGAACAATTCGTTATCAAGTCTTCCCTTACAGAGACTGATGAAAATCTAACTTCAATTTAAGGCCACACCAGAAACTTGAACAGATGTACAAAATATGTGCATTTGAAATAACCAAGCTAATAAAAGTCACAGAATTAGCTGTCACCAGGACTGACTCAAGAAGAACAGGAACAGTGACTATGTCTCACATGCCATCAACCAAACATTCTTAGATTTTATAAAGCAATGGGAAATGCAATGGTTCTTTCTAAAATAGCCTGGGACCACAATAACTTAGAAGGAATAAATTGCAATTTGCTCACTGCTGTGTCACCGATATATGCCAGGGTGTTAGGATATGAATGGATAAACCTACACATAGCCCTAACTAGGGTAAGGGAAGAGTCAAAACTTCTGAGTACCAATCATTAGCCACTTCAACATAAATACATACAGACTCTGAACTTGTTCACATATGTATGTGCGCTCACATAAGTAGGCAAGCATCAAGTTGGGAGCACAATGATTCCTGCCATGGCAGTTGGAGATACTATTTCCAACAACTCTTCAGAGATATGCAGACTCAGTCTGCTAAGGAAGACACAGTCTAAGGGCTGGTCAGCTATGAATCCTGGCCCTAGGGTTAGTCAATGCTCCAACTAACAAGTGGACCTCCTGCTGCACCTATGGGTGTGGACAACCACAGGCTGAAGGGAAGAAGCATGGAAGAGTAGAAAGATCCCAGGTTTGTTGACCTATACTCTCTTTCACTTTGTAACCTCGGACAGGTCATAACCTTCCCAGTCCTTGGTTTCCTATTATCACAAAAGGGATCCCAACAACTGCCCCTACGTACTCACAGAGCCTTGTGCACTAATGTGAGAGCACCATGCGGACTGAAAGCAAGATATCAAGGGAAGGGATATATGCTTCAGGGCTAGGAACATCTGCAACATGGTACGATTACACTAGCATTTTCCTGAGCAATAAATGCATGCTGAGTTAAAAGACTTCTACCCATTCAGAAATACACACTCTCTGAAAGAGGGTAATGTGATCAGGCAGGTATGTGCTCTGGTTAGAGTTTAAACAGGAAAATAGGTACTTACCAATGGGACATTTAAAAAATACATATATAGATAGGTTTATTTAGACAATAAACTTTCTGCTTTTTTGACTTGGAAAAACATTAAATTTTTTCCCATTCAAGTTTACAAATACGTTTAAGAAACTCTACATAATCTTTTCTTTGAAAAAACAACTCCAGAGGGGGGCAGGTCAACATGGTGGTAGAGGAAAACTCAGAACACACCAAATCTACTGCTACCTATAGAACAATTCTCTCTGAAAAAGACGTGAAAATTAGCTCAACAACTCCTCCACAACAACAGATAAAAAGACCACACTGAGACGGGTAAAACAGGCAGAGTTGCAGTATGGCCAAAAACCCCACCCATGCTGGGATGACCCACAAGCAAGAGTGATCTCACAAATACAGAGACTATCTGTGAAGAGCGACAGGTTCGAGTTCCACATCAGGCACCCCAACCCTTGGGACCTGTATCAGAGAGATAAGACCCCAAAATGTCTGGCTTTAAAAAACCAAGAGATCCAAAGACCTAAAGGAAACTGACCCCCCTTTTGAAGGGTTCATGCACACACTCACTCACCCTATGACCCAGCGCAAAAGCAGCAGGTTACAGGGCACCTAGACCTCACGTGATGGAGAGTCACTGGCTAGGCATTAAGGCATCTGCTGGAAGAAGAGGGGTCTGTTGGAACCCTCTGAGGATGAGGGTGCTGACAGGTGCAATTCTGCACTCTTCTCCTGTCTTGGTAGTGCTGGCACTGGTAGGCATCATTTTTGCACTCTTCCTCTCCTTGCTAACATCACTTGAGCCAACCCTGAACTCTCCCAGAGCCTTGCTCTGCTAAACCCAGTGGGCAGGCTTATCCTAGCCCTTCCCTTTCCTGTGACCCCAGCCTGGCTCACCCTAGCAAGTGAGCTTACCCTGGCCCAGCACTACCGTGAGGCCCTGCCACAGCACAAAGGGGATGCCCCTTGAGGATCTGTAGTGTGGGGGGCGGGGGGGGAGACGGCATTTCTGGGCCCATGGGACTGAAACAATGGGAGAGACCATTCTTAACAGGCTCCCAACCCCAGGGTACACAGGCAGCAGGCAGGAACACACCCTTGTCTTCCTGTGAGCACTTCTTCAAGACTGGGAGAGACAGCTGTTCTGCCTAACACAGAAAAACAGAGAGAGTCAGAGGAAACAGGAATGCGTTCCAAATCAAACAAGACAAAATCCCAGGGGAAAAATCTCAAAGAAATAGAGAGAAGTCATTTATCTGATAAAAAGTTCAAAGTAATGGTCATAAAGATGCTTACCAATCTTGGGAGAAGAATGGATGAATAAACAGACCTTCAATAAGGAATATATAATGTAAGAAACTACAAAAGAAAAGAGCTGAAAAATGTAATAATTGAACTGAAAATATACTGGATGGATTCAACAGCAGACCAGATGAAACAGAAAAAAGGCTCAGTAACCTAGAAGACAGGATAGTGGAACTCACCCAAACAGAACGACAAAAAGAAAAAATTATTTTAAAAAGTGAAGATAGCTTACAGGGCTCATAGAACAACATCAAGCAGAACAAACTTTGAATAACAGGGGTCCCAAAAGGAGAAAAGAGGGTGAAAGGGACAGAAAACTTATTTGAGGATATAATGGCTGGAACACTTTCTTAACCAGGGGAAGGAAACAGACATCCAGACACAGGAAGTCCAGAGAATTCCAAAAGAGATGAACCCAAACAGATTCAAACCAACACACATAATTAAAATCCCAAAAGTTAAAGACAGAATCTTAAAAGCAGCAAGAGAAAAAGAACTTGTTATAGACAAGGGAACCCCATGAGATTATTAGCAGATTTTTCAACAGAAACTTTTCAAGCTAGAAGAGAATGGCATGATATATTCAGTGCTGAAAGCAAAAAATTTCCAACCAAGAATACTCTACCTGGCAAGATTATTATTCAGAACTGAAGGAGGGAGAGAAAATGTTCCAGACAAGCAAAAGCTAAAGGAATTCATCACTGCTAAACTGGCCTGAAAAGAAATGTTAAGGGGACCTCTTTAAGCTGAAAAGAAAGGGTACTGATTAGTAACCAGATAACATCTGAAAGTAAAAATCTCACCAGTAGAGGTAAAAATATAGCAAAGGTAGTAGACTAACAACTTATAAAGCTAATGTGAAGGTTAAAAAATAAAAGTAAAAATAACTATAACTACAAAAGGAGTTCAAGATGGTGGCACAGGAGGAGACCTTAGTTTCGTCCAGTCCAGGAATTCAGCTAGATGGCTATCAAATCATTCTGAACACCTGTGAACTCAACTGGAGTGCTAAGGAAAGAACTGCTGCAACTCTACAAATAAAAAAGTGACCACATTCTGCAAGAATGACAAGATGGAAAAACTCACCTCAAAAAAGAGAACAAGAGGCAGTACTGACTGCCAGGAACCTAATCAGTATGGATATAAGATGTTGGAACTAGAGTTCAGAAAAACAATTATAAAGATACTAGCTGGGCTTTAAAAAAGCGTAGAAGACACTAGAGAGTCCCTTTCTAGAGAAATAAAAGAACTAAATAAAACCAAAATCAAAAAGACTATTAATGAGATGCAATAAAAATGGAGGTTCTAACTGCTAGGATGAATGAGGCAAAAGAGAGAATTAGTGATACAGAAGACCAAATGATGGAGACTAAAGAAGCTGAGAAAAAGAGAAATAAACAACTACTGGCAAGGCTGTCATTCAAAATAGAAGGAGAGATAAAAAGCTTCCAGAACAAAAAGAAACTGTAAGAATTTGTGATCACTAAACCAACCCTGCAAGAAATAATAAAGGGGTCCTGTAAGCGAAGACAAAGCCCAAAAGTAACATAGATCAGAAAGGAACAGAGACAATATACAGAAATGGTGACTTTACAGGTAATACAATGGCATTCAATTTCTATCTTTCAACAGTTATTCTGAATGAAAATGGGCTAAATGCCTCAATCAAAAGACACACGGTATCAGGTTGGATTTAAAAAGCAAGACCCATCGATATGCTGTCTGCAAGAAACTTTTTTTTTTTAAAGAATGTTTGTTTGTTTATCAGAGAGAGAGAGAGAGAGCGCACGCACAAGCAGGGGGAATAGCAGGCAGAGGCAGAAGCAGGCTCCCTACAGGGACTCAACAGAAGAGCCCAATGCAGGACTCAATTCCAGGACCCTGAGATCATAACCTGAGCTGAAGACAGACACTTAACTGACTGAGCCACCGAGGCATCCCTGCAAGAGACTCATTTTAGACCCAAAGACACCACCAGATTGAAAATGAGGGGTTGGAAAACTATCATGCTAATGGAAAGAAAAGAAAGCTGGGGTGGCAATCCTTACATTAGACAAATTAGATTTTAAACCAAACACTGTAATAAGAGATGAGGAAGGACACTATATCACAATAATGGGTCTGTCCAACAAGATCTAACAACTGTAAATATTTATGCCCCTAGCATGGGAGCAGCCAATTATACACACCAATTAATAACAAAATTAAAGAAACACACTTATCATAATACAATAATAGTATGGGACTTTAACATCCACTCACTGCAATGGAAAGATCACCAAGGCAGATGATCAACAAGGAAACAAGGGCTTTGAATGACACTGGACCAGATGGACTTCACAGACAATCAGAGCATGCCATCCTAATGCGACGGAATCCACATTCTTCTTGAGTGCACATGGAACATTCTCCAGAATAGATCACGCACGTCACAAATCAGGTCTAAATCAGTACCAAAAGATTGGGATCACTCTGCATATTTTCAGACCACAATGCTTTGAAACTAGAACTCAATCACAAGAGGAAATTTGGAAAGAACTGAAATACATGGAGGCTAAAGAGCATCCTACTAAGGAATTAATGTGTCAACCATGAAATTAAAGAAAAACTTAAAAAATTCATGGAAACAAATGAAAATGAAAACACACCTGTTCAAAATGTTTGGCAGTCCTAAGAGAGAAGTATATAGCAATATAAGCCTTTCTCAAGAAACAAGAAAGGTCTCAAATACACAAACTAACCTTACACCTAAAGAAGCTAGAGAAAGAACAGCAAATAAAGCCTAAACCCAGTAGAAGAGAACTGATAAAGATGAGAGCAAAAATCAAGAAAATAGAAAGCAAAAGAATAATAGAACAAGTCAGTGAAACTTTGAAAGATTTAATAAGATTGATAAACCTCTGGCCAGACTTATCAAAAAGAAAACCTCTGGCTAGACTTAAGAGAAAGAGAAAGGACCCCCCCCCCCAAAAAAATCATGAATGAAAGAGGAGAGATCACAACCAACACTGAAGAAATACAAACAATTATAAGAACATATTATGAGCAACTATATGTCAACAAATTAGGCAATCTAGAAGAAATGAATACATTCCTAGAGACATATAAATTACCAAAACTGAAACAGGAAGAAATAGAAAACCTGAACAGACCCACAATCAGCAAGGAAATTGAAGCAGTAATCAAAAATCTCCTAACAAACAAGAGTCCAGGACTAGATGGCTTCCCAGGGGAATTCTACCAAACATTTAAAGAAGATTAATACCTATTCTCCTGAAGCTGCTTCAAAAAAATAAAAATGGAAAGAAAACTTTCAAATTCTTTCTGTGAGGCCAGCATTACCTTAATCCCAAAACCAGATAAAGACCCCACCAAAAAGAATTACAGACCAATATCCCTGATAAACATGGATGCAAAAATTCTCACCAAGATACTAACCAAGAGGATCCAACAGTACATTAAAAAGGATTATTCACCACGACCAAGTGAGACTTATTCTTGGCTGCAAAGGTAGTTCAACATCCGGAAATAAATCAATGTGATACATTACATTAATAAAAGAAAAGAAAAAAAAACATTAATAAAAGAAAAGACAAGAACAATATGATCCTCTCAATAGATGCAGAAAAAGCATTTGACAAAGTACAGCATCCTTTCTTAAAACTCTTCACAGTGTAGGGATAGTGGGAACATACCACAGTATCATAAAAGCCATCTCTGAAAAACCCAGAGCAAATATCATTCTCAATGGGGAAAAACAGAGAGCTTTTCTCCTAAGGTCAGAAACACAGTAAGGATATCCACTCTCACCACTGCTGCCCAACATAGTAGTAGAAGTCCTAGCCTCAGCAATCAGACGACAAAAAGAAATAAAAGGCATCCGAATCAGAAAAGAAGAAGTCAAACTCTCACTCTTTGCAGAGGACATGATACTCTATGTAGAAAACCCAAAAGACTCAACCCCAAAATTATTAGAATTCATGTAGCAAAGTGGCAGGATATAAAATCAATGCACAGAAATCAGTTGCATTTCTATACACTAACAATAAGGCAGAAGAAAGAGAAATTAAGGAGTAGATCCCATTTACAATTGCACCCAAAACCATTAGACACCTAGGAATAAACATAGCCAAAGTGGCAAAGGATCGGTACTCAGGAAACTGGAGAACACTCATGAAAGAAATTGAGAAAGATACAAAGAAATTGAAAAATATTCCATGCTCATGGATTGGAAGAACAAATAATGTTAAAATGTCTATGTTGCCTAGAGCAATCTACACATTCCATGCAATCCCTATCAAAATACTATCAACTTTTTTCATCGAACAAATAATGCTAAATTTGTTTGGAACCAGAAAAGATCCCAAATAGCCAGAGGAATGTTGAAAAAGAAAAGCAAAGCTCGTGGTATCACAATTACGACTTCAAGCTCTGTTACAAAGCTGCAATCATTAAAACAGTATGGTACTGGCACAAAAACAGACACCTAGCTCAATGGGAACAGAATAGATAACCTAGAAATGGACCCTCAACTCTATAGTCAACTAATCTTCAACAAAGCAGGAAAGAATATCCAGTGGAAAAAAGACAGTCTCCTCAACAAATGGTGTTGGGAAAATTGGACAGCCATATGTAGAAGAATGAAAATGGACCATTTTCTTACACCATACACAAAAGTAGACTCAAAATGGATCAAAGACCTAAATGTGAGGCAAACACAGGCAGCAACCTCTTCAACTTTAGCCACAGCAACTTCTTGCTAGCCATGTCTCCAAAGGCAAGGGAAACAAAGGCAAAAATGAACTATTAAGACTTCATCAAGATAAAAAGGTTTTGCACAGCAAAGGAAACAGCTGACAAAATCAAAAGACAACCAACAGAATGGGAGAAGATATTTGGAAATGACATATCAGATAAAGGGCTAGTATTCAAAATCTACAAAGAACCTATCAAACAAGCAAAGAACAAATAATCCAACCAGGAAATGGGTAGAAGACATGAACAGACATTTCTGCAAAGAAGACATCCAGATGGCCAACAGACATATGAAAAAATGCTCAACATCACTCAGCATCAAGGAAATACAAATCAAAACCACAATGAGATATCACCTCAGACCAGTCAGAACGGTTAAAATTAACAAGTCAGGAAACAACAGATGTTGGCAAGGATGTGGAGAAAGAACTCTCTTACACTGTTGGTGGGAATGCAAGCTGGTGCAGCCACTCTGGAAAACTGTATGAAGGGTCCTCAAAAAGCTGAAAATAGAGTTACCCTATCACCCAGCAATTGCGCTACTGGGTATTTACCCCAAAGATATAAATGTAGTGATCTGAAGGGGCACCTGCACCCCAATGTTTATAGCAGCAATGTCCACAATAGCCAAACTATGGAAAGAGGCCAGATGTCCATCGACAGATATATGGATAAAGAAGATGTGGTATAGGGGCACCTGGGAGGCTCAGTGGGTTGAGCCTCTGCCTTCAGCTCAGGTCATGACCTCAAGGTCCTGAGATCAAGCGCCGCATTGGGCTCTCTGCTCAGTGGAGAGCCTGCTTTCTCCTCTCTCTCCGTCTGCCTCTCCGCCTACTCGTGATCTCTCTCTCTCTCTCTGTCAAATAAATAAATAAAATCTTAAAAAAAAAGATGTGGTATATATATACACAATGGAATATTACTCAGCCATCAAAAAATGAAATCTTGCCATTTGCAACAACGTGGATGGAACTAGAGGGTATTATGCTAAACTAAATAAGTCAGAGAAAGACAATTACGATATGACCTCACTGATACGTGGAATTTAAAAGACAAAACAGAAGATCATAGGGGAAGAGAGGAAAAAATAAAACAAGGTGAAACCAGAGAGGGAGACAAACCATAAGAGACTCTTAATCATAGGAGACAAACTGAGGGTTGCTGGAGGGGGTGGAGGGGAGGGATGGGGTTAAGTGGGTGATGAACATTAAGGAGAGCATGTGATGTAATGACCACTGGGTATTATATAAGACTGATGAATCACAGACCTGTACCTCTGAAACCAATAATATATTATGTTAATTAACAGAATTTAAATTTTTTAAAAAATTGCTTTAACTGTTCTAAAAAAAAAACAAAGATAGGTATTACATAATAATAGTCATTCCTGAAAGAATATGTAACATTTGCAAATATTTATGCACTCAACATAGGAGCACCTAAACATATAAAGGAAGTATTAACAGACCTATGGGGGGAAATCAACGGTGATACAGTTATAGTAAGGGACTTTAATATCCCACTTACTTCAATGGATTGATCATCGAAACAGAAAATCAATACAGAAAAGTCCCCCTTAAAGGATACATTAGACCAGATGGACTTAATAAACACATACAGAACATTCCACCAAAAAGCAGCAGAATACACATTCTTCACACGTATCCACAGAATAGTCTGCAGGATAGATCACGTGTTAGGCCACAAAACAAGTCTCAATAAATTTAAGACTGAAATGATATCAAGCATCTTTTCAGACCACAATAGTACAAAACTAGAAGTCAATTACAAAAAAAATTTAAAAAGAAAAATCACAAATATGTGGAGATTGAACAACAGGATACTGAACAACCAAGGGATCAACAAAGAAACCAAAGAAAAAACTTAAAAAAATACCTTGAGACAAATGAAAATACAACAAAACAAAATCTATGAGATGCAGCAAAAGCAGATATAAGAGGAAGTTCATAGTGATACAGACCTACCTCAAAAAACAAGAATAATCTCAAACAATCTAACTTTACACTTAAAGGAAATAGAAAAATAAATAAATAAAGGAACTAGAAAAAGAGCAACAAAGGAAGTCCAAAGTAAGTCAGTAGAAGGAAGGAAGTAATAAGGATCAGGGCAGAAATAAATAAGACTAAAAAGAAAATAGAAAAGATCAATGAAACTAAGAGCTGGTTCTTTGAAAAGACAAACAAAATTGATAAACCTTTAGCTACACTAAGAAGAGAGGGCTCAAATAAATAAAATCAGAAATGAAAGAGGGAAAGTTATAAGCCATACTAAAAAAATACAAAGGATCATAAGAGGCTACTACAAAAAATTATATGCTGACAAACTGGACAACCTAGAAAAAAAATGGATAAATTCCTAGAAACATATAACATTCAGACTTCCAAGACTGAATAATGGAAAAATAGAAAATCCCAATAGACTGATTACTGAGAAGGAGACTAAATCAGTAATCAAAAACCTCCCAACAAACAAAAGTCCAGAACCAGATGGCTTCACTGGTGAATCCCCTGATTCATTTAAAGAAGAGTTAATACATATCCTTCTCAAACTCTTCCAAAAATTGAAGAGGAGGGAATGCTTCCAAACTCACTTTATGAGGCCAGCATTATCCTGATACCAAACACCAAACAAGAACACCACCACAAAAAAAAAAAAAAAAAGACAGACCCAAATCCCTGATGAACATAGATGCAAAAATCCTCAACAAAATATTAGTAAACCAAATTCAAAACTACATTAAGAAAATCATACACCATGATCAAGTGGGACTTACTCCAGGATGTAAGGATGGTTTAACATCTGCAAATCAGTCATTGTGATACATCACATCAACAAAATGAAAGGTAAAAATCACATGATCATCTCAATAGATGCAGAAAAAGCATCTCCTCTAAGATCAAGAACAAGAGAAGGATGCTTGCTTTCACTTTTATTCAACATAGAATTAAAAATTTTAGCTAGAGCAATTCAACAAGGAAAAGGAACAAAAGGCATCCAAATTGGAATGGAAAGAGTAAAACTCATATATAATATTCAAAAGACCTCCAAAAAATTGAACAAATACAGTAAAGTTGCAGGATGCAAAGTCAATATACAAAAACCTGTTGTGTTTTTCTATACTAACAATGAACTATCAGAGAAATTAAGAAAACAATTCTATTTACAATTGTATCAAAATGGATAAAATACCTAGGACTAAATTTAACCAAGGAGGCAAAAATCTGTACATCAAAACCTACATTGATAAAAGAAATGGAAGAAGACACGAATAAATGGGAAGATTTTCTGTGCTCATGGACTGGAAGAATTAATATTATGAAA
Source organism: Ailurus styani (assembly GCA_002007465.1). Lineage (NCBI taxonomy): Eukaryota > Metazoa > Chordata > Mammalia > Carnivora > Ailuridae > Ailurus > Ailurus styani. The sequence continues at coordinate 1,433,664 of LNAC01000365.1, read as the reverse complement.
ATGTCCATTTTACCCAACACAATCTATACATTCAATGCAATCCCTATCAAAATCCCATGGCATTGTCACAGAAATAGAGTAAACAACCCTAAAATTTATATGAAACCACAAATAGTCTTGAGTAGTCAAAGCAATCTTGAGAATGAAGGACAGAGCTGGAGACATCACGCTTGCAGATTTCAAGCTTTATTTAAAAGTGATAGTAATCAAAGCATTGTTTTTGGCATAAAAACATATAGACCAATGGAACAAAAAGAGAGTCTAGAAATAAACTCAGGCATATATAGTCAATTACTTTACAACAAAGGAAGCAAGAACATACAATGGGGAAAGGACAGTCTCTTCAATAAATGGTGTTGGGAAAACTTCACAGCCACATGCAAAAGAATGAAACTGCACCACTATCTTACCCAAACACAAAAATTAACTAAAAGTGTATTAAAAACTTGAAGAGCAGAAACTGTAAAACTCCTAGAAGAAGACATAGGTGGTAAGCTCCTTGATATTGCTCTTGGCAATACCTTTTTGGATCTGACTTCAAAGGCAAAGGTGACAAGAGCAAAAATAAACAAATGGAAGTACATCAAACTTTTGAAAAGCTTTTGCACAACAAAGGAAACCACCAAGAAAATGAAAAGGCAACCTACTTGAGTTGGAGAAGATACTTTCAAATCATATATCTGATAAGGGGTTAATATCCAAAATATATAAAGAAGTCAACAAAAAAAAATCCAATTAAACAATGGGTAGAGCATCTGAATAGCATTTTTTTCCAGAAAAGACATATAAATGGCCAACAGGCATATGAAAAGATGCTCAATGTTATTAATCAGCAGGGAAATGTCAATCAAAGCCACAATGATATATCATCTCACACCTGTCAGAATGGTTATTCTCAAAAAGATAGGAAATAGTTTGTGTTGGTAAGGACATGCAGTGCTGGTGGGAATGCAAACTGGTGCAGCCACTATGGAAAACAGTATGCAGCTGTCTCAAAAAACTAAAAATAGAACTATCATATGATACAGCAATATTACTTCTGGGTATTTATCTAAAGAAAAAGAAAACACTAATTTGAAAAGATAATTTCAAAATACGCTTATTGCAGCATTATTCACAATAGCCAAGACACAAAAACAACCAAGGTAAAAAACAAACAAACAAAAAAACAACCAAGGTATCCACAGATAGATGAGTGGATAAAGAAAACGTGGTGTATGTGTGCAATGGAAAACTACTCAGCCATAAAAAGGGATGAACTCTTCTCATTTGTACCAACATGGATTGACTTTGAGGGTATTATGCTAAGTGAATAAAGCAGAGAGACAAAAATAGTGTAGGATTTCACTTATATGTGAAATCTAAAACACAAAACAAATGAACAAAACTCACAGGAGCAAAGAACAGTTCAGTGGTTGACAGAAGGGAGGGGGATTACAGGAGTGGGTAAAATAGGAGATGGGGGTCAAGACACACAAACTTCCAGTCATAAAATAAGTAAGTCATGGGGATGTAATGTACAGCATGGTGACCATACTCAACAATATATTGCATATTATGTAACCTTTTATGGTAATGGGGGGGAACTACACTTTATGTGGTAATCATTTCCCAGTGTATACAAATGCTGAACCATGTTGTACACCTCAAACTCTCAAACTAAAACACAGATATATTAAGATAATAAGTAAGTCACAGACTGGGAAAATATTCATAATACATATATCTGACAAAGGACTACAACTATCATGGATAAAAAACTATAAGTCAATAATAAAAAATATAAATAACCTAATAAAAAATAGGTAGAAAGCTTGAACAGACACATTACAAAAAAAGATATATAAGTAGCCAATAAACACATGAAAATATGGTCAATGTCTTTAAGCATCAGAGAAATGTAAATTAAAACCACAGTAAAATACCCTTTAATTCCAACTTGAATGACTAAAATAAAAAAGACTAAGACCATCAAACGTTAGTAAGGGTGTGGAGTAATAAATACTCATACTGCTAATGAGACTAGGAGACTGCAAGATGGTCCATCCACTTCAAAGAACCAACAGATGGTACCTTTTTTTTTTTTTTAAGATTTTTATTTATTTATTTGAAAGAGAAAAAGCAAGAAAGAGAGCAGAAGGAGGGGAAGGGGCAAAAGGAGAGGGAGACTCAGGCTCCCACTGAGCAGGGAGCCCCATGTGGGGCTTGATCCTAGGACCCTGGGATCAGGACCTGAGCCAAAATCAGGAACTGGACGCTCAAGTGACTGAGCTACCCATGTGCCCATACAGCAGCCTTATTTATAACAGATACAAACTGGAAACTCAAATGTCCATCAACAGAAGAACAAATAAGCAAATTGTGGTCAATTCATACAGCAGAATAATAGTAAAATTAAAAACAAAAAACCAACTACTGATACCCACAAAATAACAAGGATGACTCTTGAAAATATGTTAAGCAAAAGGAACTAGCCATGAAAGGATGCATGCATTATGTACAATTCTATTTATATGAAATCTAAGAAGAAACAAAACTATTATCAGAACAGTGGTGGCCTGGGGGAACACAGGAGTGATTGACTAGAAAGGGCATGAATGAATTTTCTGGGGTGAAATGTTTCATACCTTACCTGGAGTGGTGATTTCATGGGTGTATACAGTTGTTAAAACTCACTGAGCTGACATCTAAGATCTGATCATTTCTTGGTATCTTAATTATACCTAAATAAATGGTCATATATATATACATATTCAGATATAAGCTAAATTTTTACTACATATATAACAATGTAATTTTAAAAAAGAACAAAAGCCACTACAAAGTTGATCTAGATTTTTTTTTTGACACATGAAGAAGGCCTGGATTTGATTCTCCAAGAGAACACGATCAAACAAAAGGAGTTGATCTTAAAATCAAAATACTTGGTGTTCACATGAAATTAGCAATATATTATCTATGTGATGTGGGGTGAGAGTTAACCTTTCTGAGCTTCTGTTCCTCATGTACCTATTTGCAAGAAGCAGCAATGTGCATATTAAAGCACTTTGAAAATTCTAAGTTGACATTAAGTATTATTCTTGCTCACAATATAGATATAATTAAGCACTCAATTATACTTATGCCTGATATGGACATGTAATATATATGTGTACAGAGATACGCATGTATTATACATATATAGAGATTTTCTAATAGAAAAATAAAAATATATGGCCTGATAAAAATGGCTTATCTATGAGAACAGTGGGAAAAATTATTGAAACCAACAGCTATATATACACTACACAGACAATATCCATAACATATATTTATGAGTAACTATATACAAATACACTCTTGCCCCAATCCCACCTAAAGAAGGGTCAAGCAACTGTTAAACCTAAAGGTTAATTTATTGATACTATAACAACAACAAAATTTATACTAGCCCCCCTATATTATAAATTCTGAACTGTCTTTTTTGAGAAGGCTTTGATATAGATTAAAAAAAAGTTAATGTTCACAATGAAGGTTTTAAATTTGAATTTGAAAATGCACACTCTGTTTATACTTCTAGAAGTATATACTTCTATATTCCCAAAGGTTATACTGTTTCTTTTTTTTTTTTAGCATCTTACCATAATGCACATTTTTTATCTCATGGTTTCTTTTTTTTAATTTATATTCAATTAGCCAACATATTATCATTAGTTTTTGGTGTAGTATTCAATGATTCATTTATTAGTTGCATACAAAGCAGATGTAGTTCATATATACATTGGAATATTACTCAGCCATCAGAAAAGTTATATTCAATTTCTAAAATGAGATGTTCCACTGTGATTCTCTGCTGCCTTTAGGAAATGAGAGCAGTCTGCATCTCCAATCAGTAAATCAGAGTCAACAAAATTTCCACCTGGTTTAAAAAAACTGTGTGTGTGTGTGTGTGTGTGTGTGTGTGTGTGAGCAGACACACGAACAGGAGCACGCATATGAGTACATTAGAAGGAAATATTCTGGGGTGTCTCGGTGGCTCAGTCGGTTAAGTGTCTGCCTTTGGGTCAGGTCATGATCTCAGGGTCCTAGGACTGAGCCCCGCACTGGGCTCCCTGCTCCATGGAGACTCTGCTTCTTCCTCTGCCCTTGCCCCTCCCCCCACACCACTTATGCTCTCTGTCCTCTCTTGTGATCTCTCCCTCAAAAAATAAAATCTTTTTTTAAAAAAAGGAAATACACCAAAATGTCGACGATGAAAAATAAAACTGTCATTTGATCATCTCTATGCTCAGGGCAAAAGACCCTAAAAACTTAAGGTTAATAATTTGTGTGAAAGATCAAAGACCTAAATGTAAGAGCTAAAACTAAAAACTCTTAGAAAGAAACAGAGGTATTAATCTACATGATCTTGAATTAGGCAATAATTTCTTCTATATGACACCAAAAACACAAGCAACAAAATATGGTTTAATTGGACTTCATTAAAATCAAAGTCCAATTCTTCAAAGGATACAAAGTGAAAAGTACTGGAAATCACAGGTCTGATAAGGGACTCTAAGTATATAAAGAACTCCTATAACTTTATAATAAAAGACAACCCAATTTAAAAACAGGCAAAGATTCTGAATAGACATTTCTCCAAAGGAGATATACAAATGCCAATACACTCTTGAAAAGATGCTCAACATAACAGTTATTAGATTACAACAAGATAACACTTCATATCCACTAGGTAGCTATAATCAATAACAAGAACGTGGAGAAATCTGAACCTTTATACATTGCTGGTAGGAATGTAAAATGGTGCAGGCACTTTGGAAAACAGTCTGGCAGTTACTCAAAATACAAATTACAGTTACTGTATGACCCATCAATTCCACTCCTAGGTATATACCCAAGAGAAGCAAAAACATACGTCCACACAAAACGTTTTACATTAACGCTCACAGCAGCATTATTCAACAACTGATGCATAAACCAAATGTGATGTATCTATATCATGGAATATTACTCACTAATAAAAAGACCTGAAGTACCGATACATAGTGCAACTTGGATAAACCCTGAAAACATTATGCTGAGTGAAAAAAGCCAGACACAAAAGGCCACAATGTTTTTCATTCCATTTATATGAAATGTCCAGAATTGGAGAATCTATAGAGATGGAGAGTTTATTAGTAGGGGGAGATAGAAAAGACTCATGGGCAACAGCTAAAGGGTTCCAGGTTGTTGTTTTTTTTTCGGGTGATAAAAACATTCTAAAATTGACAGTTACACAACTCTGTGGCTACACTAAAAACTGCTTAGCTGTACACTTTAAAATGGGGGACCTGTAGGATATGTGAATTATATCTCAGTAAAGCTGTTGTTTTTAAATACTCCTGAAACACAGCAGGCATTCAATGAGTGAGAGAATAAATAAATGAAAGAATGAATGAATAGAAACATATACCAATATTGAAGAATATGGATTTGGAGACAGAAGTGGCTTGAATCTCAGTTTTTCCATTTACTAAGTGCTGGATTTTACTGAGCTTCTAATTTCTTCCTCTCTACCTGGGAATAATGAGATGATGCCTATAAAGTCCAAGTCCAAGGCAGGGTACTCAAGGAATGCTGGCTGTTATGATGACTTATAATCATAAGCATGTATTTTCTTTGGTGATATGTAGAAGTGAAGCAAATCACAATAAGGAATTCTGCTTTCAAATTACCACAGTAGAACATCATTAGACTTAAGTTCTATTTGCTGAGAATGATCAGGAACTACCTGTTTTCTAGGAGATGTAAACGCAACCTAAGTCTGGTTCCCTTCACAGGAAAAAAGAAAGTAAATCTCTCTCAGCCGTGACAGCTTGTTGAATGAGAATGAATAAATGGAAGAGTGAATGAATGGAAATATACCAAATATGAATAAAAATGGATTTAAAACAAAAGTGGTTTGAATCTTAACTTTACCACCTACTAAGTTTGGATCTCACTTAGGTTTATTTTCTTCAACTCTGGTTGGGAATAATAATGAGATAGATAACGCCTATAAAATGTTTGGGGGGGTTGCCTGGGTGGTGTAGTTAGTTGGGTATCCGACCCTTGGTTTCAGCTCGGGTTGTGATCTCATCGTTGTGGGATCAAGCCCCCAACTGGGCTCCGTGCTCAGTGCAGAGTCTGCTTGGGATTCTCTCTCTCTGCCCCTCCCGTTCGTGCTCCCCCGCTCATGCTTTCTCTCTTCCTCCCTCTCTCTTTCTAAAATGAATAAAAAAATAAAATGTTCGGATAGGCAAAGTCCCTACTGCTCATTAGCAATCTTAGCAGATTAGAGCTACATTAGAAGCAAAAACCAGTGTCAATGACAGCAATGTTTTAATTGAGAGATAGGTTTACAGATGCTCACTATAGTAGGTACTAGATTTATAGTGTGTACTCTTTTGTGAATATCAAATATTATATACTCTTAAAAACAGATTATAAATCAAAACAACCAACCAACCAAAAAAGAAAGTCTGAGGACTGGATATTTTTATTTCTTGGTCAATTCATTATCTAGGTCAATGAACACCATTTTTTCTAAAGGGCAGCGGTCATTTTCCTATCGGAATTTCTCTCCCTTATACAGGGAACTCAAAGCCCAAGTCCTAGATGATCCCTCTGCTGGGGAAAAACCTATAAAGCCAATACTAACTATTCAGTTTGCGCCATTTCTTTTCAATTAATCTGCATTAGATTAACACAAGGTAAAACTGAGTGATTTTTGAGAAAACAGCAGCACTGTTCTTAGCTGGTGATACAGACAGCATTTAGCCGAACACCCACAGGGACCCTACACATCCTATCACCACCACTCCCCAGGATGGTAAGGGTTCTCATATCAGGCTCACAAGAAGCCACTCTTCCCAGTGTCTATTGGTGGCTGCTTACCAGGTTTCATTCAGTAAAGACAGCATTCCTATATTCCGCAGTGCCTGATATTCTTTAAACAGTGACTCATTCATTTTGTTTAAGGCTTTACTGCAGAAATACATAGACATGGGGAGAGGTGGCAGATTACGCTTTAACAATTATTTACACTGTAACGTGATTGAATTCATCAGTACAAATTCAATAAATACACATTTTCTTTCCTCCCTGAATGAAGAGATTTAGGAAAGAAAAAAAAAGAGGGGAGCAGAAAATGTTTGAGGTGAAGAACTGCAGACAACCTCATCATTCTGCCTAGAGCCCAACCTGTCTATTTTTCATGCTGTCAATTTCCAATTAGACAATCCATCAAAGTTCTCAGAAATGAGTCATGATTAAAGAAGAGATTTAGAGTGTCAGCACAACCTAGACTTCAACAGAAATTCCCAAAGTTCAAACCTAGAAACAGGGTCCATAGTAGGAAAAACAAAGGAACCAGAGATCTGATTACAGTTTAACCACTTAGGTCACATGTCAGACATGGGAACAGGTCAGTTTCATGGGCAAAAACCTCTGGGTATTACAAAGGGAAACAGAAAAAATTAGCTATGCAGAACAGAAAGAGCCTGACTTAGGAGATTTCTGGCAAATATATACATGAGCGGTGGCAAAACTGAGTTTGGAAACTTCTTAACCAAACTAAAACTAAAACCACTGAGAAAAAGAATATTTATGATTTGCAAACTTTCTCTCACTTGAAGAGAATTACAGCATCTAATTGAGGTAAAAGAAGAGGAGAAACTACTTTTTTTGTGATCTGCTTAAAGAAAGGTCTTATTCTACGATTATTATTTGTCCTTCATGAAAAAAGGTAGTCAACCAAAGAGGTGCATTTGCTTCCTGAGAATCCACTTGGATTGGCATATGTGCAAGCATACACCCAAATGCACACACATACGTATGTACACAACACACACACACACACACACACACACACACACACACACACACACAGCCCAAGTCACCTTTTCAATAGGAACTTTGGTTGTACAAAGGTGAGGAGCCAGGTATGCACCAGGCTGACAAATCTCATCAAGAAGAATCCAGAGCAGCCCCTCTCTCTGATCCCTGGGGCATCTTCGCAGAATGAAAAGCTGCAAAGGTCACTGACCTCATCACCTCAAGTTCCACAAGCAACTGAGGAGGGTTTAGCCAAGACTGTTAGCCAATTCAACTGGAAGTTATTAAGGGTTTCAGGGACAAAATGGACTAAATAAGTCTTAAACAAATCATGTATTAACAAATTTGAAATGAACACCACAAATAAAATCAGTTGGGCTACAAATTTAAATTTGAGAACTTGTCTAAATCCATTGTCATGCACATACTTTAAGGATAGAAACCTTTGCACTCTAAGTGAATATAATCTGAATCTCTGCATTCAGAATTGTAATAGCCTTAACATAATTACAGTTGTTTGCTATAACCTCTGAAGGTTATAAAGAAGGAAAATTATAATTATTCCACAATGGTTTACTCAGTCCTACACCTAAAATATAAGAGCCCAATTAATCAATCATCTCACTTATTTTAAAGTTCCAGACAATGTAAATGAATGGGAACTCTACCCAACTACTCTATTTTGTGTGATTTTTAAGAATCAGGATTAGAACTTTAAAAGTTTGGAAAGTAATGCCAGAAGCTTTTAAGAGTCAGAGCTGATAAAAATACTACCTCTTTTCTTCACTCAAAACCAGTTAGATCATGCAATGAAATTAAAAAGTATTCCTTATGATCATTGAGAAAAGCTTAGAATCCCTTGAGTTCAGAAGAAATGTCACTCAGTTATTATATCTAATGCGCAAAAAAGGTTAAAGGAGCATATAGCCATGAGAAATGCCCAGTATTCATACTTACACAACCTCCAGCAAGGATTTCTGCTAAAAGTGGAATGGAGCCATCTCTTCTGGTAAATTTGTCCCGCACAAAATCATTAACCTAATCAGAAAACAACATTAGTTAACTGGAATTCTCAACCATTTCCTCCACTGGCATGTTGCTGGTTTTCCAAATCATCAAAACTCCTGTCACATGATAAAATTAAGAATTTTCAAAAGTCTACCTAGAAGTTGAAAGTTTTACAAATGTCTTGATAGAGTGCTAGTCTCAGCAACAGCAGCATTAATTTTTGGCTTAATGATCCTCTAAACAAATGACATATAAATTCAATGAGAAAGAAACTTACAGTCAGTTTAATGGCCTTTTCTGGAGCAACCCCTATAAGCTGTGGTATCAGACCTAGGTAAACAGAGAGAAGCATAGCAATATGAATGTACTAGACATGAATATATAAACCCAACAAGTTAATGCTTTCCCCCATATTATTTACCTATCAAATATTTTAGGGTTTTCACTAAAATACGAAAAAATGGATTGTCCTAAAAACTCTGTACATGTATGTACTAATTATTTATGTCAAATATAACGCTATGCTTTCTTGAGGCTATAGATCCTTTTCTTAAGCATGCTTCCTTTAAAGCCTAGTTATCTTACATCTCCCAAAAAGTACCTGAAGAAGGAATGGAGGCCATGATCTTTTCTACTCCCAAACACTGCCAATAACAATGTAACCAAATTCCCTCCCTTTACAACCAACAACATACAAGCATACACCAAGTCTTTAGAGAAGTCAATGTTGTATGTTTGGAAAACCTCTGCAAAGCATGCTGTTGAGTAGACCCAGGTTTTGCCATAAGTGATGCCATTACCTATGTAATAACACACGGTGGTTTGGTTATTACAGAATACCAAGTCCCATAATTTTCTCTTTAGAGAAAACCAGAATTCAGTATGCATTTATTTTAAAGGAAGCCAAAACTGCAAAGAAAAATGCAGTTTTAAGTATCATTTAATGGGAGTCTTCTATAAGCAAAAACATATGCCTCCTGCATTCTTATTTACTAATATATGTCAAACTTAAGACATTTCAAAAGAATCTTCTTAAAACAAAGGAAATCATTATTCTTAGAAAGTTAAATTACCCAGGCTGGCTGCAAACTGGAAAAGAAAAAATATATAAACAATTCGACATCTGTAAGGCTCAGCTTTCTAAAGCACACAGATTATCCAAATTGCTGGCGTACATTTTTTGCATACATTTTTAAAAGATGCTAACAATAAACTTTCTATACCCTTTAAATCACCCAGCCATAGGAGAGTTATGTATGTATTTGCACACTCACTGCTGATCTTAAGCCTACTTTGAGGATACTGCTGAGTGATTTACTATGAGTTGAGAGCCAGCAAGTAATCATACATACAGGCTACTGTCAGTCAAACTGAATTATCAATGACAAACACAAATCTGCACACACCTTTAATGGGTAGCAGACTGATTTAAAAGAATAAATCAGCAGATGGCAGTCTTAACTTTCTAACCTTCATGATTATGCCGCCCTATTACTTTTAATCTAACTTCCATACAACCATGTCAGCGTGTGTATTTGTTTTACAACTTGCCTCAATAAGGCTCATGGAATTTTAATAAAGTACTGATTTATGTCATTTTATCACTATTGCCTGCAAAGAAATTTAAGCTAATCTGTCAACAATTTTGTCAATCATCTGACAGAATAATGGACCAGTTCTAAGCAATATATGACAATCTCAATAATCATAGTGTTCACATACAGGACTCCTACAATCTTCTCCCTAATATGAGAGTCTCTCATTTAAAGAACTGATTTTATCAGCTCACATCCTGAATAAAGCTAACAATCCCCTCACTTCTCCCCACCCCCAAACTTGCCATATCAGACCCATTTAATTAACATGACATCTCGCCAAAATGAAATTTTCTGTAAGCATCCAACCACTGAGAAGGCTAAACTGTGAAGTATATATTCAGGTTACTTCTAATAGGAACATTCTCTTTAAAAGTATACTAAGGAGGAAGAAAGGTTATTACTCAACAAAGAAAGATTGGAGATAACAAAGGGGAAAAAAAAACCTAGCACCACTCAACCCTCCTTAAATTCTTCACTGAATAAAATCTAGATATGCAGGGTTTGATACAGCTTAAAATAAGCATGCACAGCATTCTAGACAACACACACCTTTTCCCATGGAGTAAGTACATGTTAATACAGCTAGAATGTAGAGAGGCTAGAGTTCTGAATATTTAAGTAAAATTAATTACATGCATTCTTAGGAGCAGGGTATTTGAGCCTAGTTTGATTTGACCACTCTCTTTTTCTATATATATAATGCCAAAAATGAACATCCTCATGTCCCTCTCCTTTAAATTAAGTATATCAGAAATACATTTTTCACTTGAATATCTGCAAATAATGCTAACCAGAGGTGTTTTTTCCTCCTGTCCGTGAGCAGAAGCTTTGTGCAGGTCCAAACTTTCTTTCCAAGGAAGAGGTTCTAAGCCAAACAGTTCAACAGAGCTCAGAGTGAGCTAGGGATTAATGAGACCGTGTGTGTAAACAAATAAGTACAGTAAATTGCATAAATGCTCTGGACTTGAGCATATACAGAATATTTTCAAAGAATTCCAAGTGGCGCCCAAAGGGATTAAAAAATTAATCTCCCTCCCAAAGGAAACCCTAAATTCTTATGTGAAAACATGTACATGAAAGTCATTCCCTCTCCAAAGAGAACAAGTTCCTACAAAGCCCACAGGGGTGGGGAGAATTCTACAAGGGGCTGTTGCCTCTGATGCTGACAGCGCTGTGCTCAGCCTTGACTTGGTGGTAACATTCCCTGCAAAAGGAAATCTCTCTGCTTTTACTCAGTGCCTCTGAGCTAAGGGGAGGAAAGGAGAGAGAATGAGACCTGGGGCCAAAGGTTTCCTTTTACTTATTTTTTTTTTTTAAACTTCAGATGACTCACTGGACCAAAGACTTATGAATGGTCTCTTTGGAAGAGACAAACACATCTGATATCTCTTTCAACTGAAACAAGTGCACAGAGGATGAACTCACTTCAAGTAACAGCCTGGCTTCCATTTCACAGAGAAGGGGTGCATCTCTCTTCTCTAACTCCGAGAAAAGCAGCTCTCTACTTCTTAGCTGTTGTCATCCTTTACTCAACCTGCAGACATGTGCCTGAGTTTCTAAGAACACAGTGACTATAGACTCATGTTGGGACAAATGCAGGATCTGGATTCCAAGAAATATAAATATCAGGGAGTAGAAATGAAGGCCTTGTCTGCACACTAGTATTGCTAGTTACCAGCAAGAATGTAAAAAGAGAAACAAGCAACAAGAAAATAAAAAGAGAGAAACAGCCCTAGTCTGACTGGACAGGCTACCCACTGATTTTCAGAATGACGGAGTTAAAATCTGCTGCTGGGGAGAGAAAAATCACTAACTTCAGCAGCTGAGCTCTGCTTACTCACCCCGGTAGAGTCCAAAGAAGCCCTCGTAGCGCAAGACTTTCTTGAAACAGTCAAAGCTGTTTTTGTACATCAGCTCCCCAACCACAGAGCCAGTGCCACGCTGGTTTTGCATGCGGGTTTTCACCAGATCTATAGGGTACACTGCAGTGGCTCCCACGGCTACAAATAAAACAGGGGTTAGGCTTAAAAGAGAGCACAGTTAAATGGAGGATCTTCAAGGACAACAAATCTCATCTCAAAGGACTCAAAACAAAATTCAGGATCTATGCTCACAAAAAAAGGGACTATGTGTTTTTTCCTTCTCCCATACACCGTGCACTGCTGAAGGATGACAGGCTAGCAACTGAGATCCATAAATACAGCTGCTTCTGAGAACAACTGCAGTGGATTTTCAAGTCATCGCCAACATTAAATAATCCAGACTTGATTTTTATCTTACAACATGAAGCTATTATATATAACATATTTCTTTATATTTTCCATTTAGTGCCCAAATATAATACCATTTACCCCTTACAATAATCATATATGTTCACACAGGTAGCTGTAATTTTAAAACTTAGTTTACTAAAGGATTTTGGTAAATTAATCTTAAGTTACGAGCATAATATCGGAACCAACTTCAACATGACCTTATCCCTTTGTACAGAATTTGGTCTTAAAGACTTTATTTATTTATTTGACGGAGAGAGTACAGGCAGGGGGAGCAACAGAGGGAGAGGGAGAAGCAGACTCCCCGCTGAGCAGGCAACCCAATGCAGGGTTCTATCCCAGGACCCCGGGATAATGACCTAAGCAGAAGGCAGACACTTAACCACCTGAGCTGCCCAGGTGCCCCAGAATTTGATCTTTTTAAAAAAATGCCAGGCTTTAGAATTTTTCAGAGATTGAAAAATTTATGAGATGACCTAGAGTGTTATATTTTTCAACTGTTGAAAACAAAACATGTTCTGCAACTTCTAAAACTGAAACTGAAAAGAAAAAAAATAATAGTTTCATCAGTTCAGGCTTGTTTTGAAAAATCATTAACATTTTAATCACACCTCCTAGGTTCTTCTGAACAAAGCAACTTCAGATTCTACACACTTTCTATGGAGAGATTTAAGCCAAAAAAGTCTCTCAAATTTTGCCCAGGAGTGAGGAGGGGAGGTTCCTTTTAGGAAATAGTACATACAAGGGCAGATATTCTTCAAGCAGTAAAAAGGGAGAGGAAAAAAATACAAGTAGAAAAGCCAAAGTGAATCACTTTAGGAGGTTGTTTTATTTCATTAGGTCCTGGGACTTCTACCCCAAATCTTAATTTCCTACCTGCCCTTACCCCCAACACCATTAACACAGTCTCATTTCCATTTCTTCATCCTGGTTCTCTGCAGGACAATTAAGGTGAGTGCAGCACACGCCCAGACTTTCACTTTACTACAGAGCTTTTGACCTGAAGTCAGGCTGGAGCTCGAGGGCCCATGGCTGTGCTGCAGCAGGCCCTCTGATCACAGGTAGAAATCAAGAACACTTCAGAAAGCTCTGCAGTCATGTCCCACAGGAACAATGAACTGCACCTCTGCTGATCTGTCTCAGTCTGGTGAGATAATATTACATGAACACAAGCTGGGAACAGAACACAGCCAAGTCACTCACCTCCAGCAACTGAGCCCAGAGTGAATCTATAAGCAGACTCGGCAATCTGGAGCCAGACAGGCCTGCCTAAACCGTGAGATTGCTGTGGGGAGGAAAACATGTAAAAAAAAAAAAAAAAAAAAAAAAAAGGAAAAGTATAAGGCAAATTTTTTAAAAAGCTACAATTCAGCTATTTTAAGATTTTAAAATGGATACTGCAATTAGCATTTTAAAACCACATCCAGCCAAACAGACACCGTTGCTTTTTTCTCCCTCATTTTTTTTTTACAAGCCTATTAATACCTGATTTGTCTACTACTATTGGGGAATACACCATCATTCCAGAGAAGTGACTCTTTCAGGTAAATAAACATTTCGGGTATAAAAATCCCTTCCCCCCTTCTTTACTTCAGCCAACCTAAAATTTTAAAATATTTTTGAAATGTACAAAACTACCTTTAGGGACACCTGGGTGGCTCAGTCAGTTAAGTGTCTGAGTCTTGGTTTCAGCCCAGGTCATGATCTCAGGGTCAAAAGATCGAGCCCCTTGTTGGGCTCCACGTTCAGCAGGGAGTGCACTTGAGATTCTCTGTCTCCCTCTCCCTCTGCCACTCCCCACCACACTTGCTCACTCACACTCTCTCTCTAAAACAAATAAAATCTTAAAAAACAAAAACAAATGAAAAACCATTACCTTGGTTCCTAAATCAGAGAATATAGATCATAATCTACCTTCTCTAAAGACTGAAAGTCATCATATTCCTAGGTCCATCAGTTACTGCATCAAAATCTAATGCAGCTGTATGTGCGATCTTCCCATGCCTCACAGACATTACTTCTTTTACCAACAGCCTCCTAGTTTGATTTTGCCACCTCTCATTTATTAGGGCTGGAGAAATCACGTAATTAGGATTGTTAGAATTATATTTGTAAGCAAAGTCAAGTACTTCTCTTTGGGACTAGAGTGAAAACCTTTAATGACTACTATTTCAAGTGCTCAGAGCCTTGGTCCCCTTATTTCTGGCTTTGCAGCTCACCACTGAGGTTATCACTACTTAACTACAGGATTTCTGACCTATGTTACTGAGCATTTACTCTCCTAGACTTATGTATTGTCCAGCTATACCTATGCAAAGAAAACAGCTGAGGGGCTTTAAAAAAATAAATTCCTGAGGCCTGGAGCTTATCTATTTTTTAATGGCTTCAAATCATTCTGCTATGCAGTTAGGTTGAAAACCACTATCCTAGCCACATTTATAGTTCCACCATAGAATATATGATGATGATAATGCAAAGGAAAAAAGCCCTATTGTGACTCAGAATGTTATTGCAGAGGTATCCGCAGCATACAGAATCTAAAATAATTGGCCTATATTTGTCTTCCAGTCTTGTTCTTTAATATTTTCTTCATGAAGACAGCAGTTACTCTCTATAAACAGTTTGAAAGAATAAAATATTTGGTTTATCATAAAGGAAAGTTGAAACATATTAACTTGGAATAAGCCTTTAAAAACCAGCATAATAAAAAGCTTAGATATGCCCATTAGAATAACTTAATGGAGTGGGAATCCACGCCTAAAATCCAAAGAAAGGGAAAAAAAGCTAGTCCACTTTGCCTTGCTTTCATCTGTACAATCTCTTCAAAGCTCAATTAATCAAGCTAAATATGGCAAACCCAGATATTTACAAATAACTTGAGAAGCAGCCTATGGAAAGGTTTTATCTGTTCTTGTTTTGTAAATTCTGTACCACAATAAGTGTGCTTTCAGGTTTTAACCAAAACATCTGATACCTAAATATTTAATGTTTGATTGTGATCTCTGTAAGCAGAGATCTTTTAAAAGCTCATTATGTTTGCCAGTATTATAGTTCAATAAATTCTATAGTAAAAAGGAAAATATATAAATAATGTTTGATGAAAAGTCAAAATGAAAACCCTCAGCCAAAAAAAAAAAATTGGTGAAACACTATTTTTTCAAATAATATCAGCACATATTTTATAAATCTCAACCATTACACTATAATAAATTTATTATAATCCAATTAGGTAGAAGTGTACATCTGTTATGTACACAACTGAATTTAGTATGTGGAAGAAACCATCATAAAAAAGGTGGAAAACTACAGAGTAGTACATCTTGTACTACTTGATCTTGTAGGAAACACATTTCTTCCTATCAAGTTAGCCCAAGCAACTACACAGCCATCCATTATGTTAATTTACATGCTATAACAAAAGTAAGCAATTAATAATTAGAAACTGATATTTTTATCTGAAATCTAATAAGGGAAAGAGTGGGACATTTTAACAAAACCTTGAGTATAAGCCTAATTTTGAATCATTCATAGAATAGCGAAAAATGGGCCATCTGAAAAGATAATTACTTTTTGTTCTCTTTATCACTATAATAAGACTAATTTTAGACTGTGTAGAGATTTACTATCTCCCAAAGGGTGAGAGTACTCTACCAAGTACTCAAGACCTGGGCCCTAATGCAGCCCTCAAGGACCCAATGTTTTTCAATCTTCTGTAAATAAACTCCTCTGTGAGACCATCAAGAAGATGCTTTCAGCAATTTCTATCTACAGTGAGACCGCACTGTACTAATTTGTCAGTCAGTCCCCTATGCATACAAAGGTAAAATGTCCATCCTATGGACAGGCCAAAGGCTTGCTACAGGTCTCATCATGAGATGGGGAACAAGTAGAGCAATGGTGCAGTTTCCTGTCCACCCAAGAATGATGTGACTCCATAATTCTTTAAGTCAACAGCTCCAAACACTCTTTACAATTGAACACTCCTGCCAGGAAGATTTTAAGCATCTAACCCCAATACATGATTTCATTTATAAATCATATAAACACTTCCATTGTACTAATAATATCTATATAAATCAAAATAATATACTTTAATAAAATTACATATAGTATGCATTTTAGGGGCGCCTGGGTGGCTCAGTCTTTAGGTGTCTGCCTTCGGCTCAGGTCATGACCCCAGGGTCCTTGGACCCAGCCCCGCATCAGGCTCCCTGCTTGGCGGGAAGCCTGCTTCTCCCTCTCCTACTCTCCTTGCCTGTGTTCCCTCTCTCAGCTGTGTCTCTCTCTGTCAAATAAATAAAATCTTAAAAAAAAAAAACAAAACCAAAACCAACCAAATACATATAGTATGCATTTTAAACAAACACAAAAGTAGAAATTATAAAAGAATGAGATGGAATTATTTTTAAATTTTATTTTCATTTATTAATCCCAAAAGCTTTTTGGGATCACTTCAATGTATTACATTGACTAAATATGCCTCAGTTTTTTAAACATTGACTGAACAAAGTGAAGCTAACCAGTTAATTCTGAAATTCTGTTTCAAAGATAACATAGTTGAAAACACAATGGGTATGTTCACGGCAAAGATGATATTTTTAACATCATATGTTTTGAAGAAATTCTAGTAATGACATTTTAGCTTAGATTTAAAAATCTTTTAAAAGCAATGTAGCTGTTATGCTACCTTCTAAACACAGAGCAAATATAGGGCTAAATTTTTATTTAAATTCCAGTTCTTTAACATACAGTGTAATTTTAGTTTCAGGTGTACAATGTAGTGATCAGCACTTCCACAGAACGAACACCCAGTGCTCATCACAAGTGTCCTCCTTAATCCCCATCACCTGTGTCACCCATCCTCGCCCCCCACTCACTTCCCCTCTGGTAACCATCAGTGTGTTCTCTACAGTTCAGAGTCTGTTTCTTGGACAGAAATATACTTTTAACCTCTAAAACATGCACATAAAGCTTTTTTCCAAAATGGAGTTTCTCAATCACAAAACTGTGTGAAAATAAGCCCCATTTTCATATATTATTATTTTTAATCATGTCTCCTTTCAAAAGAATATGTTCAACTAAAATTCATAGAATAAAAGAGCTATGATCCCAAATAAGAATCAAGTAAACACTAATTCTTATTCATATGAGAAGTCTTTCCTGTGTTCAACCACACACATTTTCTTTATCCTCTCTTCCTTTAAAGTATGCTTATAAGCCCTACAAAATCATATGAAAACTAAAGAAGTATAGTTTAATTCTTACCTAAAAACATCTCTATAAATACACAAATGCCTAAATGGCTTTTGGCCTCTGCCCTTATTAAATAACATTTTTTTTTAAGTACAATATATGGTCAGTAAGAAGTTTTTTTTTTAAGCTTAGCTAGCACTGTAGCTTATGGTTCACTTGTATTCAGGTATGTAAATTAATTTAATTAATGCTATGGATTTCACCTCATGAATATTCATAAGTAGAAATGCTACTGTAGCTGTCATTTCTGTTAATGACTGTGTACTGAATTTTTAGCATTTAGGCTGAAAGAAAATACTCAGCACTAAGAAGAAGATCGCCTACCGTGAGCAAATGGGCCAAAGGAAAAGGCACTCTTTTCCTTAAGGTTATGATTATGATCATGAAGGTGATATTTAACAAGATTAATTAAGTGTTTTTCAAAGCAAAATAAGAGTTGAGAATCTTAACTGATTTTTAACCCGCTCCCCAAGCACACGTGTATGATAGGAAATGACTTGAGACCTCATCTGATAGTAGAAAGTTCTTGTGCTTTTGTTGTTGAGTGTATCTCATTCTATAAATGAGAATTAGATAAGGCAAGATCATGCCAGTAAACAAGTCAAACTACCTACCCAAAGCACCGCTTCAGGCTGTTTGCCAACCCAATAAAAAGAACTGCCCCTTCAAAATAGCACACTATTAATGGAGAGAAGAAAAGGAAGGAAAAGCTGAAGTTTTTTATCCTGAGCATACCCAGAGGGAAGAAAAAGGCTAGATTTTAATACCTACTGAAATATATGATTGGAATGGAAATAAGTCCAGGGTAAATAAAACAAAATTCCTTGCCTATAAGTCACACCTGGATTTGAATTCAATATTCTTGGCCTTATAAAACAAGATTTAAGGGTCTGTGGGGTTTTTGTTTGTTTTGTTTTTTAGATACCACATGTAAGTGAAATGAAATGCTATTTGTCTTTCTCTGACTTAGATACCCTCTAGGTCCATCCACGGTGTCACAAATGGCAAAATCTCATTCTTTTTTATGGCTGAATTATATTCTCCTGTGTGTGTGTGTGTGTGCGCGCGTGCGTGCGTGTGTGTAGATGTACCACATCTTTCTTATCCATTCATCTACTGATGGACACTTGGGTTACTTCCATATCTTGGCTGTTACAAATAATTGTTGCCAGAGGGAAGGTGGGTGGGGGATGGGCAAAATAGATAAAGGGGATTAAGAGGTACAAACTTCCAGTTATAAAATAAATGTCACAGAGATGAAAAGTATGGCACAGGAAATATAATCAGTTATTTTGTAAGCTATATTACTAGACCTATTAACACTGAAAATACCTCCCTTTGAAATGCAATTTTTTTAAATATCAAGAGCAAACTTCTATAAATGTACACTACAAAATGCAAAATTCAATTCAACAAGCTCTTTAAATATTTCAGTGTCTCGATTATTTAATAAATTTATTAAATTTTATAAATCAATGAACTGGAATAAATCCACCTATTTTAAAAAATATTTTATTTATTTATTTGAGAGAGAGAAAGAGATTACAAGTAGGCAGAGAGGCAGGCAGAGAGAGAGGAGGAAGCAGGCTCCCCGCTCAGCAGAGAGCCCAATGTGGGGCTTGATCCCAGGACCCTGAGATCATGACCTGAGCCGAAGGCAGAGGCTTTAATCCACTGAGCCACCCAGGTGCCCCTCCACCTATTTTTTAAAGGATCTGAGAACATTTCTGGGGAAATAAACTTTGATGGCAACAGGTAAGAATTTTTTGCTACTAAAGGAGCTAAACTGGGGCGCCTGGGTGGCTCAGTGGGTTAAAGTCTCTGCTTTCGGCTCAGGTCATGATCTCAGCGTCCTGGGATCGAGGCCCGCATCGGGCTCTCTGCTCAGCAGGGAGCCTGCTTCCTCCTCTCCCTGCCTCTCTGCCTGCCTCTCTGCCTACTTGTAATCTCTCTCTGTGTCAAGTAAATAAATAAAATCTTTAAAAAAAAATAAATAAAAAAATAAAGGAGCTAAACTGTAATGGGTTACACTGTAAAAAACAACAACAACAACAACAAAAACAGATACTTTAATCTGCAGGAAACTTTATTCCATTCCAAGAAAAGAAAGTATTAACATAAAATGTAGATATAAAAGCAATAGTTTCCATTTTTAATCTACTTTCTAACTAAAAATTTCTTGTTTTTTATGTAAAGTAGAAATAGAAATTCTAATTAGCTTCAGAGGCAGAATCATCATTCTATGGACCTCAAGTAGAAGAAAGATTTCCTACCAAAATTTCCCAAAGTGAACCCGACTTCCACACCTGATCTTTCACTAGCACATGTGGCTATTCACAAATACTGTGTGGCAGCAATAAAGAAAAAGCAGACTTGGGCTCTTTCTGTGGCATGCCCATTTAGTTTTTTCTCTCTCTCTGTTTCCAGTCTTTTTCTCCATTTCGCCACACCCTTTCAGTGTCTCCTAGGGCACCGCAGTCTCCTAAGAAATCATGTGGGACACAGGCCTCATCTATTAGAGCAGGGAAATAGCAGGAGGACAGGGAGTAGTCCTCCTAACCCTCACCCCACACACAAAGCCATGTGACCATCACTACAACTGAGGCTGCCTCCAAATATTACAGAAGTTAAGGGTTTCAGTTTAAAACAAGACCTAAAAAAAAAAAAAAAACACTGTTCCATTCTACTCTTCCATTTAGTATCACGGGGTTTATTTTCCCACTAAGATAGTTTCATTTGTTGTTTTTTTTTTTAAGAATTTATTTATTTATTTGACAGAGAGCTAGAGATCACAAGTAGGCAGAGTGGCAGGCAGAGGGAGAGGGAGAAGCAGGCTCTCCGCTGAGCAAGGAGCCCAAGGCTGTACATGATCCCAGGACCCTGAGATCATGACCGGAGCCGAAGGCAGATGCTTAACTGACTGAGCCACCCAGACGCCCCTAAGATAGTATTTTTGAAATCAGAAATGGAACTGTGTTAACTTCATGGGACTCAGAGCTATTGTTTAAATCGTCCTTTAAGAAAAAATGCTTACATTTTGTCAAAAATGTAATACATAGTTTTCCTGTGTTATTGTAATCTATAAAGCACAATCTCAGTGAAAGATTTACTTCATTAGAAGAATGTTTTATATTTTAAAAGCCCTATAAATATCAGTCAAATGATTCAAAGTGAATTTAACACTAATATCTAAATGTCACTATACAAATGAAAGGAAAAGACGGCGAGTTCTAGGAAGAAGGAAGTCAAGCCCATGTATGTTTGCACTCTTATTTTCCTTATCTTAATAGCTAAAAGAAAAAAAATCCATAAATTTAGTTCCCTATAAAAATACTCCATGAGGGCGAGGGTAACAGGTCTATAAAGGTAATCTTTCAGCTAAGTCGGGTCCTTTTCTGGAAAGTAGTTTTTAATTTTCATAGCATTCATAGGCTCTACGCCATCGTGTATATGATTTCAGCATTTTTGCGGGCCATTCTATTTACGAGACGCCTCCTACCTGTCTCTGAAGTTCTGCCAGGTTGTAAGGTAATGCCCCCTCAGCCAACGGGGCTATTCTCTCAATATCTGCCAAAGTCAAGCGCCTTCAGGCAAAAATGTGGGAAAGGAAAATTGTTAGACACCAACAAACTCCTCATATCAAGATCTTATTTCTTCAGAAAAAAAGGAGCGGAGAAAAGAACTATGCTTTAAAAGTAGTATTTCTCTATTTACCCAGACCATTTTTTAGTGAGAAAAAAATCTCCAGGCCTAGGTTCCCACAACAAAAAGCAAAACACCCCAGAAAAATAATGTGGAGTACACAAATTTAATAAGACCCCAATGATACATGATGAAAGAACTAATATTACCAGAAGCAAAGTACAGACATTGACAGTTCATACATAACTAAATGTATTCCTTTAGCATACATATTTAATGCACACGTACAAAGTACCTTGAGAAGGATAAACACAAAACTGATAAATACTGGTGGCCTTTAAGGAAAGGCACAAAGGTAGAAGAGATACTTTTTACGACCCCCTCTTTTAAGCTCCAAGTTTTGAACCATGCACTACTGTTTTCGAAAAATTTACTTAAAAATAAGTATGTTCATGAACGAGGTAGGTCACTTCAGATCCAGTTTTGAAAAGCACTTTTTTGAAACTGTTTATCATGAAGGAGGCTCAAACCTTTGCTAAAAATGTGAATTCTAGATGGATGAGATTCGGCCTGATATTTCATGTCAATCACCAGAGATGGGGTGGTCTGTTTAGTATAATCTCTAGCCCAACAATTCATTATGTAGCAAGAAGGCAGTAAATCACCCAAGTACACTCAGCTTCTATTAGTCCTCAGCTCTATCGTTAAAACCCATTTTTCAGATATTCCTACACTTAAATAACTACTAAAGGCATCTAAAAAAAATTGTATTACTTAATAGAGCATAAGTCCCCTACCCAACAAATCCTGCCAGAGATGAAGTTTTTTTTTCTTTTGGATTTGCAAAAGAACTTTCCGAATTAAAAATTCTCAATGTGCTTTGTTTTTTTATTTTTTTAGTCTATAAAGTGGAGGCATACAACATGTGAGCTTGTCCATGATAAGTATGATGATAATGTCACAGGCCTATTTCACAAAAATGATACCCTCTAAGAAAAAATGATATATACTATTCAGTAAAATGACCATTTACAATGAACCAAAAAGATTATAAGACTCCTGAACACGTACTTCAGTTTATTTGATAAACTTGGGCAAATTTTCACAAATCTCTTACATTTAATCGAGTCCAGATGAAATCAATTTCTCCCATCCCTCTCTTACTTCTCACTCCCCCTACTCTGATTTTTCTTCCCTCCCCCATTTTGCTCTCTCAGGCCCCTTAAGCTAACCTTGTTCTTTTACCTCTCTCTCTCCATCACTTCCCTCCCTTCCCCCACCCCCTTTTCCTTTTCCCTTTCCTTTCCCCCTTTCTCTCCGTCCATCTCCCTGACCTAAAGCTCTGTCTTCCTCTGTCTCTCCCTCCTCCTGTTTCTCATATTGCCTATCACTTTCTTCGAATTTGTAGACTGAATTAACTACAGTAAGTGAACTGAAAGCATACCCTTGCTTTACATGTTAAAGGAACTGTGTTATAATAAATATCACAAAGAATTATTGAAATAGTTACCCTGTAGCATTATATAAGTCTGCAAGTTGGTAGAGGATATCAATTTCTAGTGGCGTGACCTGTCCATAGCGTATGGCACTCTGCGCAAATTCCTCTAGAAGAAAAAGAAAGCATTTTAAAATCTTAAAAGATTCTTAATATGCTTCTATTTTAACCAACCAGAATCTGAAAGCTAAAGGCATCTGAGTATTATTTTAAAAACCTAAAACTGAATTTAAATACCTAAGTTCAACTATGAAATTCTGAGAGCTGGCAAAAGATAAAATATTAACATCATGAACAGCAAAAACAGACAAATTAACTTCAAAGATGAACCAATCTCTTTAGAATCCTCGCTCGCTTTTTTTTTTTTTTTTAAGAATCCTCTCTTTTATCTCATTTATTTGCTTTGGTCTCCAGGGTTACCAGATAAAAGAACTGGCTATTCTCCAATCACCTAAAACACCGCACTACAATATAGCAAAACGAACAGGCTGCCCATCTTTCTGGGGCCCCTCTTTCCTAGAACAAACGGGCTGCCGCCACACTGCCACTGACGAGTTGGGGCCAAGGTTCTTCTCCATCAAAACCATCAAAGTCACTTTTCCATTCCTGACCCCAGCATCCCAGTAATTCCACCTGGATTTTTGGAGATCCCTAGGACCCAAGTGAAGCATATACACATAGCAACATACTGTCTAGATCTGGGTTCAGAGTGGTAAACTTAGATTAACCTCTTGCCCTAGATAAAGAAAAGTGAAAATGCAGATTCAAATCAATACGTATTTTTAAAATCTTACCCTTTGTGACTTCAACATCTTTCCTCGTGCCAGCTAGAGTGCTATATATCTTACGAACAAGCTCCATGTTATTCAGTAGAGAGTTAAATGCATTGAAGTAGGAGAAGCTAACCTGATGTGAGATACTTCCTCCAGCTGCCTAGGAAATGACAACACAAAAAGTTTAAAAAACAAACGAAAACAAACAAACAAAAAAAAACACGTTTAAGGACACTACACTTTTCCCAAAGAAGATCCAAAGGAGTCTTCGTTTTTTAAAGTGATTAACAACCAGTCCATAAATACAAAGAAAGTATCATACTGAAACACTCAGTGCATTTCACACCCTCAGGGAGGTCTATGTAATTTAGGTTTTAAGGGAGAAAGCAACATCTGGAAGTTGGACTTCACGGTTCATCTACCTATAAGGTCAGAAACAACAAATACAATTATCACAGATCAAAAACAATGGTTATTTAAACAGGATTTTCAAGATCCTCAACTATGGAACTCTTGCTAGTCCAGCATAATTCAAACATCAATGTACAACATAAGGAGTATTTTTTTTAAACTTGCTTTTATTCCTATACACATACACAAAACCAGTGCTAACTTTACATTTTAAGACTATTTCACTATAGCAACTCTCCTAATCTTTTTTTTTTCTTAAAGGCGACTGTTATTAAGTAAGATATTTAACAGTCTGTGCTGGACTCTGAATCCACATCATGAAAAGTGCAACTACCAAAAACTCCAAAAAATGTAGAGAAAATCTAGGGAGGACTTATTCCCCAGAAATTACATCTCTAGTGGAACAGTGCAGAAGAGGCTCGTGCCCGAGGAGCATTCGGGGGCAATGTGCCCTTCATTACTTCTCCAGGATGAGGACGTAAGTTCTCCCTCTGCATACCAGTTGGACATAAACTCTTTAGAGAATATTTTTCATACTTTGTAAAAGTCTAATTTCTAAGCCAGGAGTCAGAGGAACCCATATGATTAAAAACATTCTTTACTAAAAACTCAAAGAAATATTTATGGAAATACCAGCGTGACCTTAATCATAAAGGTCTACTGAGAACAGTGTAGATAATGATAGGCAAATGCACCCATCCCTCATGCGCATACCTTAACCCAAATATAGATGATATGTGTATTAGCCTGAATTTGGATGCCAGTGACCCAAAAGCAGAACTCAAATTATTTAATACATTCCTACAGGAATTGAAATGCCGTTTGGTAAGCTGAAGCTCTAACAGGTCTACGTAACCCAATTGGGAAAGATTAAATGGGTCCCCTCACTCCAAGACGCTGAGCGAGTCCTTCCCTCTAGGATAGCCCCCCACCACTACCACCACTTTCTTCCCTCTCTCCCTTGCTTTCCTTCCTTCTCTCGTTTTTTGGCTGGGGTATGAGGTAAGGGTTCAGGGAGTGGGAGATGGGTGTCAAGGAGGTGAAATGTGTAGGACAAGGTGACATGCTCCATGTTCAAATTCACTGAAGAAAAAGAACAGAAGTTGATCTTTCTACCCCGGTCTAAATCAGGGATAATGATCTTCAGCTGAAACAACAAAAGCACTCATTGGCTTCCCTCCATTTAAAACAAGCAGCAATCAAAAACTTATACGTAAGTACAATGCATGAACAAGAAAACTGGTAAGTGAGGAAAGTTTCACCACTCTTTGTGAGGAAGTGAATGACATCAGTTTGCTATTGGTCCAGATGATTACTTTGTAGAGATTAGCAGTTTGACAGAACAAAAACAAAAAACAAAAACAAAAAAAACCCATCTGGTCCATGCAGACTGAATGCACAGGTGAAGGGGCAGAGAGAGGAGGGAGCCACAGAGGCTGATGCCCACGTATTTCCTCCATACCTTCTGCCTCGGCCATGGTTATTAAAACAGCGTAGAGGCCAGTGATGATTCCTCTAGCAAACAGCACCCTGCAGGCAACAAAGGAAGGAGCCATCTTTATAGCAAGGCTTTGGGAGCCCGGTGGGCTGGAAAGAGGCCAAAGTGAAGGCAGTAGAGTCTGGGAGAGGTACTGCCACTGGAAAAAGTAATTACACACCCTTGTCTACAAACTCCCTTGTTTTCTTTAGTTGGACTCTATAAATGGAAATCAACAATTTGGAAATATATGAGAGCAAGACGGTGGCTCTGAGAAAACTATGATCTGGGAAAGCCTATTCACCAACACCCCCACCTCCCTCACACATACCTGTTTACCTTCTATAACCAAACATAAAGTTAGAATAGTTAAGAGTCCGATGGGTCCAAGGAGGCAAGCCAGGACCCAATAGTTCAAAATTTTTAAGGAAAGAGAAAATGAAGTACTTGCTTTCTACTTACTGAAACTAAGTTCTCCTCCACGAAGGGAGTAAGCATGTGAGACCGAATGGTAACCATGATGTCACTGAAATCCAGACCAGAAATCATGCCACTTTTGCTTTTGTCTTTCAGCGCAAAGGCTTGTCTTGCATGTTCCAACTGTAGCTCCTAGAGAGAAAAATTGGAAATAGGACATTAG
Source organism: Ailurus styani (assembly GCA_002007465.1). NCBI lineage: Eukaryota > Metazoa > Chordata > Mammalia > Carnivora > Ailuridae > Ailurus > Ailurus styani. Next base: position 1,407,261 of record LNAC01000365.1, on the reverse strand, counting down.
ATTAGTCAATTGCATAATTAGAAGAGGAAGGACAGACATTCTTCCCCTATATGCACTTACTACAGAAACGCACACTGTACAGCTCTGAATTTACAATAAAACATTTCATTTCTTTTAAAAGGAACATGTTTTTCTGAAAATGTACTACACACTATCCCTCAGAAAGAACTAAGCATAGCATGGCAAAAAAAAAAGGGGGGGGACCCTTCATTTACTTGAAAAGTTTCCAGCACTGAAAACAGTTCTGTGCTTTACTTCAACTTTTAAAATGTATTCCCCCCTGCTTGAAGGCATTCTTACCCAAGATTAATTTCTGAATGAAAAGTTCAGATTTATTTTCAGTATTTCAATTTAAATACTGCAATTGTAATATCTCTTTGTCTCTCTCAGTGAATTAGAAACTATTTCTCAAACAATTTTTAGAAAGGAACTTTGTGAGAAACTCTATTGACTGGTAAGAGCAATACTTAGTAATTCTAACATGGAAGTTAAGAATAACAAAACGATCACTAGTGTTTAGCTATCACTCTGTTTGGCTTTGAGCAGCAGTTACCCATAAGTTGTAAAATAATCCAGAACTTTTAAGCTATTGGGCAGCCAATTTTTGTCATAAATGGTATCAACAAAAACAATAAAACCTACCAGTAATACTCTGAATACTATAAAAAAAGTCAAAATTGGAGCATTTCTGCCCTGAGGACCCATAACATAATCCAAATAAATCTGTTATCACAACATAATAGTGGTGCTTATTGGATGCCACTTTCACACTATTGGCAACTCTAGAAATAAAATTCATATCTAAATATATAAATGTTGGGGCACCTGGGTGGTTCAGTGGGTTAAGCCTCTGCCTTTGACTCAGGTCATGATCTCAGGGTCCTGGGATCGAGCCCCACATCAGGCTCTCTGCTCAGCGGGGAGCCTGCTTCCCCTTCTCCCTCTGCCTGCCTCTCTGCCTACTTATGATCTCTCTCTCTCTCTGTCAAATAAATAAAATCTTTAAAATATATATATAAATATTATTCACAGAAACAGTACGGCAATTTTCATTACCATTTATTTATGCAAGCCTAACAAATCAATGTTGCTTTTTCTAACATTTAAAATAGCTTTTGGGGGGTGCCCAGTGGTACATTCAATTGATCGTCCAATTCTTGGTTTTGGCTCAGGTCATGATCTCAGTCAGGGTCAGGATCCCTGCTCAGCACAGAGTCTGCCTAGGATTCTCTCTCTCACTCTGTCTCTGACCCTTCCCCACTGAGCACACGTGGAGTAGGGAGCCCAATGTGGGGCTCAATTCCAGGACTCCGAGATCATGACCTGAGCTGAAGGCAGATGCTCAACCAACTGAGCCACCCAGGCACCTCATAAATAATCTTTAAAAAATTTTAAAATAGTTTTTGATACAAGTCTCACTATTTTACTAACTTATTTTCCTATTGGCCTGTGATAGCTCAGTGGAAATTCAAAGACATTTAAATTATCTTCGGTGTTTGTCTTATAATAACTCATCAAACTATGTATTTGTTGCACGTGGCTTTCTGTATGTGTATGATATTAAACAATTTTTTCACAATATCATTTTATTAATAAACAGTGTGAAAGCATCAGTGATAACTGAACATTAAATTTCTTTTCAACATCCATGCCTTGGCTTTAATATTGTACATTCTGGACTCTATAGCAGTGTAAGTAAATGTGAAAATAGTTCCCATTTCAGATATTAGTATAGATAGTAATAATAGTTTAGATATTAAGCTATAACACCATTTATAAATTATTATGAACGAGGTTACCTTTGGAATAATTAATATACATTTGGACAACCACAATTAAATGAATATTAAGTCAAGCAAGAAGTAGGCTATGTTCAATATGCTCTAGATGTCAGGTTGTAATATTTAATGTTATTTAAAACTTAATTTTCTTTTTTTCTTTAAAGAGACATCTTTTTTTAAGATTTTATTTGAGAGAAAGAGAGCACACACAGAGGGAGAGCGAGAGGGAAAAAGACTCCCCAGTGAGCAGAGAGCCCGATGTGGGGCTCAATCCCAGGACCCTGAGACCATGACCTGAGCCGAAGGCAGACGCTTAACTGACTGATCCACCAGGTGTCCCAAGGGACATCTTTTCTATATGTGGATGCTCAAATGAAAACCAAGGAATGTGTGTGGTTTACCATAATAATCAAATTCACATACAAGACAGTGCTTGCCTCCTCCTCTAAAAGAAGCAATACATTTGCTCATTATCTCTCTCTCCAACAAGTTTTTTCATTGTTCTGTTTTGTTTTGTTTTTAGTATTTTATTTAGTTATTTGTGAGAGAGAGTGCACAAGTAGGGGGAGCAGCAGGCAGAGGGAGAGGGAGAAGCAGCCTCCCTGCCAAGCAAGGAGTCTGACGTGGGACTTGATCCCAGGACCCAGGGATCATGACCTGAGCCAAAGGCAGACGCTTAGCCGACTGAGCCACCCAGGCGTCCCAGCAACAAAACAAGTTTTTAAAATATTTTTTCTTAGCAGGTTGGCAGGCTCGAGACAAGTATATGAAAACTACTGAATCTTTCAATAGTCATAACTTAAAGTCATAAATTAAATAACACTGAGGAAAACATCTAAACATTTAATATGTATCATCAAACACCTAAAGGTTCGGATTTCCTTGAAAAGAGCAACAGGAGTGGAGAAACTAACACTCACCTGGGAAATACAAAATAAACAATGAGCATGATCTGACAGAGTTTTCTTCCCCCCTTCTACTTTTTTTTAAAATTTCAACTCTATCGAGATAAAATTAACAAAATCATAATATATTTAAAGTGTGAAACATGATTTGATATATGCATACACTATGAAGGGAGTCCCACCAACTAACACATCCATCACCTCACATGGTTATCTTCTTTTATGAGAACACTCAAGTTCTACTCTCTTGGCAAATTCCAGTTATACAGGGGTGCCTGAGTGGTGTAGTCAGTTAGGCACCCAAGTATTGATTTCGGTTTAGATTGTGATCTTAGGATCCTGAAATTAAGCCCCGTGTTGGGCCCCACTCTCAGTGCGGAGTCTGTTTAAGATTCTCTTCTCCCTCTGCCACTCCCCCACCTCTCGAAGATAAACAAATCTATTTTTAAATTTTCAATTATACAACACAGCATTATTCATAGTCACCACGAGACACAGTACATCCTCAGACCTTATTCATGTTATAATTCTAAGTTTGTGACCTTTTTCCAGCTTCTCCTGCCTTCTCTCACCACCTCCCTCCCCAACCCACCCCCTGGCAACCACTATTCTACTTTGTGTTTCTGTGTGTTCAGGTTTTTTTTGTTTTTTTTTAAGATTCTCCATAGATGTGACATAATACAGCTTTCTCTTTGTCTGGCTTATTTCACTTAGTATAATGTCCTCTAATTTCATCTAAGTTATTGCAAAGGACAGGACTTCCTTCTTTTTTTAGAGTGAATAATATTCTAGTGTGTGTGTGTCTGTGTGTGTGCACACACACCCATTTTCTTTACCCATTCATCCGCCAATGGACACTTAGGTTGTTTCCATACCTTGGCTATTGTGATAATACTACAGTAAACACGGGAGTACAACTACCTCTTTGAAATGGTGACTTTTTTTCCCTTTGGATACATATCCAGAAGTGGGACTCCTGGATCATAAGGGGATTCTATTTTTAATTTCCTGATGAACCTTCACACTGTTTTCCATAGTGGCTGTACCGGTTTACATTGCCACCAACAATGTGCAAGGGTTCCCTTTTCTCCACATCCTTGCCATCATTTGTTGTCTCTGGTCTTTTTGATAATAGTCATCCTATCAATTATGAAGTAACATCTCATTGTGGTTTTAATTTGCATATCCCCTGTGATTAATGAGGTTGAACAACTTCTCATATACCTCTTGGCCATTTGTAGATCTTCCTTGGGAAAATAACTATTCAGGTCCCTTGCCCATTTTTATGTATGTATGTATGTTATTGAGTTGTATAAGTTCCTTGTATATTTTGGATATTAATACCTTATCAGATATGTGGTTTGCAAAAATTTTCTCCCATTCGAGTGGTTGCCTTTTCATTTTGTTGATGGATTTCTTTACTGTGCAGCTTTTCACATTGATATAATTCTACTTGTTTTTGATTTTGCTGCTTTTGCTTTGAGTGTCAAAATAAAATAATCATCACTGGGGCATGTGGGTGGTTCAGTTGTTAAGCATTTGCCTTCAGCTCAGGTCATGATTCCAGGGTCCTGGGATCAAGCCCCGCATCGGTCTCCCTGCTCAGCAGAAAGCCTGCTTCTCCCTCTCCCACTCCCTCTGCTTGTGTTCCCTCTCTCTCTGTCAAACAAATAAATAAAATCTTAAGGGGAAAAAAACCATTGCCAAGACTGAAGTCAAGGAAATTACCTTCTATTTCTCTCCTAAGAGTTTAAAGTTTCAGGTCTTATGCTCAAGTTTTTAATCCATTTTGAGTTGTTTTTTGTGTATGGTATAAGACAGGAGTTCAGTTTCATTCTTTTGCATGTGGATATCCAGTTTTCCCAACACTGTTTATTAAAAACACTACCCTTCCTCCATTGTATATTCTTAACTCTTTTGTCAGAAATCGGTTTATTTCTGGGCTATTTTGTTCCATTTATCTATGTGTCTGTTTTTTGACAATACCATACTGTTTTGAGTACTTTAGCTTCATACTATAGTTTGAATTCAGAAAGTGTGATGTTTCCAGCTTTTTTGTTCTCAAAATTTCTTTGGCTCTTTGGGGTCTTTTGTGGTTCCATACATATTTTAGGACTGTTTCTCTATATCTGTAAAAAGTGCCACTGGAATTTTGATAGTGATTGTGTTGAATCCATAGATCACTTTGGGTAGTATGGACATTTTAACAATATTAATTCTTTGAATAAATGAACACAATTATTTTTCCATTTTTTTGTGTTTTCTTCAACTTCTTTCACCAGTGGCTTACAGTTTTCAGTGACCAATTTTTCACTCTCTTGGTTAAATTCATTCCTAAGCATTTGATTCATTCTGATGTTCTACAAATGGGACTGTTTTCTTAATTTCTCTTTTTAATAGTTCATTGTTAATGTATAGAAATGCAACTGGTTTTCTTTTGGGTTTT
>LNAC01000365.1:1336904-1392516 GCA_002007465.1 Ailurus styani | reverse complement strand
GCAAAAAAAAAAAAAAAAAAGGAAAAAAGAATCATTAGCAAAGTTAACAAAGCAGGAAGCCTGTTTTACTGATATCTTAACAAAATTATTTTCAAGTTTATGCCAATTATATTAGTGGAAGTGTTTTACCATCCATAGCTATCAATTTTACTAATTAGTGAAAGTTTAATGTTTTATAATCTCCAACTATGCTCTTTTCTCTAATTTCTGCAAATTCTTTGAATAAGGTACCAATCTCACATTGTAAATGGTTTAATGGATTCCCTTTAGTTTTATATACCTTTTTTTCTTGGTAAAAGCATTGCTATTGGGAGAAGGTCGAAGAAGGTGGAAGAATCCTGAACTGGAAATCCTACCAGTCTGGACTCAACATAACAGCTCCAAATAGGTCACAGCTATCAGTAAGTTGGAAGAAGGCATTGGATGTCACTGGGGAGATGGGATTCTCATCTTTCCTTTCCAATGGCATGTAGCATTTATTTCTTGCCTAATTAACACACTGTGTCAGAGTTTCAAACCATGTTAAATTATTTTCACTTCCCATAAACCCATATTAAATATATGGGTTTTTGTTTCTAAAAACAAAAAGAATTAACTCAGTAGCAATTCATGGGATCCTGGCTTTTAACCAATACAAAAGTTTACCCTTAAATCTACATGGAATTTCAATAGTTGTAAAATATGCTAAAATTTACAAGATAGTTAAAATAATAAGGGTCACAAAAATATTTAGAGCTAAATATGGGAGATCAGCAAAGATTTTTTACAATCTCCGTTAATTACCTAGATGCTCTATTCCCAAATTAATCACATTGACTTCTTATTTTTAAGGTCTGAGTGTTAAACTAAGGAAACATGAAAAAATTAGTGGAAAGTAGAATAGAAGAATTTAAGTTATGAGTACTTATGTGGCTCAGTTGGTTGAGCGACTGCCTTCGGCTCAGGTCATGATCCTGGAGTCCCAGGATTAAGTCCTGCATCCGGCTCCCTGATCAGCAGGGAGACTTCTCCCACTGACCCTCCTCTCTCTCATGCTTTCTCTCTCATTCTCTCTCTCTCTCAAATAAATAAAAATCTTAAAAAAAGAGAGAATAAGTTAAGTTACTATATATTTATTTTAAATATTAAGAGTATGAAAGGGAATAAGTTATTTTATGATAACCTTTATTTTAAAGGTCACAAGTCCTAAAACTCAACTATTTTAAGAAATATACATACTAGTACCTAAAGAAGTTTTATACAATGGTAGAATAAAACTGAATTCCCTTTATATGATCAGAAAATATTAGAATATTAATGTGAAACTGATCAAATACAATCAGAGATTCAAAAGCTTTCAAGCTATGAAAATTTACTTAATTATGAAACTGTTTTCTACTATCACAAAATGGATACTTACGAACCAAAGTTACAATGTCTGATTTATGTTCAAAAAAAGTTCCATAATAAAAACTTTAACTAAAATTCTATTCTGTAAACTTCCAAACAACCTCTAAATAAGATGTTGGAATATCTTTGAAACAATTAAAACGGTAGCTTAAATTACTCATAGTAATCTCCCCAAATATTGAAATGTCCTTTTCCATGAGTATTTGTTTCAATATTTCCTACTTCTCACAAAGTGGTCATTGACAGCTTTGTATATGGTTTTATTATGACCATTAATATGTGCTGTATTTTATTAACCACCCCCCCAGACACTTTTAATTATTTTAACTATGTCACAGGCTACAACTATAGTTACTAGGAATAATAAAATTTCCAACCTGCTTTGGCACCTCTTGATGTGTCCCACTTCCCTTCTGTTATTATTTTCACTACCAGCTGCCTAAGGCTAATTCAGGAAGCTTACAAAAATAATTAGTACAACTATTGTTTTAAGGTCCAATTCATAATTACCACTTTACCAGGATGTGCTTATCCAAAAAAAAAAAAAAAGTTACAAAAGCTCCAGAACTGGAGAGCTTCTACTTCTGTGAGGCAATAACTCAAAGAGATGATGTTCCTATCTTACCCCAATAATCTCAAATATTCCCGGGGCATCTACCTGAAACGGCACAGGAATTTTCCCCCCAGAGAGAATCCCGTCTTTCCAGTGGCAAACAAGGGTCTTTGGCTCTAAGCAGCACTCCTTGGAGTGCTATTTCAGTGGCCATAGTTTCCGGCCTGGATGAAAGAGCTATGACAGTCACATCTTATGCAGCAAGATCATGATCTAGTGTTTTATACTAGCCTGGTTTTGCTATGGGATATAGGAATCCATTCGTTTTCTGACATATAGAAAACAATAGACCACTTTTTCACTTCCTGCAGAGCATGGGCTTATGAAAGAGATGGTTTATAATTCCTCTGAAAGGGAATTGGGGCCAGACACAAAAGTAGCCTGTCATTATGTTCTCTTTGCTCAAAGGAAAGGAGGGCAGGTAATGGTGACAACTGTGATTAAGTAAAAATGTTCACGGACGTATAACATTAGTCAGTTTAGCTGTATCAGTCACTTATGATAGGACTAGATGAAATACACATTGAAGCATATATATTATGTAAATATGTCTTAATAGAGGTTTTAATTTCCCCAACAGCCCACACTGTGTCTCCCCGTCTCATCCACCCTCATCCCTCCCCTGGTCCTTATGGGAGCTTCCTACTGGTCTTGTTCACCTTTCTGCAGTACAAAATTACCTCTGACCGGGGCTGGCACTCTTCTCCAAGACTGCCACCATGCCTGTTCCATGAATGAGCCTGGAAGGAGCTGCTGTACCAACGGTGTGGCCAGAGAACTCCTCCTGTAGGTATACAAGCCATCAGCCCTGTGACACAGCCCACCTACCATCAGCCCAACGATATCCTGATTCCAAGGATTCCAGCCCAGCAGGAGCTACTGCTTCCAACTTAATAGGCTTGAGACCAAACATTTTTATTGTCAGGGGGAGGAAAAAAGTCCTCAATAGCTGAGTTTCACCTGCACGGTTCTTAAAGTGAAGTCAGAGAGGCTTTCGAAGGACTCCCACCAAAACAATGAATTCCTTGTGTATAACTGAACAAAAACAATGGCGAGACTTGTGGAAGTAAAGAGTTTTTCAGTGAAGGAAAACTTGGGGAGAAAGAAGAGGAACAACTAAGAGACCAAAAAAGAAAACAAAGGAAAACAAACAACAACAACAAAAAGTTCAACAACAGGAACTTAGCAGAGGAAGTCCCAACCAACACAGCATGTAGACTCAGTCCCACACTGCTAGGTTCTACCTCCAGGGAGCCCGATAGTTTCCTGGGTGACTTCCTCTGTTTTTCCAGGCAAGAAAGTATTTCTATTAACCCTTTACCTACCTCCAGAAGGGACTACCATACCATCAGTCAACAGAGTAGTCCTCCTGCCAAATACATGTGAAGGTCCATTTCTCAAGAAAGATAAGTTTACATTTAAAGAGCATCTATTACTATAGAAACTAGATGCTACAAGAGTCTATCACCAAATGGCATAAAAACTAATAACACCGTATCTTTTTTATTTTTTTGCCTCAAATTCTAAGCTACTCTAGTAGCCTTGAGTATTAACATGACCTTCTTTGCAGTATCTGAAAGGAATCTCAAAATTCTTCCTGATTTAATCTGAACATCCAAGGGCAGTTCTAATGCTTACCAGATTAAACTAGGTATTTGTTACTATCAGATTTTCAGATTACTCTATGTCTACAGCTTTGTTTCCAGGGAGAGGGGGTACATTTTTCATATCTAGATTGCCATCTCCTGAACCTTTAAGTAACAGCCGTGGTTATGCCTAAACCAAACCAATCTATTCTCCCCTTCATGGAAAAAGAGGCACAAATTAAACACATATTTATTTGTTGTAGCTAATGACAACCAAACACAGTATAAAATCAAAAGGAATCCCTGCTTTTTGAGGGTTTTACAGTGAGGACATGAAGCTAGGCCCTTGAAAAAAATTTACTTTAGAGAGTTCCCATTCCTAGGCAAGCAGTTTGGAACACAATCTTGATGAGATTTTTAATAGAAAACTTAGACTATATAACATATCTTATATTCATTTATTAGTTAATAGGAATTTGGGGTTCATTTTTTTTAGAAGGATTACATCTTTGTTAAAGCAATAGGCTTTGATTTTTTTAAATATGGGACGAAAGCACGGCAGCTACTGACAACACAATGTAGTATACTGATTATGTAGGTTACCTCAACCTAATTCTATCGAGCAGAATATCCAGTACACTAGTGGTTAGTGGAGAGACCAAGGCTAGTTTATAATGTATCTAGCAAACACCAGTCATGCAGCGGCCTCTACAAGGCTCATGCCACCAGGCAGTAACAGATACACAAGCCAGTAAGTAAGTATCCACAGCATGCATTAGAAGTTTTATTAAAAGAACAACAAAGAGGAAACAACTAATGGTTTTAGTCACTCTTTCAAAAACTCTAGAACCCTCTCCTGAGCTTGCATATTCCGAAATGGATAACCAAAGTCTCAATATAAGTCCTCTCTCCCAAAGTAGAGGCATCTCTAACAATTAAAAACAATTAAAAACAAAACTTTTCTAGCACTCAAGTAAAGGTTGTCCAATATTTCTACTTATATAAATACTTCCCCAAAATGCACACAGTTTAAGTATCTAATCTGATGTGTATTAAAAAGCATATCTAAAAAAACAAAAGCATAGATGAGAACAATATATACAAATACACAGAAAACATCATCATAGTCCATGAGATATCGATGGCATAACAGTTCTCCCCACTCCATTACACCTGACATCCAATATTCTCTCCCGCCTTTCTCTCCTGATGTGCTCAAGAGAAAACTATAAACCAGTTCCAAACTAGAAAACATAAGGCCATTTAGTGAAAAGAATTTAGAGTTACTATGAATCTAAAATTTCCTTTTACCTAAGCATTTATTTATAAATACATAAGCATAATTCATTTTATTAAGTGGATACAAACATGAAAACTGACCTTTATCACAGATCCAAAATCCTATAAAAATAAACTCCAAGTTAATTATTTCCTTATGCTGAAATTCTGTCATCTTGAAAACAGCCTGTAATGAGTAGGCCTTAGAAATCTTGTTAAATGGCATTTTTAACAGTTTCAATGCTTTTCCTCCTGAGACTATAAAATTAAACTCTCTCTCCTTCATTATGATTTTTATTTAAGACAATTTGTCCAAAATGGATCCTCAAAACTAGGGAGGCAAGGCAGAAAGGGAAAATGGTCAAGGTCCCCAGGAAATATGTGAACATCAAAACCACCATCCAGCCGGCCAGGGACTTCAAGAACAAGGTTGAAAGGGCGTCCAGCTGTGTATCATTCCATAAGAATCTTCCTATCTCTAGATTACGAAGCAGAAGAATGAAAACAGAATTTTGGAGGGTTTATATGTTCTCCAGTTCATATCAGATGTTATAACAATGGAAAGTGATTTGTTTGGCTTTTAATCTTAATTATATTTTCTTAAAATTCTAACTCTTACATCATAGTCTGGGGGAAAACAAAAGATCTTTAAAATGCTAAAGTTGGGATCTAAAATCTCCAAGCTTTCATTTGCATGAAAAAAATGTGTTTATAAACACATTTATTTGAAGTCAACTATTTCATTAGTTGATTCATCTACTAATCAACACTGGCATGAGTCTCTATTGTTATTCTATTGGATGAACTGACTTGAGAGACTTGTTTTTTAAAATAAAATTGGGAAAAGCAAAAGGAGACACAAAGAACCAAGATACCAAGGTAGGAGGGACAAAAGAAACCACAATTTGGTTTTGGGAAATCTAATTTTTAAACAATGGACACATGATAAAGCACAGGTATGCTGTCCCTGATGCAGATATTTGTATCAAAGTATTTCCCTAGCCCTGCTGCACAGTATTTGAAAGTGAGACATGTGAGGATGTGTGATACCTACTGAAAATAGAAAATGCAGCATTATTAGTGGTCCAGGGTTAATGCTAAATGAGATGGTAAAGGTTTTATACTTTAAACTATAGAATCTAGGTGCTTCTGGGGAAAGTCAACCTTTAGGAGGGAGAAGGGCCAGAGCTTGCACCAAAGCAGGAAGCATGCCAAGACAGATGCAAAAACCTAAGGATTTCTGTCTGCACTGATATTTATTTGGGAAAATCTTCTTGTACAGAAAATAACTGTGTCAATGGGCAAAAAGAGAAGGTCAATGCCAAGCTAGAACACGTGCCCATTAAAATCGAAGTAAAGGCACCACTGTCCTGAATACCTATACTTCCTCATCATTCTTTCCATGGCAGTGATACTTCTTCCTTTGAGTTTAACTGAAGGATGTTTTTTATATAACAAATACTGCAGTGAATAGTTAGCATTCTAGTCAGGGAAAGCCTGATTTTCAGGAGTTTTTCTACCACATATTGATGCCAATTCACACCACAAAGGGGCTCAAGTTCACCTTTGCAAAGTGAAAAAGTTCTGGAAATCTGTTTCACAACAACATGAATATACTCATCACTACTGAACTGTACGCTGAAAAATGGTTAAGATTTTATGTGTTTACTACAATAAAAAATGTAAATGTAAAAAAAAAGGGTAGAGATTTCAAGATCCTTGAAAACACTGCATTGTATTTATTGAAAAGTCTGTTGTCAGAAAAATTCGCAGATACTTTAAACACAAACTAATTTCCACAAATAAGCATCTTTAAAAACTAACACATGGCTACAGATAGAAATTCTTCTTTATATGCTTGTCAAACAATGACATTGTGCTAAATTATGTGTCTACCAAAGGGTTTATATCAATTTCTACATTTAATACAGATTTAATTTCAACATACTAGTCTTGTTTCCTAAAATCAAAAATCTGTAATGGGGGTTTAGAGAACTCTAGCTATTCTTAACTCCCTCCTTCAGTTCCATTCTTGGTGCTACGATGACATAGCACAATTTTCCAAACTACTATTGAGAAGTTCTGCACTCTCTAGCCAAAAATTCCTTCAAGAATGACATGATTATTCCATATTGTTCACAGTCTGTTTCATAAAGAATTTTGCCCAGGCTAGCCCAGAACAAGAAAATTTTACACCACCTATTTTAGGAATGTAAAAGTGTCAGCGACTCAAAGAGCAACAGCATTCCTAGATTCCTTACTTTTTTGCAATAGTCTAATGCTTTGAAGGAAACACAACATTTTATCTGTGTAAATTCTTTTAGGAAATTAACACTTCACTTATTGACTATCTCCTAAATAAGCAGCAATCTATATGCAGTGACTAGTTTTAGCATTTAAAGACTGGACCAACCTTACTGACTTCACTTATTCCTTATAATCTTTTTTTTTCCTTACCAAATGTCACCTCTCCATTTCCACTCTTGTCAAACAATTGGAAAGCCACTATGAACATAGAATCTGGAGCACATAAAACAGATTCAAATGCCAAGAACTCTTGATAGGAGATCAACCTGGAATAAAATATAAAATGTTATTGGCTGGTAAAGAAAGGAAAATATCAGGCATTTAGCCTGTCTTTACTATATGCTATAGCTCAGGATAACCAGATAATTGAAAAAGGAAGTTTCTCTTTATGGAGGTATTCCAGATAAGAAAGAAAGAGGGAAGGAATGACAGAATTAGAATACTACCCTTTTGTGAATCTCTAATAAATTAATGGACCTGAGCAATAATCAATCACTCCTAAATCACAAGAAGAGAAAGAACTAGACCAAAACTAATTAAATCTGAAGCTGATAAAGTCTCTAGATCATAGTTTCTCAACCATGGTATTCAACAATACCATTTTAAGCAAGATAATTCTTTATTGTGGGGGCCTCCTGGGCAATGTATCATGTTCAGCAGCATCCCTGGCCTCTACCCACCAAATTACAAATGGCCAACACACTATGTTGAGACTCGCTGCTTTCCATGTAATCAATTTACAGAAAACAAAGGACAAAGGAACATGTTAAACATCACCACAGAAACACAATCAGCATAAATGCAGACTGGAGGAAACTGCAGGATGAACATTCTGTATTTGCAAAAAACAAAAACAATTTTAAAAAACTTTAAACAAAGATATGGAGAACCTCATTAAAGACCTAAAAGATATAGTAGTTATAAGATACAGATCTTATTTGGATTCTGATTTAAACAAAGAAAAATTTTTTAATTTATAAGAAAATTAGTAAGTGGTAATAATGATATAACAAATCCTTGATATTTAGAAATTGATGTTAATGTTTTTGAGGAGGTTTATTTTGCTTTTGTAATTTTTCTTATCTTTTTGAGGTATACACAGATATTTACAAACAAAATATGTCACCTGAAATTTACTTCAAAATAATCCAGGGGATGAAAAAGTGGGAAGAGGTACAAATAAAACAAATTTAATAATTATTTTAATAATTACTAAAACTTAGTGATGAGATATTTAGCTCACTACACTAGTTTGTTTTATATGTTTGAAATGTCGGTAATACATTTTTTAGGAGTGCCTGGGTGGCTCAGTTAAGCATCCAACTCTTGATCTCAACTCACAGGTCTTGACCTCAGGGTGATGAGTTCAAGTCCCATGCGGGGCACCATGCTGGGCATGAAGGCTACTTAAAAAAATTTAAAAGAAAATATATTTTTTAAAGGAAAATTCAAGGGCGCCTGGGTGGCTCAGTGGGTTAAAGCCTCTGCTTTCGGCTCAGGTCATGATCTCAGGGTCCTGGGATCGAGGCCCGCATCGGGCTCCCTGCTCAGCGAGGAGCCTGCTTCCCCCTCTCTCTCTCTGCCTGCCTCTCTGCCTCCTTGTGATCTCTCTCCCTCTGTGAAATAAATAAATAAAATCTTTAAAAAAAAAAAAAAAGGAAAATTCAAAACAAAAGGTGAGGAAAACTAAAACATATTGAGTCCTAGAATACTCAGTGTTATGAAATTAGCCAGTGGCCAAAATTACACTAAAATTGTCTTCGATGATATATTTTTTAGAGGGGGCATGAGCAGGAGTAGGGGGGGGCACACAGAGAGAATCTCAAGCAGGCTCCACATGCAGCACAGATCCCAACTTGGGGCTCAACCTCACAACCCTGAGATCATGACCTGAGCCAAAATCAGGAGCCAGACGCTTAACCAACGGAGCTACCCAAGCACCCCACCTTCAATGATCTTATTATAGAGCTAGTATATGCTAGTTTAGAGTCATCTTCCATAGCAAGCTTGCTGCAGATCCCCACACCCTGTTGCTGCTATTGGTGACTGGGATCCAAGTAACGGCACTAGAAAAATCTGCTTTTATAAATATATCATACACTGATTTATTTATTTACTTATTTGTATTAATAATGGTGCTGCCTTTTATTCCCAAATGGCCTGTCTTGGACAACACATTTACAGTCACACAATAGAAAGGAGCAGACCTAATCTTTAATGTGGCTCCTAGCCCCTCAGGATCTGATCTCTACACACCATCCCCTTGCTTTCTGCACTCCAACCCATTCATTTTTAATCCATGCTCCTTCCACTCAGGACCATCACTCAGCATTTCATTCTCCCTGGAATCATCCCACCGTCTCCAAACTTTTGTCCATTTAATTTGTACCCATCTTTAAATAGCTCAACTCAAGTATTTTTCCTCAAGAGAACCATCTCAGAGTCCCCAGGTGACTTTACATCCCCTTCATACTCCTAGAGCAGCACACTGTACATTTTTAGTGCCCCTTGCAAAATTTTTCTTGAAGTAATTATGTAATTCACTGTTTAAAGTCCAATGCCCAAGATGCCTGGGGGCCTCAGTCAGTTGAGCTTCTGCCTTCGGCTCAGGTCGTGATCTCAGGGTCCCGGGATCGAGTCCCGCATCGGGCTCCTTGCTCAGCGGGGAACCTGCTTCTCCCTCTGCCAGCTCTGCTGTCTGATCCCCCTACTTGTACTCTCTCTCTCTGACAAACAAATACAATCCTTAAAAAAAAAGAAAACAAAAAATAAAGTCTCATGTCCTGAAAGAAGGTAGGCTTGTCACAGAGCACAGGGTTGATTCAGGATAGGAACTCATAAATATTCTTGAATAAACTCAGTTTAGAATACAAGGCTTTTTAGAGAGCCATACTTCTCAACACAGCATTAGGAATGACTACACTTTACATTTTATTTTATGCCCCCATTCATCAAAGACATATTTTACATTCAAAGTTTCATCTTCTATTAAATAAAATACTTTGAAATATGTTTAAGTTACACAAGTTACATCATATCGAAAGCAATGGTGTATTCTATACCTTTTCCCTTTATTGAGGAAAAGGCCTTGTGGTGCTATTATTCAGGACACAAAAGACTATGCCTTCACTGTGCCCCTGCTGAAGAATCTTTGGTGAAATTAGGAGCTTGAATGTCTAATGAATCCTGGGAAGAATAATAATCAAACTGTTTATAGGTCACATGTCATAATACACTTTATGCATTGGTGTACTACTAAAAACTATAATAAAACTCAAAAGTGTGGTTATCATTTTTTTAAAGATTTTATTTGTTTATTTATTTATTTATTTATTTGTCAGAGAGAGCGAGAACACAAGCAGGGAGAATGGCAGGCAAAGGCAGAGGGAGAAGCAGGCTCCCCACTGAGCAAGGAGCCCAATGTGGGACTCGATCCCAAGACCTGGGGATCATGACCTGAGCCGAAGGCAGACGCTTCACCAACTGAGCCACTCAGACATCCCAAAAGTGTGGTTATCATTACAGAAATTCTAGAGCAATAAAAACAAATGAAGTTATAACACATCAGGTATCATCATTGACACACCCTGTAAAGCAAGGAGTAGTATGTGGTTTTAATAAGAATACATAACACAAATGAAATAATGACATAGGGGAGGACTTAGAGAAGGCCTTCATTTTCTACATTATGTATTTCTGAAATGTTTGAAATTTTTATTATTTAGCATTATTTCTTTTAATTATAAGAGTAATGTAAAAAAAAAAAAGTAACTAGGTTGATGATGAATTAAAGAACAAAATCTGTAACATCTTGGCTTTTCCAAAACAGCCTCAGGAATCTAACATCAAAAATACAATCACCCTGAAATACAGAATATGAAGTTTTCAAATACATTCCATACTCAGTAGAAAAACTTTCTGTATTCATGAGAAGAGGTAAAAGACTTTTTCCTTAACTAGCAAAGGTTACAAACAGTTGGCTAGCAGACAGAATTTGGACCACACGTTTTCTTTGGCACGCAAAGTATAACTTTTTAAGTTACATTAGTTGCCAACATTAGGAAATCATAAGTACTTCACACAAATAGCCAGTTTCCTAGTTTCTCTTGTTAAACTGCAAGCATGGGCAACAAGTTTCTCGTCCCAAGTAGCACCAGCCACCTGGAGCCAAAGCAGAAGCTGCCTCTTCACAGAGACCAGGGCCCATCGATTATCTACACCCACCCCTGCGGACCGCCAGGTAGGCTTCCGACTAAAGTAGACCTTTGTCTAAAATACCGAGTCTATGGGCTTTAAATATCTACATTTCTTGGGGTGGCTGGGTAGCTCAGTCGGTTAAGAAGGTATTGGGGGAATACACAGCCAATGCTCAATACTCACAGTTACTTTTGTTACATAGAGCAATTTATTTAAAGAAATGTCAATTAAGGGGCGCCTGGGATCTCAGGGTCCTGGAATCCAGCCCCGCATCCGGCTCTCTGCTCAGCAGGGAGCCTGCTTCCCCCTCTCCCTCTGCCTGCCTCTCTGCCTACTTGTGATCTCTGTGTCAAGTAAGTAAATAAAATCTTAAAAAAAAAAAAAAAGTCAATTAAGAAATACAAAAGCAGGAGCGCCTGGGTGCCATAGTCATTTAAGCCTCTGACTCAGGTCCTAATCTCAGGTGGTGAGATCCAGGGACCACCACCCCTCCCAACCACCCTCTGTGCACAAAGTCAGCTTGAGACTCTTCCCTCTGCCCCTCCCCACCATGCTTGCACACTCTCTCTCTCAATCTTTAAAAAAAAAAAGAAACACAAAAGCATCAGCAACTTAAAAATAAGTCACTTTGTATTATTCAGCCTTAAAAAGGAATGCAATTCTGATAGATGCTGTAACATGGATGAATCTTGAAAACAACAGACTAAGCGAAATAAATCAAACACAAAAAGACAAATATTACATTATTCAATTTATATGAAATACCTAGCATAGTCAAACTCATTAGAAACAGAAAGTAGAACAGAGGTTACTAGAACTGGGTACTGGGGCAAAACAGGGACTCATTGCTTAATAGGTAGAGATTCAGTATGAGAAGATGAAAAAATTGGTGGTGATGGATGGTGATGAGGGTAGCACAATAGGAATATACTTAATGCCACTCAACTGTACATTTAAAAATAGTTAAAATGTATTTTTATTAAACATATTATATTATATGTTTATTTTTATAATTTTATTTCATTTTATAAATTACATACATTTTATCATTAAATATTTTATTACTTTTATTATATATTTTATTATACATATTTAATTTTATATTTTATTATTTTATTATGTAGTTCTTATTTTATGTTTTATTTTATATTTTATTTTATATTATAATTTTATTATATACAATTTTGTTTCATTTTATATATTTTTATTTTATATATTATCTTATATTTTTAATTGATTATATATTTATTTTTATATATTTTATATATTTTTATTTTATTATAAATTTTATTATATATTTTATATGTTTATTTTATTTTATATATTTTATTATATATTTTAATATATATTTTTAGTTTATTATATATATTTCTTTTATTATATGTATTTTAATACAATAAAAAAGTCACCTGAAATTACCCAAGCATATGCACTTATCAAAACTCCACAAATGTACCTTTAAGTTTTATATTTGTCACTGTGTGTAAATTTTACATCTAAAGAAAACACTCAAATACTGAAATCCAGTTAATAAGATATATGCTGAAATATTTAAGGCATATCAATGTTTGCAATTTACTTTGAAATGTGTGAAAAAATAACATGCATGGACAGAAAAATAGCGGGATATATGAAAAAGGAAGCATAGAAAGATGTTAATGGTAGAATACAGTGGGTATATAAGTGTACATTGTAAAATTCTTTCAACGTTCTTCAATGTTTGAATTTTCATTATAAAATACTGGGAAGAAGTAGGCGGTGGAGGGCATGGACACTTCATCTCTCTGATATGCCCTTATCTATTTTAGCCCATAGGCATTTTATACCACATGATAATGTAACAATATTCTTCATAAAGCAAGAAATAGCCTGTTTATCTGTGAACATAAAGCAAACACATTCCAGAATAATTTTTAAGGCTCTTTTCCCCATATCCTGCAATGAATTCCCTATTGTTAGAAGGTCCTAACCAAGACTTAAGCAGAACAAATGCAAACCACAAGCCACTAACTGGGGTGAAGAAACCATTGCTTACTTCATACTTTAATGGTCTGTTTTCTTTTAATGAGGATGAGGTGGCACATTCAATTTTTACCATACCTCTTGCTTGACTTTTTACAAAAAACACACTCATTTTATAACTCTGAAATAATGTATTTTATGAATCGGATGTTTTAAAATTTTTCTACAAAGTTCCTTTTAAATTTACCAAATGGAAACTAATAAAATTTCATAATATTAATATGTTAATTTTGCACTTTTCAGAACAACCAAGATTTCTGCATAAAAGATTTTCCTATATGAATGAAGAATACTTTCCCTTTTGGGGCACCAGATGGTACAGTCAATTAAGCATCCAACTCTTGGTTTTGGCTTAGGTCATGATCTCAGGTGGTGACATGGAGTCTTGTACCTGCCTTCACGCTCAGTGGGGAGTCTGACTGGGTTTCTCTCTCATTCCTCCTCTGCTCCTCACCGCCCCTGCCCTCCTGGTGCTCTCTCCCTCTCTGTCTCTAAAATCAATCTTTTAAAAAAATATATTCTTATATGTATGTAGAACATTAAAGGAAACCAGTTGTGAAAAACTGAAAGAGAGAAAATAATAGTTTTACACATTATGGGAGAATAGAGCCTCCAGATGAAATTCTGACTAGAGCTAAATATAGAAACTACAATTCTAGAAGTTACAGTTTCAAACAAGCAACTGTCTAAACATTTAAGATCATATCACACAATAATAGTTCTCCAAATTTGCATTTGATGCATAAAATCATTTTGCTTTTCATTATATAACCACATCTTCAAAGTTTAAGCCACAATCTCACAAATACTTGGCTAATGGCCTTTACTTCTAGACAACCCATCATGCTATTTATACCAAGTAATGTTGTTTCCACATGTCTTTGCATAGCAAACTCCCATATCAAAAACACTCCTGCTTATTTTACTATCTATTGGAGCAAAGGGAATGGGGAAGAGATAAAGGAGCAGTTTACATGCTAAGAAAACATGGAGCAGGGGATGGGGGAGTCCAGAGCACAAAAAGGTATGATATTCACTACTCCTAAACCTGCTTTTCCCACACACTTATTAACTAAATCACTTAGACCTGCCTATACAAGTTCTATTAATTGAGATTGGGTCCTGGGTAATTATAAACAATATTATGTGATGCTATTTCAAATTACTGTACCTTTAAGATTCTCATCAGAAAACTACAATAGAGGGGTGCCTGAATGGCACAGTCGGTTAAGTGTCTGCCTTCAGCTCAGGTCATGATCCCTGAGTCCCAGGATGGAGCCCTGCACTGGGTTCCTTGCTCAGCGGGGGTTTGTTTCTCCCTCTGCCCCTCATCCCGCTCATATGCTGTCTCTCAAATAAATAAATAAAATCTTAAAAAAAAAAAAACCTACAATAAAACCAAGGAATACCTCCCAGGGCTATAAAAAAATGTACCAACTGCACTATTCTATTCTTTCATCACTGCTCTGGGTAAAGAAATGGGAAACAGAAAGTAGTGGGGGGGAAAAGAACATTTTAAAAAAATTATAAGGAGGAAAATGGACTAACAATTAAGAGAATTTTGTGTTATTGGACAAATCAATCAACCTCTCTAGGTCATATTTTCCTTAAATGTTAAACGAGCAAGGGCTGACTACTTGGAATAAATTAATCAATATCGATGCTTTTGATTCTCTTGAATTACAAGTATTAAAGAAACGTTAACCAGGTTATTTAACCTTTTTTGAATTCATAGACCCCCCCTCCTGAAAACCTGGGATTTCTCCCCCAAAAAATGCAGATACAAATTCAATCTTTTTGCATTATATTTCAGCAAGGTCAGGAATCCCTGAAGACAAGCCATGAGTAGGAGGTTAAGAATTGCTGTGTTTCAAGGTGCTGGGTAGCTCAGGTCATGATCTTAGTTAGGGCTAAGTGAGATCAAGTGAGATCAAGCCCCACATAAGATTCTCTTTCTCCTCTTCCTCTGCCCCTACTCCCCCTCTTAAAGAAAAAAAAAAAAAAAGAATTGCTGTGCTTCTAGAAAATTCCAGCTTTCTCTGCTTTTAGAGATAATCTGTATGTTTCATAAATTCATTTAATTTTTATGATCTAAGTCTTTGCATTACATTTCCTATCCAATCCCAATTTGACTCATTCCAAAGAGAGGGAAAAAAGGAAGCTTAAAAAGTTTTTAAAATCTGAAATAGAAAAGATTTACCATTGAGGGGTAAGGGGGGAAAAAAGATTTACCTTTTACCAAGAGAAAGAGAATTTGTTTTTAAGTGAACATTATCAACATTATCAGATACTTCACTAACCAAAACCCATCTTTGGTCTACTCTGGCAACTTAAACCCTTGATTCCTCTCAACCACATTAACAATGCAACTGAGTCTGGGAGAACTACATGAAGCTTCAAAAAAAATACACTTACTGAGATGGACCAGAGCAGATGGTCACAAAAGAAGCATCTGAAAAGATATGAGTACTCTGAAAGCAGGTCTCAGGCTAAATTAATGACAATAAATACTCTCATAATTTCTAAAAGATCTAAATGTATATGTTACCTTTAAAAATTTTGAAGAATGAAGTCTGATTTAAAATACTTTTCATATGTATTACTGCCTAATCACTACTGAGAAATCAATGACTGAATATTCCATAGTAACCTACCAGCTGATTTGACTAATTTTTTTAAGTTTATTTATTTACTTATTTAAGTAATCTCTACGCCCAATGTGGGACTTGAACTCACAATCCCAAAAGCAAGAGTCTCATGCTCTACCAACTGAGCTAGCCAGTTGATTTGACTCTTTTAGAGACCAGTCACAAAATGTATCTAAGTTCCCTAATATCTACTATTGATAAATTATATAAAATCTTTATTTAAGATATAAAATACTCATAGTAGATTTCATGCACTATACTAGGCTCTGTGGGAAAATACAAATAAATACAATACTAACGCTGGACTCAAAGAACTCAGATACCAACATTTCTAGTTTAATGACTACAGTAGTTTCCTAAATGTATTTCACTACATGCAAGTCTCCCCCTAGTCCAACCTATCATTTTTCTAAAATCTGATCATTCCTGTGGTAATAGAAATGCTCTTTAACAACTCCTCATTGCCTAATTTCTCATACAACTACCTCTACAAGTAGGAGAAAGAACCTGGGCCTTTAAAGACCTAAGGACATAGCTTAGAACTCACAAAGCACGACAACATTCTCTTCATAATTCATAAAAATAATCCTTTTGCTCTACAGCACAATATTTGATTTTAATATAAAAATGGTGTGCTATTTCCCCTGAGTAAATTGACACTCTAGTAAGATGCACCTTGCTATTTCTGTGTCTGCACACACCCATACACTGCCAGGCTAAAAATACTTCCAAGACTAAGTCACGAGCCTTCAGGATGCAGTCAAAGCTTAGCACACAAGGTCCCCAGTTCCACTCCAAACACAACTCCAACAGCAAAAAAGCAACACCACAGCCACGCCAAGGTACACATAATACAACTTCCCCAATGTCACTCACTCCCCAAAACACATACACATGCAGGCACACACACTCTCTCCTTGATGTTTCACACCACTGCTGTTGCCTTTCCTAGAATTCTCCTCCCTACTTATCCGACCACCAGCAACCTCCTGTTCATCTTGCCAGATTTCACTCAAGTATAACCTCTTACATAATGCTGTACTGATCACCCAAAACAGAGTTAGCTATGCTTTCTTGGGTGTCCTTTGTATCTTTCATATACTTCTACTATAGCACCTCATTCCCAAAATATTATTTTCTTTGTTTAGTCATCCTCTTTCTCACTAGGCTATGAATTTCTTCTTAAGGCCAAGAACCCCATTTTATTTATGCTTGTATTACTAAGGTCCACCAGTGCCTGGTTAATGGTGGTTGTTCAATAAATGTTCGTCAAATAAATGAGCAGACAGATAAATGAATAAATACCATCCTCTAAATTCTTCCTTGATTTATTCTTCTTTGTAGCACTTATAACCTGACATGCTATAGTTTACTTTTAAATTTGTATATTGCTTTTGCATTTATCAGTTTATTCGCTGGTGTAATTCTAGGCCTCAGAACATCGCCTAAAACATAGTAGGTATTCAATATTTGTTGTATGAGTGAAAGAAATATACTTAGTTATCTGAAAACCATTCTGTTCAGATTATTCAATATAAAATATGGTTTTTCACATGTAGTTTTCTTTCAAAAAAAAAAAAACAAGAAAGAAATGCTAGTTATGCCAAATCCTTGATAATGGCAACAAGTAACACTTTTTATAAACTTCTAAGAAAAAGGTATGTTTTATTAATATTAAAATTCCAGATAGTCATAGGTAAACTTAGGGTTTACTATTTTTTAGTAAGATATTGCAGAACACTCATTTTCAAAAAATGTATAAAGGTTCTTACCCATCCTTGGTTTGATCAGCTACTCCTGCCAAGAGCTGCACAATCTTCGGATTGCTATTTGGATCATTATATAGTCCAAGATAACGCTGGACAAAGTCTTCTGGGGTCATGTAATGTTCTCCATCAACCTCAGTACTGGCATACTAAAAAAATAAATAATGGATATTTAAAAATTAAAATTATTCACATCACCTTGTAGTCAAAAATGTTTTGTGAAAACGTAAATTAAAGGCCAGTATCAAAATTATAATAAAGATAATAAATGCAGGACTTCTCTCTAGATAGTGAAAAATACTCAGAGCCTGATTTAAGAACAATGGCAAAGTACTGATAACATGCTGTACCATGGTCGAACCTTGAAAACATTATAAGTTAAAGAAGCCAAACACAAAAGGCCACAGACTGTATGATCCCTTTTACAAATGAAATGTCCACAACAGGCAAATCCACAGTGACAGAAAGCGACGCATAGTTGCCAGGAACTGGAAGGAGAGAGAAATAAGAGTAACTGCTTAAACATATATGGGGTTTCTTTTGGGGGGCAATGAAAATGTCCTGGAATTAGATGGTGGCAATGGCCACACAACATTGTAAATCTACTAAACAACACTGCACTGTGAACTTTAAAATGGTGAATTTTGTTATGTGACTTTTATCTCAATGGAACATGTAATATGTAAGAGAAGAAATACGAGAAAGACGAAGAAAGGTGAAAGGGCAGTCAAGGTGACCAAGACCCGGGAGTGAGAAGATGACACCTGTAGACTCCTAGAGGCTTTCCACCTCCAATAGCAGGGAGTTGGGGAGGTGGGGGCAGAGGGGAGAGGGGCGCAGGACAGACTACTAAACCTTAGAAAATAAAATGAATGAGAAAAGCATGACATAGAAGACTTTTCATCATAGGTATCTGTTCTATGTTCCAGTAGCTGGAAAAAAGAAACAAAAATATTCTGCTTTTATGTGATTAATTTTTACAAAGAAAATAATATCTGCCTATCAAATATACCTCATTATTTTAAGGGTTTTATATACTATGGCATGATCAAACATGAAGAACCAAAACTCTCCTCTTTGGGTTGCAGCTGATCAATTTAGCTACTTCAGTCAAATACCAAAGAAGTAACATCAGAAAATTTCCCAGAATTGAAGAATACAAGTGCTCACTAAGTGCCAATCACAATATATTAAAACAAACAAACAAACAAACAAAAAACCCACACCAAGACCTGGACCATCATCATAAAATTACAGAGTATCAGAACAAGGGAAAATCCTTAAAGTTTTCAGAGACCAAAAAAAGGGTCACCTATAAAGAATTATGAATCACAAGCATCAATGCTTCCTCAACAGAAACACTGAAAGCTTGAAGAATGCAGTAAGACCTTGAAAATTCTAAGATAAATGAGTTCCAGCCTAGATGTCTAAACTAAGCCAAACTTTCAATCAATTGTAAGGGTAGGTTAACAGTACTTTGAGGGGGTCTGGGTGGCTTACTCAGTTGTGCATCTGACTCTTGGTTTCAGCTCAGGTCATGGTCTCAGGGTCATGGGATTGAGTCCTACGGCCAGCTCAGTGCTCATCGGGCAGGCTGTTTCACTCCCTCTCCATCTGTCCCTCCCCCTGCTCATGCATGCTCTCTTTCTCTAAAATGGATAAATCTTTAAAAAATAAATAAAAATAAAAGTACTTTGAGATATCCATGTTCTCAATACTTTTTTTCTCCCATCATGTACCTTCTCAGGAAGCTACAGAAGCATTTACTCCATCAAAAAGAGGGCATGAGCCAAGTCAGAGGAAGACGTAGGATCCAGGAATCAGATGATCCAACCCAGGAAAGTGGCCAAGAGAAATCCCAGGACAACAACTGTGCTGCAGGCCTCTAGAGTCCACAGTCCTGGCAGGGAGCAGACAAAGGACTCCAAGAAGGAAAGCCACTGGGAAAAATGGAATGTTAAATTACCCAAGGCATTTGGCTATGTGAAAAATAACACTGGGAGGAGTACTAATCTTTGTTCAAATGTCACCTTCTCAATGAGATCTACTCTTACCACCCTATTTAGTATTACAACCCATGCCTGCACCTATATTCCCAATCCCCCTTATATAGCTCTTCTTTCCCCCTTGGCACCTATCACTTTCTAACACACTATGTACTTTACTTCCTTATTATGTTTATTGTCGATCTCCCAACAAAGGAAGGAATCTTTGTCTAGTTTGTTCACTGTTGTACCCCAAGCACCAAGAATAATGGCACAGTAGACATTCAGTAAATATTTGTTAAATTAGAGAATTTGTATTAGGTACACAAATTGCCAAGTGAATGAAAAGTTTACTTTTCAAATTAGGTAATTTTTAACTCTATGAGAAAGTAAATTATGAAAAGGTATTTTGTACAAAAACAGGAAATATAACACATGATTTGGCTCAAAATACACAGTATTTATTGTCATAATATAGATACAAATATTAATAACAATGATAAACATACTGAGAAGAATGGAGGGAGAAGGAAGGAGGAAGTAGTATAAGGAAGTCCTCAACTACTGTCATAGAAAGTCAATAATGTCTAGAAATAGCAATATAGAACTATGAGAGGAAATACCAAAACAAATAGCTAAGAGTTAGAAGTGGTTGCTTCTGGGAAACAAGACAGGGACCGGAAGGATCAAAGCCAAGGACTATTGGTTTGCTTTTTGGTTAAGCATTTCAAATATTCTCATTTGTGAACCTCACTAAACCAAGCAACCAACTCTTTCAACAAGGAAAGAATTAAATAAAAAATGCTTATTTTGTCATATTCTAAAACACACCATAGAGGCTATCAAAGCCAAAGCTTTATTAGCCTGCACAAGAACAAGCCCAAGGGAGACCTGTTTTTACTAGCTTGTACTACCAAAAACAGCTAACAAATATCACCTCAAAATGAAGTCATGTTCTTTCTACATGCTGTAATAGTGAGTGGATTGTACCAATTCTTGTCAACTACTTCTTTTGCTCTTTGTTCTTCAATGTTCTTCGAAATCTATGTTTTACCAAGATCAGAAAACCACAGAGTTAAGAATAGGCAGGAGTGGGGAAAGGCACAATGTCAGGAAGACTACTGCAACTGAAAAGAGGAATCAACACAAGGAAGTCCAAAAATAGAATTTAAGGACACTGTCAAGTCAACAACTCACTGGAATATGAGTGCCAAAAATGGTATGGGATATGTACTATGGGATTCAAAAAGGGAGTGGTTCATTCTAAGAACAGGTAGAAGGGGCTGGAGTAGGAAGGAGAAAGTAACATTCAGAATAGGCCTTGAAAATAAAATTCGATTTTAACTGCAAACAGACAGGGTCTTTCAAGCGAAAAATAAAAAAGAAAAACAATGTGAACAAAGAGAGAAATTTTTTTTTCCTTTTTTTTGGGGGGGGGGAATTAGTTGAAAAACAAATGGTAATGAAGAGAGGATATACAAATATTACATGCAGAAGGTGAGACCAAAAAGGCAGTTTGAGACCAGATGATGGAAGACTTTGAATGCTAAGCTGAATAGTCTGAACTCCATTCTGTGGGCCATGGGATGCCACTAAAATTTTAGAGGACAGAGATGTAATTTAAACTGTGCTCTCTCTAGTGGCAATGGAAAAGATGGTTTGGAGAGCACAGAAACTGACTAGGGGCAGGGAGACCAAGTGTCCGTTACTGAAGATCCAGCTGAAAGAAGATTGGCCCGAACCAAGAGGGTGGGAGTGCAAATAAGAAAAAAATGGGTACCTTCTCCCCTTGCTAATGGCTTTTTTGAAATGATTTTCTTTTTTAAAAATTTTTAAGATTTTAATTATCACAGAGAGAGAGAGAGAGCACAAGCAGACAGAGTGGCAGGCAAAGGCAGAAAGAGAAGCAGGCTCCCCACTGAGCAAGGAGCCCGACACGGAAGTCAATTCCAGGACCCTGGGATCATGATCTGAGCCAAAGGCAGACACTTAACCAACTGAGCCACCCAGGTGTCCCTAAGTGATTTTCATAATGTTACAGTCACACCATTCAAAATTCAAAAGGTACAAAAGGGTATAGAGTGAAGTCTTCCTAATACCTCTCTCCCCAGTCACTCAACACCCCACTCCAGAGGCAATCAATTTCTTGTTTATCCTTCCAGATGTTTTATGCATAAATGATTATACATATGTGATAAATGCATATACATGCTAATGTATACACATGCAAATATGCATGAATATTCTTACCCATTTCTTTTTACACAAATGATAACATAACTATTGATACTGTTCTGTACATCTTGCTTTTTTCCAATTCAGTCATTTTGAAAAGCGATTCAGCAATATATATACACATATCTATCATATGTAAAGAACTGTATGAATGCTCACTTCCTTTGACAAGGAATCCTGGGTCTGACTCCCATGAAAAATTTAAAAGAAGGAAGAACTAACACAAGATGCAAAATAAAAAAAATACTAGAGATGGTTATGGAGATCTTTGTTCTCTCTACAACTGTTTGAGAGCTGCCTGCTTTCCTTAATCAGATGTCAGTTTTCAAAAAAGACAATATGAAAATATTTCAGAGTTAGTATTAACAAAATGTGGCAACTAATTATCCATTTCTTTTTGCCACAAAGGTGTCTCACATCTAACACTAATACCTGAATGTGACTGCCAGGATTACCACCACTATACACACACACACACACACACACAGTATACTGTACTTACAGAATCACCAGGATTTCACAACATTCTTGACTTTATCAGGAAACAGAGAAGCCTTAGCACAAACCAAGGACACAGCAGCCAAAAGGAAAACAAATGCTTTTGTTGACAAGTACTGGAACAGGCTTTGCCAGTATCTGGGGTTATAAATGATTCCAGAGAATCACTTACCCTGAGGTATTTTGCTAGTGTTTTCCCCAACTCTCCTAGTCTAACTTGATTTGAACTGAAAGATAAAGTGTATTGCTCAGAGGGAAAAAAAACAAGTCTTCTCATCCATAAGGAGTCAGTACTTGACTTTTGCAGGAGACAGTTAACTAATTAACTCATTAAATTAGAGACAATTACTTGGCAATGTCAGTGAGTCTGTTTGCCTGAACAGACAGAACAGAAGAGGGAGTATAGAACTGGAACTAGAATCTGCCCACAGTCAGTCAAGATGCTAAAACATTTTAGGTATTATGTTAACAAAGAAAAGCAGATACCTTAAAAATGGGTGATATATTTAAACCAAAAGTATATTTTAAAATGCTTTTAAAATAAGAATGACCCATTTATTTTAAACAACTTCATTACTTTTAATGTTTATTTTAATTGACTGGATACTAATGTTTTAAACAAAGTAAACATGCCCTCGAATAACACAAAAGGCTAGAAATCAGAAAAGTATAAGCGGCCATACTGATACCTTTCTCTGCTAACCAAAATGACTTGCATATTTATACTAAAAACAATAAAAAGCAATGTGAAACAAAGTTTTGGGTCTCCCAAGCTAACAGTTATGCTAAAAATTGAATATATTAACTAACTTACTCGTTTCATAATATGATTTCCATTTTGTTCCTGTCATTTCAAAGCATGAACCAAAATTACTTTAAGTGAAATTGACCGAATATTATATCCATACTCCAAATAACTTCAGAGTTAATCACTTGCCATTTCAAAGATGTCTCTTAAGCAGTTGTAAATCCCTCTTGGGCAGGAAGTCAAGGACACATGAAAGACATTGACAAGAAGTAGCTGACATTATCCAAACAAAAATAGGTGACTTATTTTCTTGATTAAACTTTTTCCAAATCCAACTTAAGTATTTGAATCTAAAAGTGCACATAGCTTTGACATTTCCAGAAATATTTCAATTTACATTTAGTTCACATGTGCTTGAAAAAGTCTTGACATTCTGAAGATTGAGAAATAAAATGGATCTTAATGAAAGACTAGAAACTTTACTGCTGATAAAAGATGGTAGGGTTTCACATATAGACATATACTTACACTATTGTACTTACACTGAACTACCTCTAGCTCCAAATGAGATCATGTTATCTAGAAATGTTTTGCCTACCAAGCCAACAGATCAACATATCAAGGTCTCACTTGATTGAAGTTAGACAGTAGGAATTCTTTTAACAATTTACCAAATTTTAACCTATATCATAGGTTACTACTGAGCAGACTTTACAAAGAGTTTTCACACAATCCTAAATTTATACCGAGTAAGGAGGAAAAGAAGGGTAGTTTAAATTCAATGACACAAATGAGTAAAAAACCCAAATAGTCTAAATGATACAAATCACCTGTTTAAATGGCTTAAGTTCAAAAACAAATAGATCCTTTGATATTTTATATGTCCAAAAGACTTTTCCAGAGATTATAAAGAAAAAAATTTTTTTAAAGATTTTATTTATTTATTATACAGAGAGATACACAGGGAGAGAGGGAACACAAGCAGGGGGAGTGGGAGAAGGAGAAGCAGGCTTCCCGCTGAGCAGGGAGCCCGATGCGGGACTCGATCCCAGGACCCAGAGATCATGACCTGAGCCGAAGGCAGACACTTAATGACTGGGCCACCCAGGCACCCCATAAAGAAGAATTCTGATCTGCTGTAACTATAAAGCTGGTTACTTTTTAAAAAGTATAGAGTGTATCAAAGATTTTCTTTTCAAGTATGCACACCAAAACCAAGGTAATATATTTAGAAGCACTACTTTTTAAACCAAGAATCTGCTAATATCGAATCTTCCAGTCAGTCTGCATTCACTTAAAAAACATTTATTAAGTACCAATTGTGTGCTGGACATTATGTGTGGTACTAGGGATGCAAGATCACAAAAACATAGTTCCTACCCTCATATAGCTCAGAGACAGTGGCATGATGGACACCAAAACCAGGGTCAGAAAATGAATCCTAATCCCCTAAACACAGCTTTTCTTTTCTTTTTTAAAGATTTTATTTACTTGTCAGAGAGAGAGTACAAGCAGGGGGGAGCGGCAGGGAGAGGGAGAAGCAGGCTCCCCACTGAGTGGGGAGCCCGATATGGGGCTCGATCCTGGGATCATGACCCAAGCCAAAGGCAGACGCTTAATGACTGAGCCACCCAGGCACCCCAAAACATAGCTTTTCTGAGCCTCTTCTCTAATTAAAAAAAAAAAAACAGAAAGATAGCTATCTTGATGTAAGGGGGAAAATGAGATCTTAAACACCAGAGTACTCAGAAATTATAAAACTAATGCATAGTGAAATACTGTAGTTCTAAAATGCTTGGAAACAGAGAAAACCATAGGGTCTCAGTTTCCCTCCTTGCGTATTTCATTATTCTGCTTTTGCCCAGGCACGAAGGTGTTATTGTTCTAACTCCTCATCTTCCTCCAAACCAAGGTTTCCTTAGAGTTGGCTTCCACAATTCTTGGGTTTACCACATCGGTCCTAACTGGCCTAGCCAGCTTAATCTCTGCTTATCCAACACGTGGCTGTAATATGAGTCAAAACACACTGTTGCTCTAAGACTTTGTTCCAACTGAGATGAACTGACATTTTCAGATCTGAATACCCTTTTCATTTCAGTAACTCTCAAATGACAATGTCATAAAGTTTGGTAATTACAGATACCACATAAAGCATTTCTCATATAGAAAAATGAATACGTGAACAATAGAAGAGCTGAGCATACAAAGTTAATCCTCTTGCTGTCCTTCACTTTTACTGCTCTTACTCCTGACAGAAGCCAAATTTAGTCAGGAATATGTGCCCTTTCACTACAGAGCACTCTGCATGAGGAACAGACTGCAACAGGTCTGACACACAAACCCTGTTACAACAGTACAATGTGGAATTCATCCACCATAAGTCATATTTTAATAAGAAAAAATAATTTTAACACAGATGGACACTTAAAAAGATTTTAGTGATAAAAATTGTTTTGATATTTACTAAAATCAACAACACATGCATTAAGAAAAGGCAATTTTATCCATCTAATTTATTTATTTAAACATTTTATTTATTTATTTATTTGACAGAGAGAGACACAGCAAGAGAAGGAACACAAGCAGGGGAAGTGGAAGAGGAAGAAGCAGGCTTCCCGCTGAGTAGGAAGCTTGATGTGGGGCTCGACCCCAGGACCCTGGGATCATGACCTGAGCAGAAGGCAGACGCTTAACGACTGAGCCACCCAGGCCCCTATTTTTTTTTTTAAGATTTTATTTATTTATCTGTCAGAGAGAGAGAGAGAGAAAGAACAAGCAAGGGGAGTGGCAGGGAGAGGGAAAAGCAGGCTCCCCCCTGAGCAAAAAGCCCATGCAGGACTCAAACTCAGGACACCAGGATCGTGACCCATGCCAACAGCAGACACTTAACTGACTGAGCCACCCCGGTGTCCCATCCATCTAATTTTAACAAGCACTTTCTGTTGCATATTTCACATACAGTAGAAATAAACCTTCTATTTGATTTTGCAAAAAAAAAAAAAAGTTCTCCAAACATCTGCTTTCTAACTCAGCCTATTTCCATGAAATATTATGGGCTTATTTTTCTTTTTGCTTCAGTGTATGCATTTTTACTGCCCATTATATCAAGTCCTACTGTCAGCTACTAAACAATGCAATTCCTAACAGAGCATAGAGGTACAAGACCTTTGTTAATCACTGAAATCAAATGAAGCTACCAAAATAAACTAGGTCTACCAAAACAGTTTTCCCCTCAAAATGGCCAAAAACCTTGGAAATAAAATAATGACCCCAGAGAACTCAATAAAACAAAGAACTCAAACTAGAATGCTTCTCAGGGCAGATTAAGTTACATAATTAATTTGCATTGTTCTTAAAATAATACTTCAATCTCTTGGTCTAAGTAACCATGGGAACATACAAGGAGCATATATATTTATAATCCTGGGCAAATCATGTCTTTGACAATCAAGGTGCAGCTCCTAGGGGGACAGAATGCTTTAATGTTGGTAAGCCTTGATTAAATACCAAGATTTTTGCCACTGACAAAGAAGGACATTTATGCTGGTAGGAAGTGGAAAATATTAAAAGATTTAAGAGACAGATCAACCAAATGTAATGTATGAACATGGCTTGGATCCTGATTTCAATAAAGCAACTTTAAAAAAATGAAACAATCAGGGAAATTTCAATACTGAGTGGACATCCACATTATTAAGGAATACTTTTACCTGTAATAATCGAATTATGGTTTAATGGTTGTCAGAATCATCACCTTTAAAAAAACTAAAGTATTTGTATATATAGTGATACAATATCTGGAAATTGCTTCAAAATAATCCAATGCAGCTGCAATACAGGTGAACCTAGATTAGCCGTAACAGTTGGTGAAGCTGAGTGATGGATATATGGTAATTCGTTATACTATCTTCTCTAACTTTATATAGGTTTAAAATTTTTCCATAATTAAAAAAAAAGCCTTTTTAAAAGATGACAAAAAAAGAATGAGATGATTCTATGTGCACTAACATACCCATATCTCCAAACAATATTAACTAAAAAAGCCAAGTTACTTTGACATACATAAAGCAAGTCTCTTCTGTTTACTATATAACCTTGAGTAAGTTACTTAACCCTTCTAGGGCTCAGTTTCCTCATCTATGAAATTGGGAATATTAATGATTCCTACCTTATAGAGTTGTTTTGAGGAGTAACTATAAAGATTTATATAAAATACTTAAAATAGTGCCTGAGACATAACAGTGATTCAGGAAGTAAGCAATAGCACAGTTCTAGAAGCCCAATAGTGGCCATGGCACTGGTTTCAGTAAATGATGCTTCAGAAACTTCAGTAATATTAAGTAAAAGAGAGTTGGACAGAAAAGGGAAGTGATTTTTAAGTTACACACAAGAAAAATGAATTACAAGTCTCTCTTTTAGGTCTTTGTCTTGGTATTTCAAAGCCTACTGGGACCATTGTTCCTTCTCTGGTCCAGACTGAGCAGCTGGTTTCCAAAAAAAAAAAAACAACAAAACTCTGCACACAACTTCCACAGTCTCTCAATCTTAGACCATGGCTCTATCCCTTCTCAGAACCTATAAACTTGAGAGAAGTCACCTCTTACGATGGTATTTCTGAATGTGGGAACTTGTAAAGATCTTCAGGTGTATGTGTCAAGAATGTGAGTAATTAGCTGATTACTGGTACATAATCGTAAAGACATATTAACATCTTAGTCACTTTATAGGTCCAGCACAGTTACCTGGGAAAGACAAGGGACTCAGATCTTATTCAGGAAAGAAAAGTCTTCATCTTATCTTAGAAGAAAAGGGAGGGAACAAGGAACTAAGCTCCATGTGTCAGGCATCATTTACAAATTACCTCAGTTAATCTTTATAACATCCCTATGTGCTAGGCGTAGTTATTCCTTCTCAGACAGATGAGGAAACAGACTCCAAAGGTAATGTAAATACCTACAGTCATACAGCAAAGAAGGATCAAATAAGGACTCAATTCCAGGTCAGACTACAAAGCCATTGTAGGATCCAGCTACTGGTCTCCTGAATGAAAAGGAGTCAGTGAGGCCTCAAGATATTCTAACACCTCCATGGACAGGAGGAAATTAAATTGGAAGAATCACAGTCTACTCAAAACAGTCATCCATAAGAAAGCACAGAAATGTATAACAAAGTTTACGTAATAGATCAATATGGCCTATTTAAATATGACCTGTTCAAAATGTAAATTGAATTATTCCACTTCCAAGGTGAAAGACCTTCAGTAGCTTCAACAACACTCTTAAAAAAAAAAAAAAATCCAAACTCTTTTCCGTGGCCTACAAACAAGGCCGGGCCTAATATGGCTCTCCTGCAGCCTCATCTCTTACTGGCCATTCACTCCCTTACTGACACTTCAGGCACATTGGCCTCCTTTCTGTTTGCCAAACATACAAAACCCTTATCTACGTCTAGGCCTTTAGACACGTGAGCCCTCTGTTCAGAATTCTCTCTACCCACCTTTTAGTCTCATCTCTCATATCACCTTCTCAGGGGTCTTTACTGACTACCCTCTTGAAAAATGTTGGCCTTCTCCATCATTCTGTTTATTTCCTCATTAGACTTGTCACCTTCTGCAGCTGCTTTTTGTTTTTTTCCAAGTCTGTGGGCTTTGCTACTATCTGTCTCACTGTGACCTAGAATGTGAGGTTTTACCTTCACTGAAATCCTCTATATAAAATCTATAAAGGTAGGGGCACCTGGGTGGCTCAGTCAGTTAAATGGCTCAGGTCATAATCAGGGGTTCCTAGATGAAGCCCCATGGCTAGCTCCCTGCTCAGTGGGGAGTTTGCTTCTTCCTTTCACCCTGCCTCTCCTCCTGGCTTGTGCTCACTTTCTCCCTCCCTCCCTCTCTCTCTCTCTCTCTCTCTCTCTCTCTCTCTCTCAAGTAAATAAATTTTCAAAAAAGCCTTTAAGGGCACCTGGGTAGCTCAGTTGGTTAAGCGACTGCCTTTGGCTCAGGTCATGACCTGGAGTCCTGATATCAAGTCCCGCATCGGGTCCCCTGCTCAGCGGGGAGCCTGCTTCTCCCTCTGACCTCTCCCCTCTCATGCTCTCCCTCACTCATCTCCCTCACTCACTCTCTAATAAATAAAAAAATTTTAAAAAATAAAAAATCTTTAAAATCTATAAAGGTAGAACCTAGCACAATGCCTAGCCTGGCACATGGTAGACAATTAAAAATACACTGATAGGTAGTAAAACACAACATGGCATTTAATAACACTAATTTTCTCATCTTTTCAATTAGTTTTCAATCCTTCAGTTGACTCAAAGATAAAGTCTATGGTGTGAGTATGCCCTTAATGCATAATGTTTTTTTTATGAAAACTCTATATAGTTTATAGCATACTAATATACTAAAGATAAAGGCTATCATCTTCAATGCCTACATTCTAAAGAACTGGTGAAGACTCAATCAGTATGGCTGAAAACACTATAGACCCCCTTCTGTGTGTCTCATACTGGGTTTATTCAACTTAATTTATTCCGGGAAGTCCCCTTTTAACTTCAGGTTCTAAACTGCTAAATTCTTTTTAAATTATTCACTTGATAAAAATCTAATACATATACGTCAAGACTTTGTTTTTATTTTCCCCTAATTCTTTTTTTTAATTAAAGATTTTATTTATTTATTATTTGACAGAGTGAGAGAGATGAGACAGATAACAAGTAGGCAGAGAGGGAGGCAGAGAGAGGAGGAAGCAGGCTTCCCGCTGAGCAGGGAGCCCGATGCGGGGCTCGATCCCAGGACCCTGAGATCATGACCTGAGCCGAAGGCAGAGGCTTTAACCCACTGAGCCACCCAGGTGCCCCCCCAAATCTTTTTTTTAACATTTTATTTATTTGACAGAGAGAGAAAGAGAGTGAGAGCAGGAATAAAAGCAGGGGGAGTGGGAGAGGGAAAAGCAGGCTTCCCGCCAAGGAGGGAGCCCAAAGTTGGGCTCAATCCCAGGACCCCGGGATCATAACCCAAGCCGAAGGCAGACACTTAACAACTGAGCCATCTAGGCACCCCTTCCCTAATTCTTCTATAAGCATATATATGTGTAAATATACATACAATATATATGAAATAGCTTTTAGAAAACTATAATCATGCTATATACTTATTTACATCTTTCTTATCTCACTTAATAGTATGTTGCAAATCTCTCTAAATCAGCTAAAATAGGCCTAACTCATTCTTTTTAGTTCTGCATAATTTCCCATGGGATGGTTATCCTAATTTTTCTACTACTCCCCTTTGATAACATTTCTCTTGTTTCCTACTTTTTTTTCCTCAAGGAACAACTCCATGCTGCAACTAACAACCTTGTCCACAAATATTCTTTTGTTTTTCAAGATTTTGAGAGAGAGGGAACGAGCTTGTGTGCACAAGAAGGGGGGAGGGGCAGAGGGAGAGGGACAAGCAGACTCCCTCCTGAGCAGGGAGCCTGATTCAGGACTAGATCCCAGGACCCTGTGATCATGACCTGAGCGGAAGGCAGCCACCAAACCGACTGAGCCACCCAGGCGCCCCTTGTGCATATATATTCTTATAAGTATTTTTATTTCTTTGGGATAAATATCGCAAAGGTAGGATTGTTTGTTCAAATGGTATCTTCTTTCAATTTTAAAATATCGCCAGATTGCTTTCCAAAGAGTCTTTGTTTCCACAAATACCCTATGAGAGCACCTTTTTCCTCCACATTGAGCTTCAGTAGATGTTATCATTGGTAGTACACATTCCATGCTTTTGAAAACAGAGCCCTAATGCCTATTCCAACAAAGTGGAAGTGTCTCCTGCTAAAAGCCCTGCTTAATTCCCTCCTCAGCTCCAAGTTACTGCCAAAAATAAATAAATACGTGACACGTAAACAAATATTTATTGAATAAAAGGATATTTCTTTCAATTAAAAATATGTTATCATGGGTTCCTGGGTGGCTCAGTCGTTTGTTAAGTGTCTGATTTTGGCTCAGGTCATGATCCCAGGGTCCTGGGATCAAGACCCGCATTAGGCTTCCTGCTCTGCAGGAAAGCCTGCTTCTCCCTCTCCCACTCCCCCTGCTTGTGTTCCCTCTCTCGCTGTATCTCTCTCTGTCGAATAAATAAAATCTTTAAATAAATAAGTAAAAATATATTATCATAAAAACCGTAAGGAAGAATCACTCCTTGCTTTACATTAGCAGCATCTTCTTCCATTTCTTCTCTAAAATAACACAGAAGAAAATGAATTATCCTAATTTTTATATGGAATATGATCTTCATTGTTACATAGGTGATAATGAGAAAAAGAACAGGATGGGGCACCGGGGTGTCTCAGTCGTTAAGCATCTGACTTCAGTTCAGGTCATGACCTCAGGGTCCAGGGCCTGAGTCCCACGTCAGGTGGGCTCATAGGACTCTCATGGGAGCCTGGGCTCAGCAGGGCATCTGTTTCTCGCCCTCTCCCTCCACTCCCCCCCAACTTGTGCGCTCTCTATCTCTCAAATAAATAAAATCTTAGAGAGAGAGAGAAAGAACATTTGAGATCTATATTGCAGCATGTTTCTAGTCAACATATATAATGATACAGTCTCAACATGTGTGGCTTTTACCATACAATACATTGATAAACAACAAAAAGTCTACCGACTGAAAAAAAAAAAAAAGACCTTGACAAACAATTCACTTAAAACAGTTTTTGATAAACCTACTTTGCCACAAAGCATAGACTAGATTAACTCCTCGTTTTGAAGATTGTCGGGTTTATAACAGCCTGTGACATTCCTGTTATCCTCACCTTACCTCCCTCTTCATTGCTTCAATTGTCTCCTTTTGCGACTGTATATTTCTGATGTAGTGAAATTGGGTCAATGATAGTGTGTGGGTGAGAGAGGTGAAAGAAGAGACAAATCAAGAAATGACAGTTGTAAGAGTAGTAAGACTAAGATCTTAGCTTCACAACCAGTTGTAAAATTATAGCACAATCTAACACATACGAATTCATTTGTTGTGCTCCAATTTTATGAAATTGTAGGGGACAGGAAAAAGCAGAATCCTAATGAATATTATTGTTCTTTTTTAATGTTTTTATTTTTTTTAAGATTTTTTATTTATTTATTTGACACAGAGAGAGAGATTACAAGTAGGCAGAGAGGCAGGCAGAGAGAGAGGAGGNAGAGCCCGATGTGGGCCTCGATCCCAGGACGCTGAGATCATGACCCGAGCCGAAAGCAGAGGCTTTAACCCACTGAGCCACCCAGGCGCCCTTATTGTTCTTTTTTTAAACACAAAATGTAGCTCATCAAAGTTGAGAAGCAATGAACACAGAAAAAATAAACCTATTTCCCTATATTCAAATAATGTGCTTTACTTTTATAAAGCCCTTTTCACAAACTTGCACACATAATCCCATTAAAGCACTTTCAAAGAGGAATATTTTGCTATTAAAAAAACCAAGTATTTGTGAATTAGAGTTACAAAGAACAGCTTTCAATTAGGGACACCTGGGTTACTCAGATGGTTAAGCATCTGCCTTCGGCTCAGGTCACAATATTCAGGTCCTGGGATGGAGCCCTGCATCAGGCTCCCTGCTCAGTAGTGAGTCTGTTTCTCCTCTCCCTCTGCCCCTCCCCCCACTCATGCAGGCGTGCACACACTCTCTCACTCTCTCTCCCCCCCCAAATGAATAAATAAAATCTTTATTAAAAAAAAAGTTGGGGCGCCTGGGTGCCTCAGTGGGTTAAGCCTCTGCCTTTGGCTCAGGTCATGATCTCAGGGTCCTGGGATAGAGTCCCGCATTGGGCTCTCTGCTCAGCAGGGAGCCTGCTTCCTCCTCTCTCTCTGCCTGCCTCTCTGCCTACTTGTGATCTCTCTCTCTCTCTGTCAAACAAATAAATATATCTTCAAAAAAAAAAGCTTCGATTGTATTCCAAAATTCAAAATTAAATCTTCTCTGTAGTCTTTAAACAGCTCAAATGATCCTGAACTCAAGTGGCCCCCAAATCCTACCAAAACCAAATTATACTAATAACAATAATCTATGTTTTAATCTTTTTCCGTATCTTTTTGAAACTATTTTAAATTCCCATGGGACGATTCTCCCTAGTGCTCCACTTCCTCCTTCCCACTTCAATTGTGGATATAACTTATAAATCAGCCCCTTACTCCTGGTCTTGTTTCTTTTATATTTAATCCCCTCACCAAAAGGAATTATCTACCACCTGTACAAATCTGTCTCTCCCCTAACCTGACAGCTTTAACATAGTGGGCCATATTTATTTAACAACCCAACTTAAACTGCTCCCCCCACCAAAAAAGAAAATTCCCAAAATGGATGCCTTATCAATTAACATCTATCCAGATTCACTACTTCCTCCTTTACTTTCATATTTAACACCAAATTCAATGGATTCATCCCTTACAAAGTCCCTGGTATTGTCCTTCCTTTCTATTTTCCCAGCCATCAGCCACTCCAGGTCATTATCTCCCACATGTATTATTTCAATAGCCTCTTAGCTGGTCTCCCTACCTACTTCCAACCTCTCCACACTTTATCCAACAGACACAAAGAGCTATCAGAATTCACCACTTCAATTTGCCCACTCAGAAACCCATAGTGCCTCCCTACTGTTTCAAATTCAAACTCATTGGCCAAATGTTCTAGGTAGTTACAGTGTAAAGGCACTTTATTTTATCACCTAAGTAACCAGGTTTTTGTCCTTTAACTTAACAAACACAGCTGCCACTAGCCCCTCATACACCTCTAGCTTGCAAAATATTACCTGCCCCCCATTTTGAGACCCCGCAAGTGATTTAGTGTAAGGGTTAAGAGTACAGGTTCTGCAGTTTGATTGGAATCCAGCCTCCACCACTTAAGGACTAAATGACATTAACCAAGTTATTTAACTTCATCTATTTAACAGGGACTCTAACCCTACCTCCTAGGGTTGTTAGGAAAATTAACGTCGTACCGTTACCACATTAGGCCATTGCTCAGCACAGCGCAGAATGATCAATAAAAGTTAGCCATTGTCATTATTATTACAACCACTTTGATGGAGGCAACCCAGTTTGATTGCTCTACCAGAGGCTATGCATTTGACTTCATTATTCTTGACTCCCTCAACCACAACCTGTTAGAGATTGAATGGGTCTGAGAGATGAGCTAGTCACGTGTCCATTACCATTCACATCTTGGCTCAATTCTCTCCTTTGATTATTCAACTGGTGTCTACTGCTAAACTAAATACAACTGCACACACAGCAAACAGTCCTTAGTAAATATTTTTTGGGTAAATCTATTAAATGCTAAAGGAATACGTAGTTAGTACGTATTTTTGCCTATTATCTCTAAAATATTAATAAACCATACACTTCTAAAATAAAACTGTTTCTAAACAATGTCCTATAGCTTCAAGTAACTATATACTTCACTATAGTGAAGTACTCGAGACAGGAATAAAAAATCTGCTATCTTACTTGGTAACTGTCCTCTCACTGATTCAACTAACTATGGTGTATCTTTCTAGTTGCTGCAGGTAAATATCTATGATCTCTTATCTATCAATAATTCTTGGGTCAATGCTTTATAACTAGTGCTAAATGCACTGTTATGAATTCCCCAATTTTTCAATATAAAAATAAAGTAAGGTCATCATCCAAAATAATGTGTAAAAAGATAATGATAAGGGAGAGCCTGGCCGGCCCAGTCAGTAGAGCATGCAATTTTTTATCTTAAGGATTTTTTATCTCAAGGTTGTAAATTCGAGGCCCACATTGGGTGTAGATATTATTTAAAAATAAAAATCTTAAAAAAAAAGAAAAGGTAATAATAAGAGTTAAAAGTTGTCAAAAATTAGGCATAGTGCCAGCTCTCTCCTTATATTTCTATCCTCCCTCCCCCAAAAAACCAAATCCATGCAGAATCATGGATTTTTTATTTTTTTTTTTTTTTTTATTTTTTAAAGATTTTATTTATTTATTTGACAGAGAGAGAGATCAGATCACAAGTAGGCAGAGAGGCAGGCAGAGAGAGAGGAGGAAGCAGGCTCCCTGCCAAGCAGAGAGCCCGATGTGGGCCTCGATCCCAGGACCCTGGGATCATGACCTGAGCCGAAGGCAGTGGCTTTAACCCACTGAGCCACCCAGGCGCCCACATGGATTTTTTATAACATTTATTTATTTTAAAGAAAGAGAGAACAGCGTGTAGGGGCGGAGATGAGAGAGAGAAACTCAAGTGGAATCCCTGCAGAAAGCAGAGCCTGACATGGGGCTAGATCTCACGACCCTGAGATCAGACGTGAGCCGAAACCAAGAGTCCAAGGCTTAATTGACTGTGCCACCCAGACGCCCCTCCACATTTTTTTTTAAAGCTGAAAGGACCTCAATCCCCATTTCCCGACGTACCATTGGGTCCCACAGAAGAAGGTGAAGCCTAGAAAGGCCAGTCAGGTAGCCCACAGATACAACAATCAGGGGCACCACTGGGAATTGAACCCAGTGTTTCTCACACCTTCACTACATCATGCATCATTTCAACTGATTTCTTCCATGCTTACTTAATCTAGATTCTAATTTTTGCTTATTCTTTTTCATGAACTACACATATGTATGGTCATCTATGCAGCCTTCTCCCCAACAATACCTTAAGCAATCCATGTCTCAGATAAAAATGTCATCTATTCCAGGCTGATCAGCATATGTTAGAATCTGTTCTTAATATAGAATCATAGACTTTTGGAGTTGGAAGGAACCTTGGAGATCACCTCTCATTTTACAGAGGAAACAAACACCCAGCAGGGACCTGCCCAAGGTCAAAGTTTCTATATAAGAACCCAGATCCAGAATAGAAAGTTTTCAGAAGAATGTTTCAGAAAAAAATACCGTATTTGGTGGAACACCTTAGCTTGTCTCCCTTTTCATCTATTTAAGTACAACTTCCTGCCTGAGGAACTTCTGAAATTTAAAAAAAGAAACCAAAACAAAAAACTAAGCCAACTTTTTAAGTCTACAGCCAAGTTGCTGATCTTAAAAACTTAGCAAAAGGTGGATCCTTGCAAGAATTGCAGGCAGTAACATTTTGTAACAAAACTTCAAAAGCTGATGACAATAAATAAGTAGAGGGAGAAAAGACACAATTAATTATAATATTCTTATCCTTGCAACAAATTACACAAATAAATGCTTATAAGGAGGAAAACTATAAACTTACAACTTTCAAGAAAGAAATTTAATCACCATACCTAGTAATTAAATAAGAGTGTCAATACATTTTGAAATAAAATTTTGATCATAGCGTTTAAGGGAAGTCAGAAATTCTTTTTAGTGTTCTTCAAGTCATGTTAAAAAAACATTTTGAGGAAAACATTTTATCAAACCTTAGTAAAAAAATCTTTATTTAAACTTTAAATAAAATAATTATAAGCTCTATTTGTCTATCCATGTTTTTCAAAATAAATGAAAATAGAAAAATCCTGAAAGTTGAGGCCCCAAAAGCACTAAATTTACACCTTTTTTGGTCCCAGTAAAAGAGCATGCTACATAAGCCAATTTACCTGGAGGAATATGTTTCTTAACTCATGAGGATCACCTCGCTTGGTTGTTTGCACCTGTAAGAAAAAAAAAAAGCCAGTTAATGCTTTACTAGAGACTACATAATCTCTTCAGATTAGAGTTCTCAGACACCAACAATCAATGTTCTTATCTTCTATAAGGGCATTTAGTTTAAAACAAACCAAAGTACTAATACTGATAACACCTGTCAAATTTGGAGATCTGTGGCTACAGGGGGGAAGTACAGGTGTGAAGAGCTTAATTTACAGCAAATCTCCCAAATTTCCTCTGGACTGGAAAGGGAAGGCAGTGAGGATTAATCTCTTACTTTACTCCACATCCACTAGCCACACAATAGCAACCACCCACCTCCCAATCAAGAGGCCAGTTAGAAGAGAGCAACAGGAAAGTTGAAACACCCAAATTAATCGCCCGGCCTAGCAGCCTTTCTTCCCCACGTAAAGCAACCCAGAAAATAATTATCTCCTCTCTTTCTCCACCCAACCTAAAATATGAAAGCTGCGACAACGTTTCCAAATACTTTCGACATCCTGCCACCGGCAGTACAAATGCCAACAACTGCCCCCGGCCCCACTGAAGCCCCAAATTACTCAATTACTCATCCCCTCCCCCACTGCAATACAGAGATGCCTTAGGTATCCCCGGCTTTACATGCCACTTCCTCCTACTCCCTTTCTGATGCCTTCCAAGTCTGGGCTCACAAGCCCTGGCACCCAGAGCAGGACACTACTCTTCCTTCACCGACCTGTGGTCGTCAGAAGCCCCTCCAACTCATAATCCCTCCTACTTC
Source organism: Ailurus styani (assembly GCA_002007465.1). Lineage (NCBI taxonomy): Eukaryota > Metazoa > Chordata > Mammalia > Carnivora > Ailuridae > Ailurus > Ailurus styani. The sequence goes on along the minus strand of LNAC01000365.1, from coordinate 1,354,878 downwards.
CCCTCCCCCAGCCGGGCATCCTCTCCCTCCGGTCCAGGACCCACACAGCTCTCCCACCCGCAAGCTGGAGCCCCAGGAGACGCTATCTAAAAACCAGGCAACGAAGGAAACGGTAAGAGGTGAGGGCCTGGAGGCAAGGTCCCCGGAATGGCTCTTATGCAATAAAAGCAGCAGCAGAGAGTTGGGAGTCACCTTGACCGCCATGCTGTGCTCGGAAGCCGGGGACGAGCGAGTGAGCGAGCAAGGCCGAGCTGTCAGGGCGCGCGCGCGCCGCCTCCCCGGCCGCGCCCGCCCTCCCGCTCGCCGGCGCCGCGCGCGTCCCTATGCAAATGAGCCCGGGGCGGGGCGGGAAGAGGGTCCCGAATTCCCGCCAGAAAGGGAGCTGGACCCCGGGCTGGCGGCCTTCCTCGCTGGGGAGGAGGACGCGCCTCCCACGGGGAAGACTGGAGTGTCAGCCCTGGGATGCCGACGTGCCGCGTGGTTGCCTACAGCTGAGTCTCCGCCAGGAAAGCCCCAGGTTTCTTAAGGCCTCTTAGTGGGTGTGGCTTTGGGCACCGACTTCAGCCAAAGTCGTTTTCTCCTGAGACTTAAAGGAACGCTTGGGATCCAGATGAAGCAAGATTTCGACGGATCGGATGACATGTCCCATTGATGATAATAATAATGAATGAATGAATGACAACAAATGGCAAATACTGACCAAGAAAAAAGAGGGGGGACCGTGCACTCTGGGTAAAGCCTAAGGAAACGTAACGATATATGTGTCCTTAAATTGGCATGAGATGAGTATGCTTAATATATTTGTAATTCTTGTCCTATTGTAAAGCTTTATTAGTAGGTTCACGCCACACTCCTAATCACCCAAATCCTTTGTGCAATGAGGTGGGACACAAATGCATACGGAAAATATTCCATTTGTCTTCACAGGACTGGTACTGAATCCTGGCCCCACTTATCCCTACATAAACATTGCCAGTCCTGCCTAAGTAGTAGGTCTACCTTGAACCAAAATAATGTTTCTAAAACCGAATTTTGCCATTATGACTATATTGAACCACAGATTGACTCATTCAACAGACATTTACGGGGCATCTATTATATGCCAGACATAGTCCTGCTTGTAAAAAATACAAAAACAAATAACATAAAGTCCCTAACCTCTAGTATTTTACAGATGGTCAATGCTTCCCCAAACCCCAACCTTAAGTAAATTTTTTGTTTGTGACTACAGGCATACTTCTTGTTTAAAAAAAAAAAAAAAGGTTAACCACATAAGATTTATCTTAATCTCACTTAGTTCTGTAATCCCTCTCCACCCTCTTTCAAGTTTCCAATGTTGGATCTAACAGGAGGCTCTCTTTTTCTCCAGTCTCACTAATCATAATATTTGTGTTAAGTATCCAAGTTTATAGAAATGAGGAAAGAGAAGGGGCAAATGGAAATTGTTGATAAGGAATGCTACATTGTTAGTACTATAATGAACTTTCCTGCTGCAGTTGATTTCACTATTACATCTATTTATTCAGTTTGTTCAAGGTTCTTTTAACAATGTTATTGGACATAAGGATTTACAAACTCATACTTTGTTCTTCTAGCACTTTATGCCCTTGATACTTTGCTCTCTCTTATTTCCTGAAACTTGTCTAAGTAGGAATCTCAAAATGTTTATTTTACATTACTTTACAAGGAAGAATATCTGTTTAGTAGGCCAAAGTTCCTCAGTTTGAATAAAAGTATTTAAGGGAAAGGAAGGCATTTATTTAAAATAAAAGAATTATTTCCTATTGGAACACACTGTTGACCAAATCTATATTGTTGGAGTGGAAATTTAGGGTCAGACTGGCCACCCTTACAGAGGAAGACAGCATCACATTTAAACAGAGCCCACCACAATAAATCCCAGGTATAAGCACCAAGCCACAATGAAGATTTTCTTGAATAAAAAAATAGCTGAGGGGTGCCTGGGTGGCCCAGTTGGCTAAGCTTCTCATTCTTGGTTTCAGCTCAGGTCTGATCTCAGGGTCATGAGATGGAACCCCACCAAGTTGGCTTGAGATTCTCTCTCTCCCTCTGCTTCTCCCATTCGTGTGCTCTCTCTCTCTAAGAAAAATAAGTGTTTTTTTTTAAATAGGCTATCTTTGAAAAAAATTATATGTAAGTGTGTATGTGTGTGTGTGTGTGTGTGTATATATACACACAGGTATATATGTGTGTGTATATATATATTTTTTTTTTAAATATCTGATCTTTGAGCAAGTCCAAGATCTTCACTGATGCCAATCTAGTTGCAATGGAAATGATATAATGATTCAAAACTAAATAAAGCTCATATACAGAGAAAGCAGAAAAGCTCAGCTACCCTAAATAAAGGTGAATTTTGCTAGATTTTTAATCTATTCGAATATAATAAACAATAAAATGGATAAAGCTATTAAAATTATAAACTATACAGAAATAAATGAAGTATTTAAAGGAATACAAAAGTCTGAGTTAGAGCTCCTACTCTGAAAATCTTTTGATCTATCCTTCTGTTATAATGATTGATGAAAAGTGTTATCAAAAATTAAAACAGGGTGCCTGAGTGGTTTAGTGGGTTAAGCCTCTGCCTTCAGCTCAGGTCATGATTTCAGGGTCCTGGAATTGAGTCCAACATTGGGCTTTCTGCTCAGCGGGGAGCCTGCTTCCTCCTCCCTTTCTGCCTGCCTCTCTGCCTGCTTGTGATCTCTCTCTGTCAAATAAATAAATAAAATCTTGAAAAAAATTTAAAAAATTAAAACTTACTTTTGCCTCAATCGTAGATGATCAGGGTTGAAGGAAAACTTAATGGACTATCAAAAGAAAAACCTGTCAAATAATATTCACAATATATTTGGGAAAGGTGGTAGAAATAGTTCAAAACTTCACAGTTTTTTAAAATTACTTGCCAATGAAGTGATTTATAACTCTTCCCTTAATTGCAAATGACATTTGTAAACAAGAAATAATTTTAAAACTATGGAAAAACTATAAGCTGAAAACTTAATAGTTAAAACAGTCTATAGAGAATGACTTTTCAGAAAGCAAGATTGGAAGTTAAAGGCTAAAAGAGTAGTTGCAAATATATTTCCATTAATAGTCACGTTTTAGAATTGATTTAATAAAAGACTCAATATGTAGCTCTACTGAGCTGCAAATTTAAATCTGCTTGTGAAGTTGTTGGCCATGAAAATAATATACTACCCCGAATGCAACACCAAAATATGGGTTTACTAGACAAACCCGTAGAAACATGTTTCAAACTCCCAAGCAGCTGACATTGTATTTATTTGAAACCAGCCAGTCACTTTGCGGGTGAAAGTTAGAATTATACTAATGTCTAGTGTCTTAATAAACTAAAATATAATAATTAAAACAAGAAGCAATTTCCAATGACCCTGCTCTGCCACAACTCTTGGCCTTCCTTCCCTTTTTAATAACATATTATTTCTGTTTATCTTCTAGCCTCCTCCAATTATTTTACTGACATGAATATATTTTTGTACTTGTTTCCCTATCCCACACAGCTACTATGGATATCATCTTGCAAGAAGTAAATCCAGGTGGTGTATAAACACTTAGAAGAGCATTAGGATATCACTGACTGACTAAACCAGGAATGAAGCTCTTCCTAGGTTAAAAGTACATATACCATAATTATGATGAGGAATAAGCTGCATTTTATGCCTCCCATCAAGATGAAGCTCACTTAAAATATTTGAAATAGGGGCACCTGCGTGGCTCAGTCATTGGGCGTCTGCCTTCAGCTCAAGTCATGATCCCAGGGTTCTGGGATTGAGCCCTGCATGGGGCTCCCTGCTCAGCAGGAGGCCTGCTTCCCCAACTCCCACTTCCCCTGCTTGTGTTCCCTCTCTCGCTGTGTGTCTCTCTCTGTCAAATAAACAAATAAAATCTTTAAAAAAATATTTGAGGGCGCCTGGGTGGCTCAGTGGGTTAAAGCCTCTGCTTTCGGCTCAGGTCATGATCTCAGGGTCCTGGGATCGAGGCCCGCATCAGGCTCCCTGCTCAGCGGGGAGCCTGCTTCCCCCTCTCTCTCTGCCTGCCTCTCTGCCTACTTGTAATCTCTCTCTCTGTCAAATAAATTAAAAAAAAAAAAATATTTGAAATAAATAGCATGATCTGACTTTGGCACACACACACAAAGGGTATTTGAACATCTGGAACTTTTAAGTAATATTGGTCTTGACCGAATAGAATTATAAAATGGCTCTTTTTATTTTACTAAAATACTATGAAATTTACAGTTTTATAAGATGTGCTTTAACTCCTTCCTTGCTAGCAGTCTATATGGGGAAATGGCAAGGGGTAGGTTAAGGAGAAATATTAATCGTTAGGTGTCCAAATTTGAACAAATTAGGTTCAACTTCATAGGCTGACCTCAAAATCAATCAGAAATTATTATTGAACCCAAACCACTTATAGATACTAGATAAATTAGACATTTTGGGACTTCTCTATACTGTACAAGTATTATATTCTCTCTATGAACATTTGGTCTTTTTGAAATAAATTCTCTTTTTGGTGGAGAGGGAAGAGTGGGGTATCAAAAATCAGATGAAATGATTGTACTTTTGAAGTTACATCTTCATAACCTGCTCTTCCTCACAGTTGGACTGTGAGTCCTATAAATTATGCGATGGGGATGACAGTGATCTTATTTTTGGACCACAGTCTTCTTTATTCCCTTGTGGAGGCAATAACAAGTTTTCTTTTCAACGAATTTGGGAAGGAATTCATGGAACGAGCTGCTCTAGATGTTTAAGTCTGTGAGCGCCCTATCACTTTACAAGTCATGTGTAAGCTCATATTTAGTGAAAACCCTTATGATCAATTGGAAGATTGAGCTAGATGAACCTTTAATGCTTCTTCTAATACTCTAATGTCATGATTAAGAGTGAGCCAAATTTTATTTTATTTTATTTTATTTTTTTTATTCATTTCACAGAGGGAGAGAGATCACAAGGAGGCAGAGAGGCAGGCAGAGAGAGAGAGGGGGAAGCAGGCTCCCCGCTGAGCAGGGAGCCCGATGCAGGCCTCGATCCCAGGACCCTGAGATCATGACCTGAGCTGAAAGCAGAGGCTTTAACCCACTGAGCCACCCAGGCGCCCAAGAATGAGCCAAATTTTAGCTAATAAAAATTTATTAAGTGCCTGTGTTTGCACTAAACTCACTGTTGCAACTATAGGAAATATAAGAAAAATAAGTAGTGTGATTCCCAAAGCATGGAGAATATTTGACTGAGGCAACTGCTATTATTCATTTTTTTTAATGATACCAAACCTTCTGCATATGCCAAAGGCCAAGGCAGCTTTAGGTAATAATGCAATTTAAAAATCTGTGATTTGTCACATATTCCAGTTCCAATCAAAAGTATATAACAGTATATAACTGGGACAATATCTATCCTGCTTAATCCCTGAGATGCCACCTCTACCAACCCCTGGGGATTTACATGGATCTGGTTTTTGCCTCCCTTCTATTTAGAGGTCAACCAGGGAGGATGCTTGGAATCTGGTCCAAAGTAAAGAAAAAATTTTCACTTTAAAAATTGTGCCGGGAGTAAAGCAAAGCCCTCAGAATATCCAAAGCAAACTTGAAAAATAACAAAGTTAGGGGACTTATACTACCTGATTTCAACATTTATTATAAAGCTAAAGAAACCAGTACAGTGTGGTACTGGCTTGTATAAGGTAATAAGGCTGATAAATGGAAGAGATTAGAGAGACCCAGAAATAGATACAAAATTATAAAGTCATTTGATTTCTAGCAAGGGTACTAAAACAATTCGATGGGGCAAGGAGTCTTTTCAACAAATGACTTTGGAATAACCAGAAATTCACATGGGAAAAAAATAAACTTTAACCTCTACCTCAAAACATACCCTAAGACAGAGTTGAGAGGAATCATAGACCTAAATGCAAAAGCTAAAATCATAGCGCTTTTAGCAGAAAACATAAAATAATATCTAGTGATTCGAAGGTAGGTAAAGGATTTTTAGTCAGTACATTAAAAGCAATAACCATAAATTAAGAAATTGATAAATTGGATTGCACTAAAATTAAAATGTATACTCATCAAACAACAGCATTAATAAAATGAATAGGCAAGCCATAGTTTCTGGGAGAAAAATTAGCAAAACATATATACAACAGGGTTCCTCACTGGTTCAGTCAGTTAAGTGTCTGTTTTTGGCTCAGATAATGATCCCAGGGTCATAGGAGTCCCTGCTCAGCAGGAAATCTGCTTCTCCCTCTCCCTCTCCAGTCTCCCCCACCCCCACTCACTCCCTCTCTCTCTCAAATAAATATATAAAATCTTTAAAAAAAAAAAACACCATACATACAACAAAAGACTGATATTCCAATATAAGGAACTCCTAAAACTCAGTGATAAATAAGCAATCTAGTTTAAAAATGGGCAAAAGATTTGAACAAATACTTCACAAAAGAAAATGTACAAAGGGCCAATAAGCACATGAAAAACCACACAACATTATTAGCCATCAGGGAAATGCAAATTAAATCACAGTAAAGAGATAGCACTACACACCCACTAGAATGGCTAAAATTAAAAAGACTGAAAACAGATGCTGGCAAGGATGTGGAGCAACCAGATCTCTCAGGCACTGTAGTGGGAGTGTAAAATGGTATGATCACTTTGGAAAAAGATCTAGGAGGTTCTTATAAAACTAAACATACGCCTACACTATAACCCAGCAATTCTACCTTTTGGTATTTACCCAAGAGAAATGAAAATACGTGTGGATAAAAAGATTTATACAAGAATGTTCATGGCCACTTTATTCATAAAAGCCAAAAACTGGAAATAGCCTAGGTGTCTATCAATAGGAGAATGGATAGACTATGGTATATCTACAGAATGTAATACTATTCAGGAATTTTTTAAAAAAGCAAATTACTGATACATACAACATGGTATCATGCTAAGTATCATGCTAAGTGAAAGAAGCCTTACATGGAATTATATAATGTAAATGTATGATCACATTTATGTAAAGTTCCAGAACAAACAAAGCTAATCTATGGTGGGAAAAGAACCATGTTTTCTGGAAGACAGGGATTGAGGGAACCATCTGGAGTGATGGTAATAGTCTATGTCTTGTTAGGGGGTTAGATTAGAGGTGTATGTATTTTCCAAAACTTAGGGAACGTGCATAATGTTATTATGCACTTTGTCTAATGTATCCACTATGCACTAATGTAAACTTAAGGTTTAAACATTTTATCATGTGTAAATTTTTCCTCAAAAGAAAAAAAATCTGTGAATATTGAATTCCAGCAAATGAAGTATTTAGGGGGAAAGTACTACTATCTTAAATTTACTCTGAAATGCATAAAAGAAATAAGATTGATGAATGGATAGAAAGACAAATAGATGGATTGATGATGGATGAATGGGGAGGGGGGAGAGATATGTGATACCTAACTAAGGGATATATAGGAATTCACTGTAAAAATTCAACTTTTCCATATGTTTGAAAATTTTCATAATAAAACATTGCAGAAAACTGTGCTGGATCTTTGCATTACTAAAGATGGCTCTTCAGGTACATAATTCTGTTGTTTGGCTAGAAATTGTAATAGGACTTGTTTTTAAAACACTCTTAGCCTCTGTACCTTGTTGGAGAGTAGGGAAGAAAACTGAAACTGCTTGACAAATAATGTATCTCTATTATAGGCAGGGGAATCTGTGAAAACTACACTAAACTGAGGGAAAAAATGCTCTCTTTAACATGGATTCAGACAGTAATTAAATGTCCTTGGGAGCTGTGTTTGTGCGTTTGTGTTTCTTTGGTCTAATAGTTACCTACCGGAAAACTCAAGGAAGTTTAAATTGTTTGTGTGTGTGTGTGTTTATTTCTTTGTTTATTAGGGGGAGAGATAAAGAGTACCAGAGTGGGAGTTGGGGGAGGGGCGGATGGAGAGAAAGAGAATCTCGAGCAGGCTCCATGCTCAGCACAGAACCTCATCTCAATATCTCAAGATCATGACCTGAGCCAAAATCAAGAGTTGGATGCTTAACCAATTGAGCCACGCAGGCACCCCATGTGGAAGTTTATTTGTATAACATACTGACAGAAATCTTGGAAGGTACCAGTCTTAGAATCTAAAGTCTAACCTGGAACTCTCCTGCTTAAATACACTGGAGTGTAGATCTAGACTGAGAAACTCAAGACTTTGGTGGGAAATATTCTGCAAAGGATCACTGTGTCATTGAATTGCCCTATTGGGAGAAGGAGAACTGATATACAAGGATGAAATTAGCCACTGAGTAGGAAGTTTCCAAAAAGGGGAGGGCATATTTGTAGTGGAAGAAAGACTAAAGAAAGGACTCATTGAGGAAGAGAGGGCCACAGCCCTCAAGACAAGAAAGCTAGGAACTGGGATATACATAGGAATAAGCTTCTGGGGCACTTGGGTGACTCAGTTGTTAAGCATCTGCCTTCAGCTCAGGTCACAGCTCAGGTTATGGTCCTGGGATGGAGCCCCTCTTCCATCTCCCCGCTCAGCAGGAAGCCTGCTTCTCTCCCACTCCCTCTGCTTGTGTTCCCCCTCTCGCTGTGTCTTTCTCTGTCAAATAAATAAATAAAATCTTTTTTTAAAAAAAGGAATAAGCTTCTGAAGAATTACTATGAAGAAATAGTGTAATATTGACCAGTACTGAATTGTACTGATCAGTGTAATAATCAGGAAGTTTAAGTTAGAAAGTTCTGAAGAGACAGTATGGAAAAGGTAGACTTTGTAGAGTAACATCTTCTGGAAAGAGACAGATCAAGGAAGAAAAGTGGACAAAAATATGGAATAATCCCATTATTTTAATCAGAAGAAGACGAAGCTGAGAATACAGAAGGAACCTGACCAAGAGCTGTTAATGGTCTCAAAGTTGAACTCTGCATATTCCATTCCCACAAGCCCCGACAATAGAATACCAACTTAAGGTAATGACAATATAATAAGGAAAAACTTACATGGAAAAAATAAACAGGAATTAAGAGTTAAGTCATAAGAGGAAAATGACATAATGTCTCTGTACTACAAAAAATGCCAGAAAGGATAAGAACAAACTGACATATAAAAACAGTTAATATGGCTTGCACTTCCTTTTTTTTTTTTTTAAGAATTTTATTTATTTGACCGAAAGAGAGAGAACACAAGCAGGCAGAGTAGCAGGTAGAGGGACAGGGAGAAGCAGGCTCCCCGCTGAGCAAGGAGCCAGATGTGGGGCTCCATCCCAGCACCCTGTGAACATGACCCGAGCTGAAGGCAGCCACTTAAGCCACCCAGGCGCCACTATAGCTTGCACTTCTGAGGAAGTTTCTGAGTAATACTGACCTGCTGCTTCTTCCCTGACTCTGGTTAAGTGAACACTGGAAAAAATCATGGAGTAACATATCTACATGGTCTTCCTGTATTATCCCTCACTATCAGTACTTGGAAGGAAGCCACAGAAACAGTCACTATTTGCTCACCCTGTTCTTCTGTCATCCTGGATAGGTAGGCTTACCTGGATGGTTCATAGGATAGGGATGGGGAATAAAATAGGGTGTCAGCAATTATACTTCATTTAATCATCCCCAACCCTTCCATAAAGCACTATATATAAACAAGTTTTGTACTGATGGTGTGGAAGAAAATCAAAGCACAGGAATGGGAAGTATGCCCTCCACATATCACCCCTTCACTGAGATCCATGTGGCAGAAGCAACAATATCATTTCATCAAATGTAGTAGGCTCAGAGTTCTAGATGGGGAACAGAAGCTAAATGAGTATAATCCACGACACGATGAATGGTAACGAGGGGCATGGATCACAGAAAGCATATGCTTAATAGCAGATGGACAGAACTCTCTCTCCCTAAACATACTAAAGAACTCTGAAGGGGTGGTAGGGCATTTCATCATGCAGAAGTCTATATGGCTATGAAGTTCTAATCCATCTCTTAGATGTGCAATGTCCTTTATTATTGATACCTGTAAGTAGGAGATATGAAATGAACATAATTATCCCTCTCTATAAAGATCTTGTAATGTATCGGGAAAACAAAACATAAGTAAAATCATTAATTTACAATGTGTATGCTTTGTAGTAAATTTATGCAATACAAGTTTAGAAAAGGAAAAAAATCAGTTCAAGCTGGGTGATATACTGAAGGTTTCATGGGAACCATAATTTACCACTTGTTCCTGAGTTTACCATTTCTCCGTGTTCTTGAGAGTATCCTCCTTCACCTACACCCTCAGTCCTAACACTTACCTCAATGCCTGACATTAGCTATATAGGTACTAATTAAATATTTGTTGATTATTCCTAGCTGATCACTCTACTGCTAGCCATTAGTAGTTTTATATTTCCTAAGTGAAGACCATTATTACCATTGCCTTAGTTACTCAAGTTAGAAAGCTGGGTATCAGACTCTTCCTTACCCCTCACATCTGCATAGGTCCCCAGTCCTTTGTTTTCTATCCCCTTCAGGGCTTTTTAAATTGCTACTCCTCATTATAATGGCCTAATTCATAGGGCCTCCTGATTGTTCTGTAAGTCTCCAGTTCTGTACTTTCTGCCTCTTGTCACTCTCCTCAACTCCATTATCCACAGTGCTGTCAAGTGTTCCATCTAAAACAGAAATTCAATTTTGCCACTTCAATATAAAATCCAAATTCCTGGGGCGCCTGGGTGGCTCAGACGTTTAGCGTCTGCCTTCAGCTCAGGTCATGATCCCAGGGCCCTGCATGGGGCTCCCTGCTTGGCGGGAAGCCTGCTTCTCCCTCTCCGACTCCCCCTGCTTGTGTTCCCTCTCTCGCTGTCTCTCTCTGTCAAATAAATAAAATCTTTAAAAAAAAATCCAAATTCCTCAGTATGGTGAAGAGTGGTACCTTCCTAAACTGTTCCCTTTTCTTACTTAAATCTTCTGCCTTTCTGCAACTATATTTGTTTCTTTAATCACAAGGATTTTGTGCTATTTCCTTTGTGCTAACCCTTTGAGAATATTTTACCCCGTATTTACTCTAGTTTGCCTATCTTTTAAGATACAGCTCAAGAATCTTCTCCAGAAAACAATCTTCCACCCACTTTCCCTGACTGGAGCAGGCCCCACTCTGTGTATAGTATTTATCACCATGTTATAATTACTTCTTTGTTTATTGTCTTTTCCACTGGTGGCTTTCAAACTTTATTGACACAGACCTATATAGTATGAAATACATATTTTTAATCACCCCACCCCAGGACCTACTGAAATAAAAATTTCATGAAGCAATATCAAACTTTACTACATGCAGTATACTGTGGTTTATTATTCTGTATTATTCTCCTTTTTTTCTAATTCAGGTTTTAATATGCTGAATTGATTTCATGGCCCAGTTTTAAAATACTACAACAGACTATGAACTCACATAGAGTCTTAAGCATGATAGATCCTCACTGTAAGTAATTGAGGACAAGATAAGACAAAAATCTCTGTATCTCTAGGAATTAGCACACGGTTAGGCATATAGCAGTAGTTAATAAAAATGTTTGATAAAAAAATAAATACACATCTCTAGGGAAGACCATCTTCATAAATCATCTTTTGCCCCCATCACCTTCCCTGTTTAAGGGTAAGAGTTTCTTATAAAACATTAAATTAAGATGAAAACATAGACATGTAAGCACAGATACAGAGACAAGCAAAACTGGAGAAGGCACTTCAAAATTGTTGAATTTGAAGAGCATATTGAGATAGAGAGGCATGATTGCTGAAGGCCAACTGTTAAGTCTTTCAAAAAAGGCCTAATATGGTAAAGTCATTGAAGTCTGGGATATCTGGTCATCAGTTCCAGAGGTCAGAAATCATCTTGTAAATGACCCAAAGATCACTTAAGCTAACCAAATTCACAAGATACTGATGCATAGCTCATAGTAACTAATATTTACTATTGAATACTTACTATGTATCAGACAATATCTTAAGCATTTAATACGAATCTATCCTCAAAACAACCTTGAGAAAGAGGACTATCTCATGTTATTATCTCTGTTTCAAAGGGGTGCCTAAGTGGTTCAGTCATTTGAGCATCCGACTTTTGATTTCAGCTCAGGTCATGAGCTCAGGGTCTTGAGATCTAGCCCTGCATTGCGCTCCGTGCTCAGCATGGAGGCTGCTGGGGATTTTCTCTCTTTTCCTCTCCGTCTATCCCTCCCCGCCTACTTCTAATTCCCCTCTCCCCCAGATAAATAAATAAAATCTTTTTTAAGATTTTATTATTTTTTTTTACAGAGAGAGAGAGAGAGAAAAGAGTACAAACAGGGGAAACTGCAGGCAGAGGGAGAATCAGGCTCTCCACTGAGCAGGGAGTCTGACGTGGAGCTCTATCCCAGGACCTTGAGATCATGACCTGAGCAGAAGGCAGATGCTTAACCAACTGAGCCACCCAGGCACCCCAAATAAATAAAATCTTAAAAAATAAATAAATAAAGAGCATTGGCATTGGCTATCATTTTAAATCTCATTATCCTGTGATGATACTACAGCTAATAAGTCTATGTGTGCCCATTGTGTTGGGGACATTGATTATCACACAAGAGTTGATACATGAATTTCTTTTTTCTTTTTTTTTTTTAAGATTTTATTTATTTATTTGACACAGAGAGAGATCAGATCACAAGTAGGCAGAGAGGCAGGCAGAGAGAGAGAGGAGGAAGCAGGCTCCCTGCTGAGCAGAGAGCCTGATGCAGGCCTCGATCCCAGGACGCTGAGATCATGACCTGAGCCAAAGGCAGAGGCTTTAACCCACTGAGCCACCCAGGCGCCCAATACATGAATTGCTTATAGGTCAAATGACACCGGGAAGATATTGGAACTTGAATTGCTTTTACAGTGTTCCATCTTAAAGGGAGGCCTACTAACAAAGGAGACAAAAGCAGTGAAGAGCCAGAGTTTTCTTTTCAGGGAACTGGTACAAAACGGATGTCCCTTTCAACTCACTGAATAAATTAAGAACGCATGCCATGTGAGAGACAGTAAGGGCATTGATGGCAGCTAATGTCAACTGGAGAAGCAGAGGTAAACAAAACATAGAGTAGTTAAGTGGCTAGATTCGTATCTCCTCTATTTGTACTTCTAGCCCCCAACATGAGAAGAGTTTGCCTTGAGAAGGAAAGAAAAAATATTCTAGAACCAGACATTCTCCAACCCAATCTATAGGGGTTTGGAGAAGGGAAAGGAATGAAAAATTTACTATACTCCCTTCTTCATTTCAAGTCCCTGTGGCTACAAAGTTAGATGGCAAAGGAAGAGGTTTTAAAACACCAAAGTTTTAATTAGGATAGACTAGACTTTGAATAACTTAAAAGACCAGAAAAGTATAGAATCTTCCCCAGAGGGAAGATAGTATAGTGGAGCAATGATTTGAGAAAAAGAAAGCATTTTAGTTCGTATCCTAACCAAGTTCAGATTCCTTAGTAACTTGGTCACATAAAAGAAATAATAATATGTAGTTTATAATAGTATGTTTTATTTATTTATTTTTTTATTATTATTTGCGCCAGGGGTACAGGTCTATGAATCATCAGGCTTACACCATTCACAATACTCACAATTTATAATAGATTGTTAAGTGAATGAATCAGAACTTGAAATTGTATGTACGTGGCAAGTACAAATGTATGAGTAATCTGAATATATTAAACAACACCTGGAGCAGATAATTGAATTTTCTCTAAATCACTATTTTGCATAAGGTCAGCAATGATTGTATAGCTAACCAAACCTACTATAACACTTCTTTCTTTTTTTGCCATTTATTTGTTTTAAGAAGTAAAATAAGTTTATTTAGCAAGATTGCTTTTTATAAATCCATGTTGAATAATATATATATGGCCACCCTCTGTGGACTCATAAATTAGGGTGGTTTTTTTGTGTTTGTTTTTGTTTTTTGGTTTTTTTGGTTGTCATTGTTTTTCAAAGATTAAACCCATAGTAGTTCAAAGAAGAAGACTAAACAAAGTATGATCTCTCAGTTCCTCCCTTTTCCATTAAAATTTGAGTATTATGGCTTGACTTTTTCCATTATCTGCAATCATTCTAGTTTGCAGGGAGTCCATACATGTAATTGTTAATAGTGAAGATATTTTAGAGAACAGGTTTTTGAGCCCTCCGGTGAGATTCCTTTAGGCCCACCTGATGTGAAATCATCTACCCTAACCTATCCTATCTCTCACTTCAGTTTCTATAGCATCATTAATATTTGTATGAGGACTCTAATTTATGAAATCTTCCTCTCACATTGGAATATTTTAGGACATTGGTGCAGGGTAAGAATCTCCTGGAATTGCTTACAACATATTGATCTCATACAAGGAATGCCCTAACCCTTTCTTAAACCAAGCCTGGTAAGAGTTAAAAAGTTTATGGCTATCTTTTAAAAATCCCAACCCTACACGACTTCAGTGGAAAATATATATGAATTAGATAGCATAAAAATAAAGTAATGCTCACTAAAGAATGACTTTTTAAATTACAGCTTATTGTTCTTATCTGTCACAATTATGATTTAGGTAAGTACTTATCTTCCTTTAATAGATGGATAAGGTGTTGTGACGTACTAAATACGTAACTATGCAATTTTCATTTGTGCTTGGATATGGGTTCATATACAATTAAATCTCCTAATAGCAAGTAAAATTGTCATTTGACATTTAAACACATTGTCTAATTTATTTTTTTAATGCAAAGCAAAATTAAGATAATTAAATCATACTGATACTATTTGAAAGAATTGGACATTTGTCATCTCCCTGCTATAGTTCTGTGCATTTTGCTCAAAAGAACAATGTGAAGTTCAAAATCTGAGAATCAAAGAATTTGAAAGTCCACCTGAAGAGGAAAAAATAACAAAAAAAAACTTTACTAAATGAAAGAAACATACAATTTAGCTCAGCAGTGTTTCTGTACACCCAAGGACAATGTAAGACGTGTAGCCACAATTTTTTGAAAAGAAAATTTCTTCCTGGGGTGCCTGGGTGGCTCAGTGGGTTAAAGCCTCTGCCTTCGGCTCAGGTTGTGATCTCAGGGTCCTGGGATCGAGCCCCACATCAGGCTCTCTGCTCAGCAGGGAGCCCGCTTCCTCCTCTCTCTCTGCCTGCCTCTCTGCCTACATATAATCTCTCTGTCAAATAAATAAATAAAATCTTAAAAAAAAGAAGAAGAAAAGAAAATTTCTTCCTGGTCTTTCTTGTGATTCTGGCATAATGAAACTTACATAAAACAAAATGTTATTTGTTAATATTTTAAAATATATTAGGAACCCCTTGCAGTTGTTCTTACAACATTTTTTAAACAGAAGTTTTCATTTCTCCAAGAGTTTTGTTATTAAATGAGAATATGACATATTTTTAAGTCAACATTCAGATTTTTAGATAAGAATTCATAAAATGAGAATACAACCCAGTATTACAGTAGATAGATAATTCCATTTATATAGGAATTGTCCATAAGGGCCTGGCAGAGAGGGAAGGAAGATAAACAAATCTGAGAGTGGGCCTAAGAAGAGAGGATGAGCAAGCTTAATATTAATTTATTCAATATAATACTTCATCTGAATAAAAATCTTTCATAAATGGTAAAAGAATTCATTCTCACTTCAAGTAAGAAACTCAGAGATGAAGATAACATAGTTCCAGCCCTGGAGGAGTTATCAATAAGGGGTAAATAAATTTAAGAGTGGAGAAGGTGATGATTCATAATTATCCCCTAGGAGGACAGATCAGAAAGTGAAGCAATCTTTCTGTGATAAGTAGGCCTGCCTTGGTGAGTGAACACAGCAGGCCCCAGATATAGCAGGCCTCAATGAAGCCAACTGGAGAGAAGTGAGACAAGAGTATAAAAACCTCACTTGGGGTGAAATGTGGGGCTGCTACTGGGTACAGCATGGGCTCGCTCCTGTTTGTTGTGGGAAACCCACGGAGAAAAGGAGGAAGGATGTTATATCCACCGTACCACTAACTCAACACCTCTCCTTTGACTCTGTAAGTATATTCCTGATAGGGCCTTGCTTTAGGGAGATGGCAGCCTACATCTAGTGAGTGAATGTTTGGGTGCATAACTAGTTGAAGGGTAGAGATGGAAGTATAAAAGAGCAAGGCAAGCTGCTTATGAGGAATAGCTATGCTGTCTTAGAGCTCTGTGAGAAAGCTAGAATCTGGGTTAAAATTTTTCTGGGGAAAACCAGAGCTACTGATGATTTGGGCTCATCTATAAGAATACATGTGTCCTGGAATGTCTTTGGAGCCACTGTACCAAGGATAAATGTACTCTGGCAAAAAATCCTCTCCTGGCAATTGTGTTGATTACCCACCTTAGGCCAGAGCTACCTTCTGGTGACATCTAAAGAATGATGTAATAAGAAGGAAAAGTCTATATTATACACGTGTTGGTAGGATGGGTTGAACATGAATAAAGTAATTTTTAGTCTTTGACTCCATGTTGAAGGATGTTTCAAAGCAAAGAAACTTAGAAGTTTCCTTTCTTTTTTCTTCAAATATTCTATTTATTTGTCAGAGAGAGAGAGTGCACAAGCAGGGGGAGCAGCAGGCAGAGGGGAAAAGCGGGCTCCCGCTGAGCAAGGAACATGTTTAAAAATCATACCATATCTATAATAACATGAATTTCCCCATATACAACAAAATTTAATCTTACGAAGATATGAAAAAGTAAACCTTTCATTATTTAAATGCATCCTAACCCTACCAACACACCCACCTTACCTGATGAAGCAGGTTTTCTTTGTATTATATGATGCCAGTAGGCATGACCCTTTCTTCCTCTTAGCTCATTCAAGAGACTGGCAAAAGGATTCTCTGAGAGCCCTGTGTTGATGAGATTAACAACAAACTTAAAGTCTGTATTCCTTCTAGCAAAATTTTCAGAATTCTTTAAATTTTACTAATTTGCGCAGCGACTGGTTGGTTTAGTTTGTTGATAACCATGTATATATGTATAGATGTATGTATATATATTCCCTCAAAATTGTGATTTATAGGGGTGCCTGGGTGGCTCAGTGGGTTAAAGCCTCTGCTTTTGGCTCAGGTCACGATCTCAGCGTCCTGGGATCGAGGCCCGCATGGGGCTCTCTGCTCAGCGGGGAGCCTGCTTCCTCCTCTCCCTGTCTCTCTGCCTGCCTCTCTGCCTCCTTGGGATCTCTCTCTCCCTCTGTGAAATAAATAAATAAAAACTTAAAAAAAATTTGTGATTTATAAAAAAAAATTTAGAAGAAGCACTATCATAAAGCTAAACTATTTTATTTTAAAATTCTTTTAAGGATGGGTTTATGAATCAAACATTTAACTAATGGCATTGTATGGCTGGTATAAAAGCTACTCACTTTTTGTGTCTAGATGATAGAAGTTAAGAGTCTTGCTATGCATTGTAATGAGTAAATAGATCACTAAGAAGTTGGCCGAAAACCAGTCCATTAAAATGACAGCTTCTACAATAATGCAAATATACTTAATACTACTAAACAGTGTGTTCAAAAATGATTAAGATGGTCAGGGCACGTGGATGGCTCAGTCAGTTAAGCATCTGCCTTTGGCTCAGGTCATGATCCCAGGGTCCTGGGATTGAGCTCAAACTGGGTTCCCTGCTCCTCCCTCTCCCCTGCTCATGCTCTCTCAAATAAATAAATAAATAAATAAAGTCTTTAAAAATAAAAAAACAATTAAGATGGTCAATTTTACGTGTTTTACGGCAGTCAAAAAAAGACAATGACTGAAATATCAGTTTAAAATGAATATTTCTAATCATAATTTTTTACCACTTTTCAGTCTTATTTCTTTAATATCTAAGTATCTTTTTTTTTTCTAAAGATTTTATTTATTTATTTGACACACAGAGAGAGAAATCACAAGTAGGCAGAGAGGCAGGCAGAGAGAGAGGAG
>LNAC01000365.1:1254727-1336840 GCA_002007465.1 Ailurus styani | reverse complement strand
ATGACCTGAGCCGAAAGCAGAGGCTTTAACCCACTGAGCCACCCAGGCGCCCTCTAAGTATCTTTGATAAAGTTTTCTTCACCCTTCCTCTGCTCTGAAGCTTTCCATATTAAGAAACAACATAGAACAGAAAAAAAAAATTTAACACAGAAGAATAATGTTCATTTTTTGTTGGCTAACATTGAAAAAAATATTTGAAACAGCATTTTCACATGGAATGTGAAACATCTTAGACATTATTGTATTGCCATAGGTAGACACACATAATTATTTTTTTTTAAGATTTTATTTATTTATTTGACACAGAGAGAGAGATTACAAGTAGGCAGAGAGGCAGGTAGAGAGACAGGGAGAGGAGGAAGCAGGCTCCCCACTGAGCAGAGAGCCCGATGCGGGCCTCAATCCCAGGACGCTGAGATCATGACCTGAGCCGAAAACAGAGGCTTCAACCCACTGAGCCACCCAGGCGCCCGGTAGACACACATAATTAATGCCATTCTTACAAATTATAGTTTCAAAAAGTAAAGCATGGCTCACTGGATGGTCATTTGTAAAGAAGTATAAGCAATTACAGTGCTCTTCCCTTATTTAGACCAATCTTAGCTTGTAAATAACGACATAATGAAAAAGGAGAAATATTAATTTTCTTGTCTCAATTAAGCTGTTTCTCTTTGATTCATAGAATGTAAAGAAGAGGGGAAGAAGTTAGCAAATTTGTCCAAAAACCTCCAAAAAGATGCTAAGTTTCTAATTATGAAAGAAAACAACATAGCCTTATTAAAAGAAGCAAACAGTATTTTTAAAAAGAAATCCCTTATTAATTCTCTTCTCCAAACTCCTCCTTCTAGAGGCAGTCACTGTTAAACTTGGTAGGTATGCTTTTAGATGTCTTCTGTGTTTATATCAAAACACACTTCTTTATAGGAATGACATAACATTATAAGATTGTATAACTTATTTTTAACCTATTATATAGTAGATACTTTCTCAAGTCAGTACATATCAACCAACCTCTTTTTTTTTTCTTAAAGATTTATTTATTTATTTATTTGACACACAGAGAGAAAGATCACAAGTAGGCAAAGAGGCAGGCAGAGAGAGGAGGAAGCAGNCAGAGAGCCCCATGTGGGCCTCGATCCCAGGACCCTGAGATCATGACCTGAGCCGAAGGCAGAGGCTTTAACCCACTGAGCCACCCAGGCGCCCTCAGCCAACCTCTTTTGATGAATGTTAAGGCTATATCCAATTTTTCAGTAAAACCAATGCTTCATCAAATATCTTTGTTCATACATCTTTGCATTCTTATGCAAGCAGTTTTGCAAGCCAAATGCCTGTAATTGGAACTGCTACCTCAAAAGATACACAAGTTTAAAAAATATACATATTAAAAATGTGTTAAATTTGTTAAAATTGCTGAGTTACTTCTCAAAAAGTACTAGTTTGTATTCCTATGGGTAGTGTATGAGAGTTACAAAATGGAGTGTGCAAGTTGTTGGTAACGTGTGTCTTTAAGTTAATCTTCTAATAGTTGTCAATATGAACTGATCTATTTTTATTTTATTTTAACTCATGAAAATCAAGTAGGTGGGTAGGGCACGGTGGGTACTTGGTCTGGGAACTGAAACTCATTTTCCCCCTCTACTTCCAGTTAGTGCTATGAACTCAACAAATGAGTTAACTAGTTATTGTTATTTACCTGTAGAGAGGTATATATTTTGAAATAAAGATACATTAAGTATCTGCATTTTTCTTTTAGATCTCATATTTCTTATACACACTATCTGACACCCATCTCTTTAATACCATGTTTTTTTTAAAAAATCTCTTCTGGAGGTTTCAACACAGGATGTCAAAATTTACTAGTCTGTATGCACTCGAATCTTTATCAAACATGTGGTTGCTAGTTCATTCCTAATAGTGCAATATGGCTTTTTCCTTGGAGAAAAATGCCTTTTCCAAACCTCCTATTCTAGAATAAATATTATCATACTACTATCACCTCATATTAACATATCATTTTAGAGTTTACAAACCTCTTTCATAAATACTGTTCCATTTTGATTTTCACAACCAGGTGTGGTGACTGGAAGGACAGTATTATTTCCACTTAGTACATGAAACAAGGTTACAGGATCATGAAGTAGTAGAACTGAGACTAACAAGGCATTGAACTTTCCACAACCCTTACTGTCTCTTCCATTTGTATAAGGACAGCATACTCCTTTTGCAGAAATTTTATTCTATGGTGGCTAACATTCACCTCCCAAATCTCCTTTAGAACAAAGTAAAATGAAATTTAAAAAGGAGGGGGGAACGCTGCAAAAAAAAGAAAGAATCTGGGGCTCCTGGGTGGCTCAGTGGGTTAAAGCCTCTGCCTTCGGCTCAGGTCATGATCTCGGGGTCCTGGAATCAAGTCCCACATCGGGCTCTCTGCTCAGCGGGGAGCCTGCTTCCTCCTATCTCTCTGCCTACTTGTGATCTCTCTCTGTCAAATAAATAAACGAAATCTTAAAAAAAAAAAAGAAAGAAAGAATCTTTTTCCTTTTTGGTAATTTTACTACTACCTTTCCAAAAGAAGTCATTCTTTCAGAATGACTGTACCTAAACACATTCTGTGGCATTGTAAAAAATATGTGTGAATAATTCTAAGACAAGGACAATATAAAACTATAGCCTCAGGGTGCCTGTCAGTTAAGCATTCAACTCTTGATTTCGGCTCTTCATGATCTCAGGGTCATGAGTTCAAACTCCCACTCAGGCTCATGTTTAAGATAGAATCTGCTTGTCTCTCTCCTGCTGCTCCACCCCCTGCTTACACTCTCTCGTTCTCTTAAAATAAATAAATAAATAAGTAAAATCTTAAAAAAAACCCTATAACCTCAGGTCTGTAAGCAGATCATACTAAATGTTTGTCACACAATATATGTTTAGTTATACTTCTTATTCATATTCATCTCATTTCTTATTTGTATTTACCATATATAGATTTCATTACATTTCTTCC
This sequence comes from Ailurus styani, assembly GCA_002007465.1. NCBI lineage: Eukaryota > Metazoa > Chordata > Mammalia > Carnivora > Ailuridae > Ailurus > Ailurus styani. The sequence goes on along the minus strand of LNAC01000365.1, from coordinate 1,333,836 downwards.
CTACAACTAACCATAAAATCGCAAGACTAATCTATTTGAGATTTCCTTACTTTCTTATTATAAGGATAACTGGTGGTCAGCTATTGGTCAACCTACAAATAAGGTGGTTTTGTAAAGAAAGGAGTCTTGCCATTTTGAAAAAATGATTATTAAAAAAAAGATTGTTTTCCTGTCATTAATAGCTGATTTCAGTTTTCTTCTCAACACTAGAATGGTAATTTCTTGTGTTTCATTAAGGTGTAGAGAAAGATCTGAGCATTCCCTGTATCTTTTCTGATCTTTATCTTCAAGAGGGTCATGCAGTCAAACAAATACTGGGCTGAGTATCTGGAGAACTGGACTCTTAGATGGGCTGTATACTGAGTGTGAACTTGGGCAATTTCTCTTTTCTGGGTTTTAATGTCCTTATTTCTAAAATGAGGGGGGGGGTGTTAGTTTTAGACTATATCATTCCAGGGGCCCATTTAGGCTCTAGCACTAGCCCTGTAAGAGCCTATTAACCAACATTTGTTGAGACAACGTTGTGGGAATATTTATGGATACCTAAATAATGTCCAATCTTCTGGGACGAAAATGTTTCAACAGCGATTAAGTACTAACGAGCCCTAAGACCCAAATCAGGAAGAATCCTGTGATGTGGTTCAGGCTACCTAGGACTTGAGACTTGTAGGACAGATCAGACCACTTGAGGTATTATTAGGTAACGATTTCCTTGCACCAATGCCTAGTAATCCTAGGAGTGAAAGCAGATTACCTAAGTATCACACCGTATACTGCTTAAAAACATGACAAAAGAAAAACGACGTTAGACAAGAATTTACGGCAAATAGAAACAAACAAAAAGCGTGAATTTCTCCTGCAACTGCAACTCCGTTTCTCCCTACATAAACCTAGGCCTCAGGTGTTTGTGCAGGCCAAGGGGAAAGTCTTTCTAGCAGTCTCCGAAACAGCGCTGGTGGAATAGAAAACGGCTTTACGGTATTTATATCACTCAAACCCAATCCCAAAGAAACTCTCCACGGGTGAGCCAGCGAGCACCTGAGCAGAGATGGCCCCTAACGCGGCCGCCTCCTCAGGTTCGGGCCTGCAAAACCGCGGACGGCAGTCCCCGTGGCTAGGCAACGGTCGGAGCATTCCCCTCGGTACCAGCCCCGCCTTCGGAGGTGCTTCCCCCACCCGGCGCCTCGAATCTCCTCCCCTCATTGGCTAGCGACCTGCCAGAGGTGGGCGGGGGAAATGCGTCAGACAGTGAGCTCATTTCCGGCCAGGGAGCGCGCGGGTTGATTCGTCCTTCCTCAGCCGCGGGTGCTCGCAGCTCGCAAATGGCGGGTAAGTTCCCGGGAAAAGTTTACCAAGGGGAGGGGGCGGGTAGATTTAGGAAAGAACGCCGAGACCGTGCTGACAGTGCCCGCCTGGAACTTTCCGGCTCCAGCCTGGGTTCCAGAAGGCTTGCTTCAGCCTGAAAGGACGGAACTCAGCACAGCTCCCTGTTGGCCGAGGTTCGTGCCCCCGCCCCCAACTACTCGGGGTTCTGTGCCTTCTGCGAAGAACTCGGCCCCTGCGGAGGGCCGAAGGAGCCCGGGGAAAGAGTCGCGATTTGGCTTGTAAGGTGCCAGATGCCTTGAGGCCTGTTGATCTTGTCGCTTCGTTTTTTGCACTGCTGCCTCAGCCCCAGTAGTTCGGTTCTGTTCCCGCCAGCTGATTTTAATGTTCAGATCGCCCTGCTCTTCAGGTCTCCCTGCACCTTCCACTACAGTCAACTTCTGAGCTAGCGCATTGCTGCCTTGCCCTGCGCTAGGGCTCTTACTTGAACCTTGACTTCTCTTAAATCGTCTTTTTTTAATCTCTTGCGTTTTAATATTCCTAGGATGGATTTAGATTTCCTTTGAGAGAGATTGTTCTCGCATTCTTCCTTCATCTAAACTTATCATAGTATTTTATGCTATAATTTTATTCTATTTTTTTGGTCTCTTAAGCTTACAGCATTTAATAACTAATAATTGTTATTTTGTATGCGTATTAAGATTATTTTGGTATGAATATATACTTTTCCCCAGTTCCATATCTTTTGGAGTGAAGGACACTTTCTTTTATCTTTTCCCAGTGCCTTCATAGTAGTCTTACTACACTTTTATGGATGTGCTGGAAAGACAGGCTATCACGTGAGCTCTATAGATAAAGAAGGATTCTTCTACCAGATAGTGACTCTGGGATCTTGGGGGTACACTGATACTATGTAAGAGGGGGAACATACGTATTGTGTATGATGTACGTATAGTAAGAATTAGACCTAAATTTGAATCTCTGCCTCACCACCCAGTAGTTGGGTGCATTTAAGCAATTAAACCTCTCCATAAGCCTGAGTGTTTTAGTGTGAAATGGGGCCAGTATAGTATTTACTTGTCTAATAGAGTTGTGGGTGATTTCACAAGTTAAATTTTGTTGCTTATGTTATATGTAATTCCTTAAATGGATTCTTTTATCTCAATTTTATAGATTAGGGTCAGAGGAGTAAAGTAATGTGCTCTCGTTCTAGTTCACAGATCTGATAAATAAGTAGTGAAGCCTGGATTTCATTTCAGGAATTCTGACAACAGACTTAATCTGTACTGCCTCACATGTTCCCTGTTTTCTGTGTACGTGTATTTTAGCCACTTCACTTCATAAACCACTTAAAGTTTATGGCATGTCATTGTACCTTTCTTTTGTCTCTTCTCATGACTTCTTTTTTCCTGAATTTTTATGATTTTTATGTTCATTTTGTCAGGAGATTTATTGTCATCTTTGCTTGGAAGTTTACCTGGATTGCTCCCATTTTTAATTATTTGTTACATATATTAATGTGTAGCCACATTGTAGTAAAATCATTTGGTTGCCAGTAGCCCATAGTTATGACTTTGTACTCATATAGTTAAAAAACCTTTTTTTAATGTAGTGAAAATTTTCTTTCCTAACCCCATCCCCACTCCTTCTCTTTTATCCTAGAGATAACCAAAGTTACCAGTTTCTTGTGTGTCCTTCCTGAGATAATCTATGCATTATCAGTTGATGGTTTTTTAATAGTTGATCTGAAGTACTCTGGGTAGAAGTTTTCCAGTATTAGAGATGAAATGCTATTCTAATTATCGAAGGAAATTCTCACCTTGTGTCTTGGAGCAGTGGCACCCTTTTTATATTTTAAAAAACTGCTTAGGTATAAATTCTAGCAGGTAATGTTTATTAGTATTAAGTATAGAGAAATATCAGTAGTCACGTTAATTTTCAGATTTACTTATTTATGTAAAGAAAGCCTCGTTCATAAGCCTTTGGCAAAAATGATGTTTTTCCTGTTTTATCATGAGGCAGTCATACTCAGTATACTTATTTAGGATTATATGGAGAATGACCTGTGCTTTTATTATCTATTAGCATGTATTAAATCTTCCATTTATTCCACTTCTAATAACCCTCTTTGTAGGTTTGACTATTTAAACCATTTCCAATAAGACCTTTTAAAAACTTTCCCTTAGGATTTGGTGCTATGGAGAAATTTTTGGTTGAGTACAAGAGTGCAGTGGAGAAGAAACTGGCAGAGTACAAATGTAACACCAACACAGCAATTGAACTAAAATTAGGTATGTATGCTATTTCTCAGTGGTATTCTGTATGTATTGTGTGTTCATATATAATCTTTTTTTAAAGTTTGAAGTAGAATTTTATGTAAGAGCAGTTCTTCAGGTAAATGTATAGTTTTCTGCGTGCATTGAACACATTCAGATTTTATTCAGTCTTCATTTATGTCATGGAGTGGGTAGATGTTTAAGAGGTGGCAGAGTTTACATTTAGGAAGTACAGCATGGCAAAAAATGATAGGTGTAAAGGTTCTCAGGCTCTTTAAATTATTTACCTTTATACTTTTGCTTATAAAAATGATAGGCAGTAGTGTTGGTGAGGATGTGGAAAAATACTCATTGCTGTTGGTAATGTAAAATGATGCAACTACATTGTAAAACAGTTTGGCAGGTTCTTTTTTTTTTTTTAAGATTTTATTTATTTATTTGACAGAGAGAGAGAGAGAGAGATCACAAGTAGGCTGAGAGGAGGAAGCAGGCTCCTTGTGGAGCAGGGAGCCCAAGGCAGGCCTCGATCCCAGGACCCTGAGATCATGACCTGAGCTGAAGGCAGAGGCTTTAATCCACTGAGCCACCCAGGCGCCCAGTTTGGCAGGTTCTTAAAAAGTTAAATGAATTATATGACCCAGCAGTTCTACTCTGAGGGATCTACTCAAGAGTAATGAAAACATATGTCTGTACAAAAACTAGTACATGAATATTCATAGCAGCATTATTCACAGTAGCCCAAAAATGAAACAACCCAGATCTCCATCAACTGGTAATAGAATAAACAAAGTATGATATATCTGTATGATGGAATACTACTTGACAATAAAAAGGAATGAAGGTCTGATACATGCTACAACATGGGTGAACTCAAAAGTGTTCTAAGTGAAAGAAATCAGACAAGAAATCGCCCCCCCCATATACAGTATGATTCTATTTGAGATGTTTGGAAAAGGCAAATCCAGAGACAAGATAGAATGGTAGTTGCCTGAGGCTCACTGAGAATAATGACTACAAATGGGCATGAGATTTCTTTCTTTTTTTTTTTTTTTAAAGATTTTATTTATTTATTTGACAGAGAGAGAAAGAGAGATCGAGAGATCACAAGTAGGCTGAGAGGCAGGCAGAGAGAGAGGAGGAAGCAGGCTCCCTGCCAAGCAGGGAGCCCGATGCGGGCCTCTATCCCAGGACCCTGAGATCATGACCTGAGCCAAAGGCAGAGGCTTTAACCCACTGAGCCACCCAGGCGCCCGGATTTCTTTTGGGGACAATGGCAGTGTTTTAAAATTAGATTGTGGCAATGGTCACACAATTCTAAGTTTACTAAAAATTACTGAATTATATGCTTAAAACAAGTAAGTTTTATGGTATGTAAATTATACCCCAAGAAAGCTTTTTTTTTTTTTAAAGAGTTTATTTACTTGAGAGAGAGAGTGAGGGAGCAAGCATGAGCAATGGGGAGGAACAGAGGGAGAGGAGAAGCAGACTCCCTGCTCATCAGGGAGTCCAGTATGGGACTCGATCCCAGGACCCCAGGATCATGACCTGAGCCAAAGGCAGACACTTAACCGACTGAGCCCCCAGGTGCCCCTCAATAAAGCTGTTTAAAAAAATAAATAGTTATATGCACTTGAATTTTGGTTCCATCACTTTCCGTGGCTGAGTTTCCTTATCTTATAATGAAGTTAATAGTACTTACTTTTATAGTGGTTTTAAAGTAAATGTAAGGTTAAGTACAAGTAAGGTACATAAACAGGTTGACTTGTAGAAATTCTCAATGTTAGCTTTTACTGTTTAAAACAATACAAACATAACAAATATAAAGAAGGTGACAAAGAAGGTAGCCCTCACTACAGAGATCACACTTATCTAGATTTTTTTTTGGTGCATGGATAAACTTACTTTTCTAAAACCAGGATCCTGTTTAAAGCTGTGTACATACCTGTCTTCCATAGTGGCTATTCCATTTTGCGTTTCCATCAACAGTGCATATAGGTTCCAATTTCTCTACATCCTTGCCAACACTTGTTATTGTCTGTGGACTTTTTGCTCTATTATTTAAACTATTTTTTAATTTGACAAAACTGATTTTTAATTCTAAGAAAATAAATTCTTTATATCTAAGAGAATCAGCCTCCCCTTTATTTTTAAGATTTTATTTCTTTGTTTGACAGAGAGAGAGCACAAGCAGGGGGAGCGGGAGAGGGAGAAGCAGGATCCCGGCTAATCAGGGAGCTGGATGCCGGGCTTGATCCCAGGACAGTGGGATCATGTCTCTGAGCTGAAGGCAGACATTTAACTGACTGAGCCACCCAGGCACACTGAATCAGCCCCTTATTTTATCATATATTGCAAATATGAGTTTTTATCTTATGTCTTAAGAAAAGACCCTCCCTACTTTAAGATTATAAAGCAGTTTACCCATTGTTTCTCTAATATTTTTTGGATTTTTTTCTTTTTTTAAATTGAAACTTTTGAATCTAACTTGGTGTAACACATGAGGTAGCAAATCCAGCTTTGCTTTCTCAGATGAGTTAGCCAGTTATCCACCTGCCAGTTTAAGTTGTCTTTCATTAACGATTTAAAACTTCTCTTTTATCATATTAAAGTATCATATATTCTTGGGCTGATTTTTGGGCCTTTTTTTTGTCCCTGAGCCATTAATGTACTGTCATAATAAATGTTATAATTAATATATGGTGTGACTAGGTCCCCACTTGTTACTCTTGAGGAGTTTTACTAAGTTTTCTTTAATATTTGTTCTTCTAGATAAACATTTTATCAAGTTTGGAAAATATTTTTTTGTTGATTTTTTTTTTTAACTTGAGATTCTATTAAATCAAGTTTATTTAGGGAGAATCAAAATCCTTACATTGTTGAGTCTTTTCTTTCTAATAGTAAGAGTATTTTTCTATTTATTCAGGTCTTTTTTATGTCCATCTTTTTAAAGAGTTTTAAACTTTGTATATGATAAACATTTCTTATTAAGTTTATATCTAGGTATTTCATCTATGTTATTGCTATTATAAATGAGATCTTCTATTCCATAATGTTTTTCATCTTAATAGTGTGTGAGAAAACCGTGGAAGATAATTTTTAATATATATTTTTTTCCCTGTTTCAAAATCCAGATTACTCAAGTTTACATGTACATGACAGAACTAAAACTGACTGGGTTATTTCATCTTTTTAATCCCTTATAGTCATAGTAATAATTTGCTTCCTCAAGCCAATCTTCCTTTCTCCCTCCCTTTTTTTTCCCAGCCCTCCTGTTCCAACTCCCTCTCTTCCATCTTCTTCGCACAAATGTTTATTGAAACTTACTATGCGTCAGGCACTGTGCTTGGCACATGGGATAACTTGAACTCTTGACTGCATATCCATAATTTCACTAAGGTTTATCTCAAGATTCTTCCTCTTACAGAAGCTGTTTCACTTTGTGAGGGATTGACAGACATTCATAGAAGTTCTGTGCTCTGGGGTAGGTTACTGTAGAAAGAGTGAATCTTTTTTCTATATCTCATTTTAACCATTTTTTTAAAGATTTTATTTATTTATTTGACAGAGAGAGAGAGATCACAAGTAGGCAGAGCAGCAGGTAGAGGGAGAGGGGGAAGCAGGCTCCCTTGCTGAGCAGACAGCCCCATGCAAGGCTCAATCCCAGGACCCTGAGATCGTGACCTGAGTCAAAGGCAGAGGCTTTAACTCCCTGAGTCACCCAGGTGCCCTCACTTTAACCATTTTTAAGTGTATAGTTAGGTAGCATTAATTGCATTCACAATATTGTGTAACCATTAGTTCTATTTCCAAAATTTTTTCATCATCCCAAACAGAAACTTTGTACCTGTTAAGCAATAAATCCCCATTCACTTTTCCCTTCCAGTCCTTGGTAATCTCTAATTTATTTTCCGTCTCTATGGATTTACCTATTCTAGATATTTTAAGTGGTACCACAACAGTATTTGTCCTTTTGCGTGTGGCTTATTTCACTTAGCATAATGTTTTCAGCTTATTTCTCTTAGCAAGTAATCCATGTTGTAGAACTATAAGGATTTCATTCCTGTTTGTGGCTCAATAACATTCCATTGTGTTTTTATACCACATTTTGTTTATTCATCTGTTGATGGACATTTGGGTCTTTTCTGCTTTTGGCTATTGTGAATAATGCTCCTGTGAATATAAGTATGAGAGTATCTGTTTGAGTCCCTGTTTTCAGTTCTTTTAGTATATGGCTAAGAATAGAATTACTGAGTGTATATTAACTCTATGTTTAACATTTTGAGAAACTGCCCAATTGTTTTACATAGTAGCTGCACCATTTTACAGTCCCACCAGCCATGTCACTGTTCCAATTTCACCACATCATTGTCAATGCTTGTTATTTTCTGTTGTTTTTTTTTTATTATTATTATAGCCATCCTAGTAGACGTAAAATGTCTTACTATGATTTTGATTTACATTGCCCTAATGAATAATGATGTTGAGCATCTTTTCATGTGCTTATTGGCCATTTGTATATCTTCTTTGTAGAAGTATCTGTTCAAATCCTTTGCCTATTTTATTTATTTATTTATTTATTTGACAGAGAGAGAGAGAGAGAGAGCAAGAGAGGGAACACAAGCAGGGGGAGTGGGAGAGGGAGAAGCAGGCTTCCCGCTGAGCAGGGAGTCTGATGTGGGGCTCGATCCCAGGACCCTGGGATCATGACCTGAGCCGAAGGCAGCCGCTTAATGACTGAGCCACCCAGGTGCCCCAATCCTTTGCCTATTTTTTTATTGGGTTGTCTTTTTGAGTTTTTTTGTTTGGAGTGTTTTGGGGGTTTTTGTTTTTGTTTTAAAGATTTTATTTATTTATTTGACAGAGAGAGATATAGCAAGAGAGGGAACACCAGCAGAGGGAGTGGGAGAGGGAGAAGCAGGCTCTCCCGCAGAGCAGGGAGCCCGATGCGGGGTTCGATCCCAGGACCCTGGGATCATGACCTGAGCCAAAGGCAGACGCTTAAGGACTGAGCCACCCAGGCACCCCTGTTTGTTTGTTTGTTTGTTTGTTTGTTTGTTTTTTTAAGATTTTATTTTTATTTATTTGACAGAGAAAGATCACAAGTAGGCAGAGAGGCAGACAGAGAGAGAGAGAGAGGAAGCAGGCTCCCTGCTGAGCAGGGAGTCCGATGTGGGCCTTGATCCCAGGACCCTGAGATCGTGACCTGAGCTGAAGACAGAGGCTTTAACCCACCGAGCCACCCAGGCGCCCGGGGGGTTTTGTTTTTTAAAGATTATTTATTATATGACAGAGAGAGAGTGAGCGAGCGAGTGAGCACAAGCAGGGGGAGTGGCAGAGGGAGAGGAAGAAGCAGGCTCCCACTGTGCAAGGAGCCCAATGCAGGGCTCCATCCCAGGACCCTGAGATCATGACCCAAGCCAAAGGCAGACAGTTAACCAGCTGAGCCACCCAGGCACCGCTTTTGTGGTTTTGCTTTGTTTTGTTTTGTTTTTGTTTTTTTAAATATATTTTAAAACCTGATAATTTTACTGGATTCTCTTACTTTTTGGGGAGTGGCTTCGGGTGATTTTTTTTCAGGCTATGACCATATCATCTGATCATTTTCATAAATTCACTTTGTTTTTGATATATATGCCTCTTTGTTCTCTTTTTTTTTTTTTTTTTAAAGTAGGCTCCACACCCAGTGTGGAGCCCAACATGGGCTTGAACTCACAACCCTGAGATCAAGACCTGAGCTGAGATCAGGAGTTGGACGCTCAACCGACTCAGCCACCCAGGTGCCCCTGTTCTCTTTTCATATTGAATTGGCTAACACTTTCAGAACAGTGTTAAACAATGATGGCAGTCATGCCTGGTTGTTAATTTAATGAGAATAGTTCTAGTATTTCTCCACTAAACATCATCTTTGCTTATTACTTTGAAGAATAGTTTGTCTTGTTTTGCAAAGAGTTTTTATTCAAACGTGTATTAGAGTTTATCAATTTCCATGGAAATAATTTTGGTTATTATATATACAATGTTTATAATACATAATATTTAAGATAATAGATTTTATTATTATACCTTATTACCATACTTTTGTATATTGAACCATCCTTGCATTTATAAAATGAATATCTCAAGATATGTTAATAAGTTCATTTTTAAATATTTTTATGTTACCGCTTAAAGATGAGTTTGGTCTGTGTTTTTCTCCTTTGTGCTTACTGTTCAGGGGAGGTGAAGGTCAGCTTTTGTATTCTTTGTGACTACTTTTCTTGGCCTTCCTACTTTACCACTTCACCCTCACCAATGTTGAAAGTATTAGATTTAACTTATGGTAAAGGCTTGAAAGAATTCACCTTGATCATTATGAAGAGGTCCTCTTATGCCATTTAATTTTGTTGTTGTTATTGTTTTTTACCTTAATACAATTTATTTTTTATTTATTTTTATTTTTTTAAAGATTTTATTTATTTGACAGAGAGATTACAAGTAGGCAGAGAGGCAGGCAGAGAGAGGAGGAAGCAGGCTCCCTGCTGAGCAGAGAGCCCGATGCGGGCCTCGATCCCAGGACGCTGAGATCATGACCTGAGCTGAAGGCAGAGGCTTTAACCCACTGAGCCACCCAGGCGCCCTGCCTTAATACAATTTAGATTGCATTTTCAAGTTTTGCATGATACACTTTTGACCATTCCATTTACTTTTATTTTTTTTTAAGATTTTAATTATTTATTTGACAGAGGGAGAGATAGTGAGAGAGGGAACACAAGCAGGGGGAGTGGGAGAGGGAGAAGCAGGCTTCCTGCCAAGCAGGGAGCCCTATGGGGGCTCGATCCCAGGACTCGGATCATGACCTGAGCCGAAGGCAGACGCCCAACGACTGAGCCACCCAGGTGCCCCCCACTTCCATTTACTTTTAACCTGTCATGCTTTTTGGTATATCTCCTGGAGAGTGCATACTTGGATTTGATTGTATAATTTTTTTTATCTCCCAATTTTATTTCCTTTATATGTATTGCTTGTTGCTTTTGTTACATTTTTCTCTTTTCCTTGCACTTTCTCATTTCTGTCTGTAACTAATGTGTGTTTTGTTTGCCCTGACCTCTCACTCTCCAGTGTACTGTTTGTAATTCTCCTAAAAAGCCCCATAACCTATTTTTAAAATAAAGTATATTGTTAGTTCTCCTGAGATAGTCTTTATATTTTAAATTCATTCGCCATTTGCCAAGCACTTATTTAGCCAAACTCATGTGGCAGGCATTTGTCTGGGCACCGGAGATAGAGCAGTATACAAATAGTTCCTGTCTTCGTGGAGATTACATTCTGATTATGGGAAACAGACATAAATACATCAAAGATAGTAATTTGTGTTATGGAGAAAATACAGGGTGATTAGGCTCTATTGTTAAGGTGACATTTGAGTAGATAATAAAAGTAGTGAATTTGTGGGCAATGTAGATACCTCAAGGAAGAGTGTTAAGACACAGAAGAATGAAAGTGCAGAATGTGCTGGACGTGTTCAAGGAATATTAAGGAAGCCACTGTGACTGAAAAGGTTAGCTTGGGAGGATGATGTGTCTGGAAGCCAAATGATGAAAGTGTTTGAAGGAGAAGTAGTCAGCTATGTCAGATGTTGCTGGTAGTTCTCATAACATAAGGGCTCTAGGGGTTTAGAGATTTGATGTGTTTTTTTTTTAAACAAGAGAAGTGATGGATTTGTAGAATCTACTTTCTAAAAGTAATTTAAGAGAAATTAAAAATGGAGTACAGACTGTTTTTGGTTTTGCTCAGAAGTGGAGTTGAGAAATGGGCAGCTAGAGGAAGACACAGGGTAAAGTTAGATGACTTTGTTTTTATTTTATTTTTTATTTTATTTATTTATTTATTTATTTATTTTTGGTTTTCCCAAGAAGTTTATTTGGGCAGACCTGGAGACATGGAGGCTCTGCATCTAAAAGAAAGTGTTGGGCCTCTTGGTGGTGAAGCGTGGCTTGTGCTGGCGACGCAGGACCCAGTGGGGCAGCGGGAACTTGATCTTGGAGTCGTGGAACTGCTTGACTGCTGGTCGGCGGCACTTGCTGGCTGCAGTCTCCTCCACCTTCATGATCTGGATCGAGTGGGCCCGAGCACGGTGTCGGGCGCCCATGTCTCGGTAGCACTGGGTGACAGCGCCCGCTGTGGCCAGGTCCCGGTACTCCTGGTACATGTTGTGGGTGCCTCTTCGCGAGTCATAGCGCAGCCAGATGCCAAAGTTCTTCACTCGCAAGGGGGATTTCTCGAACACCTGTCCACAGTAGACAATTTCTCCCGAGGACTTCTTCATCTTTTTCAGCTGAGACACAAAGTACCAGAAACGGGACTTGGCGACGGCGTGATTAGGTGCAAAGATTCGCATGCGATACAGGGGTGGAGTGCAACATTTTGGGGTGGGCAGGCAGTGCCCCACCACCTTGTACTCTCGCAGAGTGCCTGAGGCCTTCATGGCGAACTCCCCGCTCTCGCCGCCGCATGAGAAAGCTATTTTTGCTTTTTAAAAAGTGATGTACAATTTACATACAATGAAACGCACACTAAGTACATCATTCAGTGAGGTTTGAGGTCCCCCCCCCATAGCTGCTTTAGGGGGGGTTGAACTTAAAACCAATTTTTGGGAGATTGAGACATGCCACAGATCCGGTGGAGTGCATTCCTCTTTGTTTTGCTTTGTTTTTGAAACAATTGCAAACTTACAGATAAGTTGGAAATATAAAAATACAAAGACCTTTTTTCCCTGATCTATTTGAAAATAAATTGCTGACTTGATGAACCATCACCACATACTCTTTAGTGTATATATACTGTGAACAAGAACATTATTATACATGGCCAGAATATAATCATCAAAATTAGAAAATTAATATTAATACATTCTCACCATTTAATTCTCAGACTCTTTAAGTTTTCCCACTTGTCCCCAAATGCCCTTTTTAGCAAAGGGATCCAGTTTAATTAGGATCAGGGCTTCCATCTGGTTGCCTTGTTTCTTTTGTCCCCTTCAGACTGGAATAGTTGTTAGTCTTATTCTCGACTTTCATGACCTTGACACCTTTGAAGATGGCAGACCAGTTATTTTGTAGAATGTCCCTCAGTTTGGGTTTATCTGATGTTTACTCATGGTGATTTCCGATCCTCTGTCTTTGGGAGGGGTATCACAGATGTGCAGATCTTATAGCACCTGTTCAGTTTTTTATTAAACTTCCAAGTCTTTCATTTATTTAGTTCCCATTTTATTTAGTGGATTATAATCTGTTACTATCATTTGTTTTGGTCCTTATATTGTCCCTGATTTGGCCAGTGGCAGCCCAGTTCCTGCTGGCTTCTGTGTCTTTACATGTCTTCTTCCTTATTTGATTACTTCATTCTTTGATTACTTTCCTGGAACAGAATATTCCAGGCTCATCTGTTATCTCTGCTATAGCTCTGAAAGCAGCCATTTCTCCAAGGAGCCTTGTTGGATTATTCTTTCCTTCTTTCTTTCTTTCTTTCTTTCTTTCTTTCTTTCTTTCTTTCTTTCTTTCTTTCTTTCTCTCTCTCTCTCTCTCTCTCTCTCCTTTTTTTTTTTGAAAGGGAAAATGGCATTTAGAAGCTAAGATCTGCTGGGTGAGCAGGTGAGCTCGTTGCCATTAGTGTAATAACATTAAGAGAATGGGCCTTCACGACAGAACTTTGTTTTTTGCCCTCTGCCCCCCAATAATTATTTATTTTATAGAGAGAGTGATAGAGAATGCCCATGCATGAGTGGGAGGGGCAGAGGGGGAGAAAGTGAGGATCCCAAGCAGACTCTGACCTGAGCTGAGCGTAGAGTCTGACACGTGGTTTGATCTTATGACCCGGAGGTCATGATCTGAGCTGAAACCAAGAGCCGGACTCTTAACTGACTGTGCCACCCAGGCATCCCTGCTCCTTCCCTTTCAGTCCTTGCTCCCCGTAAGGTGTTACTGTTCTGATTTCTTTCACCAAAATTAGTTTTGCCTGTTTTAGAACCTTATTTAAGTGTAGTAATGGATGTATACTCTGTGACTGGCCTAGTTCAGTCAGCATGTTTTTGAGGTGTTGCCTATAACAGGGCTTCATTCCTATTTATTGCTGAATACTGTTACGTTGTTGGATATATCATTATTCATCAGTTAATGGACATTTTGGTGTTTCTGGGTTTTGGCTGTTATAAATAACTCTGCTAAGAATGTTCTTGTACAAGTCTTTTTGTGGATATAGAATTTTTTTTTTGGATAAATTCCTAGAAGTGGATTTGCTATGTCATAGGGTGGTTTTACATTTAACTTTATGAGGTACTTGCCAGACTGATTTCCCAAGTACATTTATATTCATACCAAAAATGTGTTATAATTCTGGTTACACCACAGCTTCATGAATGTTTGGTGTTGTCAGTTTTCAAACTCATAGATTGAAGGGCTTAGTGTTACTAAGACAACAGTTCTTCCCACATTCATTTACAGATTTAATGTAATATTTTTTTCTTTGTCTTAGTTTGATTAGTTGGCCTTATTAGTTGGATTTTGCTGGCCTTATAAAATGTGTTGGGAATTGTTCTCCATTTTCTAAAAAAGAGTTTGCACGAGATTAATATTATTTCTTCTTAAAATGTTTGTTAGAATTTACCAGTGAGGCTTTGTGTGCCTCGAGTTTTCTTTATTAGAAGGTTTTTAACTACTTAGTACTCTTCTGATTTGGTGTTTCTTCTTGTGTCAGTTTTGGTAATTTTTGTCTCATAAGGAAATTGTCCATTTTATCTAACTTTCTTGTTGGACTGTGGTTCATAATATTCCCCTATTACCCTATCAAGGACTGTAGAATCTTCAAGCACTTTTCTGGGATACTGGTAATTTGTGTTTTCTCTCTTTTTTCTTTTCTTTTCTTTTTTTTTATTTTTTTAAAATATTTTATTTATTTATTTGACAGAGAGAGAGATTCAAGTAGGCAGAGAGGCAGGCAGAGAGAGGAGGAAGCAGGCTCCCTGCTGAGCAGAGAGCCTGATGCAGGACTCAGTCCCAGGACCCTGAGATCATGACCTGAGCTGAAGGCAGAGGCTTTAATCCACTGAGCCACCCAGGCACCCCAATTCTCTCTTTTTTCTGATGAGTCTGCCTATCAGTTTATCGATCTTAATGGTCTTTTCAATAATTGTTTTTCTCTATTGCTTATTTTTAATTTCCTACTCTTAATATTTATAATTCCCTTTATTATTCTTACTTTAATTTGCTCTTAAGAAATCTCCCTTCTTAAGATAAATGCTTAAATAATTGGTTTTAAACTTTCCTTTTATAATATTGGCATTAAAATTATAAATTTACCTCTGAATACTAATTTAGTTGCATCCTACCAGATTTCTATTTTAATTCCATTAAGGGCAGATTATTTCAGTCTTTTTAAATTTGAGACTTGTTTTATAGCTTAGCACATGTCTGTTTTGGTGAATGTCCCTGGTATGCTGGAAAATAATTTATATTCTGCAGTTTTATGTAGGGTTGTATAAATGTCAGTTGGCTTAATAGTGTTATTCAAGTCTTGTATATTTTTGCTGATTTTTATCTACTTATTCTTTTAGAACAGTTGAGAGAGATCTTTTGAAATATCCAACTATAATTGTGAATTTGTTTGTTTCTTCAGTTGTCAGCTTTTGCCTCATGTATTTTTTTCCTTTTTTTTAAATTAAGATATAGTTATACTTCTTATATTTTGAAAGTCTGGTGTTAGATGCATATAGATGTAGACTTGAGTCTTTTTATTATTATTACTACTATTAACATATAATATATTATTTGTTTCAGGGGCACAGGTCTGTGATTCATCAGTCTTACACAATACACAGCGCTCATCATAACACATACCCTTCCCAATGTCCATCACCCAACCACTCCATCCCTCACGCCCCTCCCCTCCAGCAACACTCAGTTTGTTTCCTGAGATTAAGAGTCTCTTATGGTTTGTCTCCCTCTCTGGTTTCCTCTTGTTTCATTTTTTTCCCTCTCTTCCCTTATGATCCTCTGCCTTGTTTCTCAAATTCCACATATCAGTGAGATCATATGATAATTTAGACTCGAGTCTTTTTTTTTTTAAGATTTTATTTATTTATTTGATACACAGAGAGAGATCACAAGTAGGCAGAGAGGCAGGCAGAGAGAGGAGGAAGTAGGCTCCCTGCTGAGCAGAGAGCCCGATTCAGGGCTCAATCCCAGGACCCTGGGATCATGACCTGAGCCGAAGGCAGAGGCTTTAACCCACTGAGCCACCCAGGCGCCCATAGACTTGAGTCTTCTTAATAAATTGACCTGTTAAGCATTATAAAATGTTCCTTCTTTATCTCTGGTAATAAAAGGATCTCTTTATCTCTGTCCCACTTTAACTCTTCATCTTTCCTTATATTGAAAACTGCTTTTTCGGTAGGAATATTGCAACAAGAGTTACTTAAGCATGGGAGAAATAACAGCTTGTCTATATGCTGATGCCTATGATCTGTCAGAGAAGGAAAAAATGAAACAGGAAAAGAATGGGGAATATTTGTGGAGTGATATCCTTGAAAATATAAGAGAATATTCTTGAGAGTATCAGTGGAGGGATTAGCCTTAGATGGGAGCATGGAGAATTTCTCTGCCAGTTTAGTGAAGGGAAGATATATGGAAGTGAAGCTGTAGAGCTGGCAGTTTGTGCAGGTTCTCTTGTGAATGCTTGCTTCCTAATTGAAGCAAGAAGCAAGGTTATCAGGTGAGAATGTGGTTCTAGAAGATGTTGAAGGTGTGAGCACATAGTCATCTTGTCAAGCAAGAGGAGCGAGTGTGGACTTGAGAACTAATGGTATGATTGTCAGCACTAAGCGTCCACTTCAGGTTTAGTACTCATGAATGTAAAATCGAGGTCAGCCACATGCAGATGCAAGGGTATAGCAAAAAGTGGGCATATAGTCAAATTTAACTAGAGTGGGGTTTTAGGCTGGCATGACAAAGATTAGAGCAGAGGAATTGAGGATGTTTATGAGGGAGTGATAACATTGATTGGCCGTGGAATTCTGCACTGGAAAGGGAGGAAGGAAAGGAGGAACAAAGGCGGGGTGAGGGACAGCAAAAATTGTGTCCTAAGCAATACATTGTAAGTCCTGGTGGGAGTTTAAGGATTGTTAGAATTACGGTATCACAGGGAGTAAGCTAGGAAGAGGTAGTGGAAAGATTGTACAATGCTTGACATGGAAATTAAGAGGCTATAGTTATTGATAATGATAAGTAAGAGCTAGGGCATGTCATGGGAACGTTGCAGTAAAAACGTTCTTGGAGAAGGAATCAAGAAACCGAAAGGCTGGGTCAGAGATTAATTTTCATGAGTTTTTAAAGTCACCAAGATTTAAGCCAGTTGTAATGTTGGAAAGAGTGACAGTAAGCCAGAAACTTCAAAGAATGAGGGAAAGATTAGGCATTAGCATAAAAGCTGATTGTTCTTAAGATGTGAAGAGAAGGATGTTGGTCTGAAACCAGTGGTGAGGAGTTAGAAGGGAACAGTTTGTCCCAGCAGTAAAAGAGAAAGCAGCCACTACTTGAGAGTGCTGTAAGAGCAGCAGTGTTTTGGGGGAGTGCCAGGTTTGTCCGTGAACTGTTCGGGTGAGAAGGTGTAGGAGAAGGTTCAAGGAAGAGGTTGGGGATATGGAGAATTTTGGTGATAATTGATCTGTAAGTTTCATAGTACACACAGGGAGTTGGAGTGTGGTGGGAATTGGCATTAGATTAATAGTTTTATGCTACTGTGTGGGGATGAGAATCCAGGTAAAAAGAGATCACCTAGGAACTTGACTGAAGTTTGCTGGAATAAAGACTATGATGGGATTAATTATGATGGTTTCTAAGGTATATTGTAATGTTAAGACCTCTAATGTTTAAGGCTGGTGGAGCTAATGGGAATGTTGCCAGGAGCATACTAGGTCCTGCCTTCACCCTTGTATTTTATTTTATTTATTTATTTTTTAAAGATTTTATTTATTTATTTGACAGAGAGAGACACAGCGAGAGAGGGAACACAAGCAAGGGCGGGTAGGAGAGGGAGAAGCAGGCTTCCTCTGAGCAGGGAGCCCAATGTGGGGCTCGATCCCAAGACCCTGGGATCATGACCTGAGCCGAAGGCAGAAGCTTAATGCCTGAGCCACCCAGGCACCCCTCACCCTTGCATTTTAAAATAATGGGATTAGGGCTCCTGGGTGGCTCAGTGGGTTAAAGCCTCTGCCTTCTGCTCAGGTCATGATCTCAGGGTCCTGGGATCAAGGCCCGCATCAGGCTCTCTGCTCAGCAGGGAGCCTGCTTCCTCCTCTCTCTGCCTGCCTCTCTGCCTACTTGTAGTCTCTCTCTCTCTGTCAAATAAATAAATAAAATCTTTAAAAAAATAAAATAAAATAAAATGAAATAATGGGATTAAACTTACTTTGCAGTTTAACATGGTCAGGAAAGTATGTTTTGGCCAAAACACCAATATTTCATTGTTTAAAGGACAGGAGTAAGGGGCGCCTAGATGGCACAGTTGGTTGGGCGTCCGACTCTTGGTTTCTCATGGTCCTGGGATTAAGCCCCTGGTGGAGCTCTGGGCTCAGTGGAGAGTCTGCTTGAGATTCTCTCTCCCTCTCTCTGCCCCTCCCACTTATGCTTTCTCTCTCTCTCTCTCTCTCTCTCAAATAGAAAAATCTTTAAAAGAAAAAAAAGGCACAGGAGTATGAATAAACTTAGATTTTGTCCAGAGTATATTTAGATATTATGGGGAATATGTGGCAGCATCTCTGAAGCTGCTTGAGAACTGGAACCCATTTTTATCTGCATTATGAGCACCTGTCAATGGATCATACATATGTTAAACACTTAAGCATTATTAAACTTTAAAACTGATAAAATTAATATGCTTTGGTGATTTCTTAATTATGTTTTAGCCTAATAAGACATGTAGAATGTATCTTTTTTTCCCTAAGTCTTTATTTAAATTCCAGCTAGTTAACGTACAGTGTAGAATGTATCATCTTATACACATTTTGTCCCTCTTGAAATTACCAAAGTGATCCTGAGAACTAGGAAATATAGGAACTATATATGGGAGTGGAAACAATAGGATTTATATTCAAATAAAAGATTCACTGTAAGTCTTAATGATCTATGTTGGCGATAAGGTGCCATTTAGTATTCTGGGCCCTGATCTTTCATTTTTCTCCAAAGATGTGAATGACTGGTTTTCCTGAAAAGAAAAATTATTTTAAATTATTAGAGTTTTTTATATTGTATATTTCTCTATTGGAATAATACATATTTTGCAGAAATTTTGGGAAGTGTATAAGACTATAAGAAATAAAATTACCCATAATTTTATCACTCAGAATAACTATAGTACTATAGTACTTCTGTATTATAATTTGGGATAATTCCTTCTAGTTTTTTAAATTATATATTCATTTATGTTATTTCTCTTTTATAACATTGTCATGTTCTGTTCGCCTAAATGCATCATGTACATTTTTCTGTCACCAAATATTTCTCAATAGCATTGTTTAATATTTATATTAAAACGATTTCATTTATTTAATTATTCTACTTTTGGTTGATTTGGGGGTTGCTAACTCTCCTGCCTTACTGACATAACTGCACTATAAAGACTTAAAAATATCCAGGAGAGTTCACACTCTGTACATGTTCTCATGTACATATATATATGTCAGATTGATTCAGCCTTAAGCCCACTACTTATTTTGTATCCTTGAGCAAATTAGTCTTTTTTGCATTTTTCATCTGGAAAAATGGAGGTAATAATAATACCTACCTTTTATAGTTCTTGTGGGGATTAACTACAATGTTTATAAAATCCATAGCAAATTGCCTGGTAAACAGTAAATGTTCAAGTGACAACTAATAATATGGTTAATAAAAGCTGCTTATGAATATGTCCTGTGTTGGCATACAACACTGTCCACATAAAAACTTGTTCAGGAACATTCATAGCAGCATTATTCATAATAACCCCAAAATGGAAACATCCTAAATGTCTATTAACCGAGGACTGGATAAGCAAAATATGGTATATCCATATAGTAGAATATTATTCAAAAAAGAATGAACTAATGGTACATGCTATAACATGGATGAACCTCTAGAACATATGAAGTGAAAGAAGCCAGACATGGGGCACCTGGGTGGCTCAGTTAGTTAAGTTTCTGACTCTTGATATGAGGGTTGTGAGTTCAAGCCCTGTGTTGGGCTTCATGGTGTGTGTGGAGCCTACTCAAAAAAAAAAAAAGGAAAAGAAAAAGAAGCCAGACAAAAAAGCACATATTGGGGGCGCCTGGGTGGCTCAGTGGGGTAAAGCCTCTGCCTTAGGCTCGCGTCATGATCTCAGGGTTCTGGGATCAAGGCAGGCATCGGGCTCTCTGCTCAGCAGGGAGCCTGATTCCTCCCCTTTCTCTGCCTGCCTCTCTGCCTACTTGTAATCTCTCTCTCTCTCTGTCATATAAATAAAATCTTAAAAAAAAAGGCACATATTGTATGATTCCATTTATGTGAAATGTCCAGAATAGACAAATACAGAGATGTGGTTTCATTTCTTTTGTGGTAATTACTACACTTATGTAAGTATTGAGGGTTTTTTGTTTTTAGTTTTTCAAGTAAGCTCTACACTTAATGTGGGGCTTGAACTCACTACCCCAAGATTAAGAGTCGTATGTTCTCCCCACTGAGCCAGTCAGGAGCCCTGAGGTGTTTTTTTGTTTTTTTGTTTTTTTTCTTTTTAAAATAAGAGTAGAGGGGTTACCTGGGTGGCTCAGTAGTTAAGCGTCTGCCTTCGCCTCAGGTCATGATCCCAGAGTCCTGGGATCAAGCCCGGCATTGGGCTCCCTGCTCAGTGGAAAGCCTGCTTCATCCTTTCCCACTCCCCGTACTTGTGTTTCCTCTCTCACTGTGTCTCTCTCTGTCAAATAATTAAAATCTTAAAAAAAAAAATAAGAGTAGAAAATTCATCTTTGTTTCTTATCTGTTAGAAGACTAACCTTCTAGCACTAATTGCTGGTTCCTTTTGTTTAGGCCGAGGACTTTTTACCTTAAAGACCCTTTTTGAAGAAATGACTTTTAGTCTAATCTCTATAAAGTATAATCCTAGGTATCTTCTCAGTGTGTAATCCCAGGAATTTGGGGCAACTTTTTAGAAATCTGCTCAGCGTGGCTAAATGTAGTACAGTGAGCAGTTTTCGTGTAATACAATGACTAAAATAAAAATAATACAATGACTAATATAAAAATAAAATTCATTTATTCGATACTAAAAAAAATCCTTTGTAACGTACACAGCATTGGTTTTAAAGGATTTCTCTTAGATTTTTTTCACCCAAATCTAATCAGATCCAAACAATAAATATTTAACCATATATTTGCCTTAAGCCGTTTAATTTTTACCTCAGCTGAAAGACTCATCACTTCGCTTTCTCTTTCTTTTAGTTCCTATTACTTGTGGACTAAATTTCATGCTGAAATAATAAAACCTTAATAGTTCAGATAACAGGTATATTGGAAGAAGGCCAATCCAAATTACAGAAATAGTTATCACTACAGTTTTGACACTAACAAGTGTCATTTCTTTTTCTGTGTCTCCAATCACTACCAAAGTGCTATATATATTTTATTAAAAGCAGTAGTTTGAAATTAATTTTTATTTAATTTATTTATTTTTTAAGATTTTATTTATTTATTTGACACAGAGAGAGATCACAAGTAGGCAGAGAGGCAGGCAGAGAGAGAGGAGGAAGCAAGCTCCCTGCTGAGCAGGGAGCCTGATGCAGGGCTCCATCCCAGGACTCTGATATCATGACCCGAGCTGAAGGCAGAGGCTTTAACCCACTGAGCCACCCAGGCTCCTCTGAAATTAATTTTTAATAATTTCTAGAGACTTCCAAACATTTATAAATATTAGAGATTCAGTAGTGGGAAATTTTCAGGGTTAAAGAGTCTAGATGTATTGGATTGCCTTTTTTTTTTATTGTGTAATATAGACATGCAAAAAATATAGAGCAAGCTAATGAGTATCATGGTCCCATCACTTAGCTTTGTCACATCTTAACATTTTGCTATATTTGCCCAGGGCTTTTTCAGTTTTCATTATGAAAATTTTGTTAATACAGAGAAGAGTTGAGAGAACAGTACTAACCTATATATCCGATACCTAAATTCAACAATTAACATTTTGTCATATTTGCTTTAATATGTACTTTTGCTGAATTATTTGAAAGTAGTTTTTTTAAAGATTTATTTATTTATTAGAGAGTGCACACACATACAGGGGGGAGGGAGGGAGGGAGAGGAAATCCCAAGCAGACTCTGCACGAAACTTGGAGCCTGACTCAGGGCTTGATCTCATGACCCTGAAGTCACCCCAAACTAAAACCAAGAGTTGGATGCTTAACTGACTGCACCACTGGGGCGCACCAAAAGTAGATTTCTGAACATCATGACAGTCCTCATATATGAATATTTACATATATAACCATAATTCCATTATTATACCTATGAAAATGGTAATTCTTTGATATATAATTTTCTGGTTTCCCTGGTTGTCCTTGAAAGTCTTCAGTAGCTTTTTAAAAAAATTTTTATTTATTTATTTATTTATTTATTTATTTATTTGCCAGAGAGAGAGAGGGAGGGAGGGAGAGGGCAAGCACGACCAGGAGAGCAGCAGGCAGAGGGAGGAGCAGGGAACCCAGTGTGACGCTGACGTGGCGCTCAGGTTCCTAGGATCATGACCTCAACTGAAGGCAGGTGCTTAACAACTAAGCCACCCAGGCATCCCTTCAGTAGCTTTTTTAAAAAAAATGATTCAACCCAGAATTCAGTCTAGGATCATGTATTATGTTGGCTTTAATGTTTCTTAAATCTCTTTTCATCCAGAACATTGATTCATATGGAAGAGTAAAGTTATTGAGTAGAATTAATAAACAAATCTACATTCTGAATTTGTCTGTTTTCTTTTGGTAGTATTTAACTTGTTACCCTGTCTTTTATATTTCTTGTAAATTGGAAGATTTAAAACTGCATTAGAGCTAGGGTAAACATTTTTGGCAAGAAAATGTTTCATGGATGATAGCTGTATATGTTATATTGCATTGAATCAGGAGACATAAAATGTTGATCTATCCTGTAATGAATGATTTTAAGTTAGATTACTTGGAAAGGTGGTACTGCCAGATTTCTACAGTGAAAAGGTATCTTTTCTTCTGTAAATCATTAATCTGCTGGATGATACTTTGGCACCCTGTGAAGGGCCTGTTCCAGGAGGACAGTGTTGGAAATTTTTCACCTACAACTTATCTTTTCATTCTTCAGTCTAAAGATTTTGGTAGGGGAAGGGGAAGGGTTTTTTCCACATAAGATAAATTATATTGGGGAAATGTCCAGTAATATCAGAATGCAAAATAAATGCAAATAAGAAAACAGGGTACCCATTTCCATCTTAAATTGGTAGAAATTAAAGTTGAGGGTACAGAATATTCTCAGGAAGATGGGAAGCAAAGGAGTTTAAGTAGGTGCTAGTGGGCATATAAACTGTTAAAATATTTTTAGAGGGCATTTAAGGACTATTTATAAAAATAATTCTGTATTTTTACTCAGCATTTCTACTGCCAGGAATTTATCCTGTATATACTTGTAATAGTATAGCAAAGCGTATATAAGAATGTCATTGCAGCGTTACTTTTAATAGGGGGAAAAAAAACAACCTAGGAACAACATGAATATCATCTTGCACTGATAAAGAATGATGTAATGATAAAGGCCTCCTCAAAACTCAGATTACTCTTATTCTCAGAATGTTTCCTATAGCATTCTTTTTTAGTTTAGTTTTGTTTTTTTTTTTGATGTAGCTTTTCTTATCTCAAAGTGTCTTTTTTGGTTTTGTTTTCTTTTATTCTTTGCATTGTATATAAACATACAGAAAAATAAAAACTGAATCAGATGCCTTTGTCATACCTAGTTTTCTAATTCTTAGGATCAGGGTTTTGATGCTGAAGCACTCAAAGTGATATTCTAATTTTCATTGTTCATTTCTCTCATGAGAATCCAGTGTAAATCATATAATGGAAAAGTGACCTTTTAAGTAAGGAGGATGTTGGCTGTATCCTAGTTATAGTGAAATTCTTGAATTAGGAATACCTGTCACCTTTAATATCTTTAATTTCGTATCTTTAATATCTCTATATTTTTTATTCTTTTAAACAGTTCGTTTTCCTGAAGATCTTGAGAATGACATTAGAACTTTCTTTCCTGAATATACCCATCAGCTCTTTGGGGATGAGTAAGTAACTTTGCCAAATTAGTGTGGCCAAAAAAAATTTTTTTTTAAAGATCTAGAAGTCAGACTTTATTTTCTTTGCTGTTTTTTAGTAATTTATTTTAAAATATACATTAGAATGGCATTTTTTACATTGAGACACCAGTTTACTGTATTATACCTATCACATAGTGCTGTGGATGCATTAGCTAGCTCATTTAATTCTCACAACCATCTTAGCGATGGTATTATCTTTCATTACATCGTACATTGGTGGAATTGAATAGCTGCTTGAGGACCAAATGACCAAAGTTCAGATTCAGCCAATCTGTCTGTGAAGTCCATATTCTTAATTATTACTTTTCCTTCCTGCTGCTTTGCTATACTGTTCTTAGTACAGAATATGCTCTCCTGAAGCTAGAAAGCTCAAGTTGTTCTTCTATGACAAGTAAATAAGCAGTTACGATAAATTTATTTATTTATTTTATATTTTATTTTTTATTTTTAAAAGCTTTTATTTATTTATTTGCCAGAGAGAGAGAGAGCACAAGCAGGGGGAGCTACAGGCAGAGGGAGAGAGAGAAGTAGGCACCCCACGGAGCAGGGAGCCAGTTGCAGGGCTTGATCCCAGGACCCCAGGATCATGAGTTGAGCCTAAGGCCGACACTTAAGCAACTGAGCCACTGAGGCAAAAAAACGAGAAACTTATTTTTAAAAGCAACGTTAAAGATATGTCCTGGGTTATTCAGCACAATTCCTTAATTTCCTATAGTTTTATTACATTGTTAGAGTAGTCAGTTACCATTTTTTTTAAACTTTTGATTTTGAAAAATACTTCTTATTTGCAGAAAAGAATAGTACTCTGTGATGGGCACTTGGTGTAAGTACTGGGTGTTATATGCAGCTGCTGAGTTAATAAACTACCTCTGAAACTAATAGTACACTATATGTTAATTAATTGATTCAAAGAAAAAAAAGGAATAGTATTCTGTGTATCCTTTGGATTCACCAGTTGTTAGTTCTATTTGCTTTAATCATTCTCGCCTATATAGATATATTGGTATGTTGTTGAACCATTTGAGTGTTGTTTGCAGATACATCTTGATACCTTACTTCTAAATTGTTTAGTATGTATGTCCTAAAAACAAGGACAGTAACCATATAATTACCAAAGATCAGGGAATTTAACAGTACTGTAGTACTATTTTCTAAGATACAGTCCACATTCTAGATTTTGCCGGTTGGTTTCCAATAATTCTTTTATAACTATTTTCCTCATTTTGGATCCAATCCAGAGTCACATATTGCATTTATTTTTTTTATTTTTATTTTTTAAAAAGATTTTATTTATTTATTTGACAGAGACAGAGTACGAGTAGGGGGAGCAGCAGGGAGAGGGAAAGCAGGCTCCTGCTGAGCAGAGATCCTAACGTGGGGCTCTATCCCACAACCCCTGGATCATGACCTGAGTCAAAAGCAGACGCTTAACCGACTGAGATACCCAGGTGGCCCAGATATTGCATTTACCTGTCATATGACTTTGGTTTTCTTTAATTTGCAACAGTTCCTCAGCCTTTCTTTGTTTCTCATGACATGGACATTTTCATAGGGTATAGGCTAGTTTTATAAGCCCCATTTTGCATTAGTTTGTTTCTTTGTGATTAAATTCAGATAATGTACATTTTTTGTAGTACTGCAACAGAGGTGGTGTGTGTCTGTCTCAGTCTGTCTCAATCAAATAGTCCGTGATATCAGTTTGTTCCATTGTTTGTTAACTTGGGTCACCTAGTTTAGAGGTGTCTGTCAGCTTTCTCCACTATAAGGTTTTTTCCTTTATTATGTAATCTGTGGGGAGATACTCTGAGACTGAAAAGATCCTGTTTCCCGTCAGTCTTTCACCCAGTAGTTTTAAATCATTGAAGATTCTTGCTTGAATCTTTTATTGTGATTGTAAAATGGTGATTTTCTAATTTTGTCATACTTTTTACATTTATTAGTTGGCATTCTATAAGGAAGAGCTTCTCTTTTTCCTCTTATGTATTTCTTTGTTTATATCAGAATAGACTCAAAGATTCTTTTTTTTTTAAGATTTATTTATTTGACAGAGACAGAGAGGGATCACAAGAGGCAGAGAGGCAGGCAGAGGGAGAGGGGGAAGCAGGCTCCCCATTGAGCAGAGAGCCCGATGCGGGGCTCGATCCCAGGACCCTGAGATCATGACCTGAGCCGAAGGCAGAGGCTCAACCCACTGAGCCACCCAGGGGCCCCTCAAAGATTCTCTTTTAATCCAACGGGTCATAATCTGCTAGTGTTATTAATTACGATGCTCAGATTATCCCATTTCAAACTAATTTTTGAACCCTTTTGATATATCATAATCATTTGGGGGATACTTTACTTTCAAATACAATAAGATACTCAAGATTCATCTTATACTTATTCTACTAGTTCTGGAATTAGCCATTTTCCCAAGGAATCCTGCTTTGTTATAATAGGAAAGGGTGTTTTGACATAGTTGACATTTAAAATATTGTCCTTCGTGGCTATTTTACCTATGTCTTATTTCAGCATTGTTCATGTATTTATTTAATGTGTTTTGAAATTGACAAATGTCTCTCCATGGAACTAATTTCCTCAGAATTTTTCATTATTAATGTATCAGATTGGGCATTTTATGTGCTTTTAAATACTAATAATTCTATTTTATTACATATTGATTCATGCCAAAATTTGAACCTTTTGTATTTTAAATAGGTTTTATTTTATTATGAAGATAAGAACATTGTCTTTTGGGACTTCTATCATTAAGGAGCTATTTATTTTATTCCTTTCCTCTTCCTGCTATTTAAAATCTCTTCCTTAGGTGCATAGAATCTAGTCTTACAGGTAATGCTTCTCAATAGTATTTTGTACATTTATTCTGTTTTATATGTCATTAAAAATGCTTGCATAATCCTCTTCTAAGACAGGTGACCGTCACATAATCATAACCCTGTGTCTTAGGACTTAAGTATGACATTGGTCTTGATTCTACTTATTGCCACTCCTTTTTATGTATATAACTTTCAGAGTCTTGGAATATACCCTGCTTGTGTTTTATTTTGGTAGCCTGGACAGAAATCTGGAAATGACACTGCTCCTTTCAGGCACTCCTCTTCAGAATTCACTTAAAAAAAAAAAAAACTTTATTGAGATGTAATTTACCATATAATTCATCTGTTTAAAGTATACAATTAAATGATTTTTAGTATATTATGTTATGTAGTCATTATAGTCAATTTCAGAACATTTTGTCATTCCCACCAAAATTCCCATAACCAGTTAGCAGTCATTCTCTTTTTCCTCCCTTAACCTCCCCAGCCCTAGCAATCACTGATTTACCTTCTGTCTGTATAGCTTTACCAATTCTGGATATTTTAGATTCACATTTTGGAAGACTCTTTTTAAGCCAGAGAAGAGAATATCAAAGTGTAAGTGGATAGCAGGGAGCAGGGCTGGAAAAATAACAGCAGCTCTAGATCTGCTTTCTGAGTTCATAGGGTGATGTAATTAGAGATGCTTCCACCACTCTCCGCAGCTCTGGATATTGATGATGGAAGCAAGTGGTAAACTGGAGGAAAGACTGGGCCAAAGCTACATCTTAGCTGCTTGCCTATCGAGGTACCAGTTTAATACCACTTGTGTCTGATTTGAAATGCCTTCTGGTACTAGTAATAGCAGAAGCAGCTTCAATGATGTACTACATTTACTACATTCTTGTATAACGTGCTGGTCAACATTATAAGCAGTTTATAGGTATTAACTTGTTCATGTAACCCAAACAACATCCCTGAGGTAGGTGCTATTATTCCCTCTTATTTTATTTTTTTATTTTTTTATTTTTATTTATTTTTTTTTTTAAAGATTTTATTTATTTATTTCACAGCGGGAGAGAGATCACAAGGAGGCAGAGAGGCAGGCAGAGAGAGAGGGGGAAGCAGGCTCCCTGCTGAGCAGGGAGCCCGATGCGGGCCCCGATCCCAGGACCCTGAGATCATGACCTGAGCCGAAAGCAGAGGCTTTAACCCACTGAGCCACCCAGGCGCCCTTATTTTATTTTTTTAAAGATTTTATTTTTATGTAATCTCTCCACCCAAGATGAGGCTTGAACTCACAACCCTGAGATCAAGAGTCATGCTCTACCAGCTGAGCCAGGCAGGTGGCCCTCTCTTATCTTATAAATGAGGAAAGCTGAGGCATAGTTTTGTTACAAGTTCTTGTTTCTGAAATAGGTATGGTAAAATCTTGAAACTACCCCAAAGTTAAACTTGTTTAAGGGGTGCCTGGGTGGCTCAATTGTTAAGCATTTGCCTTCGGCTAAGGTCATGATCCCAGGGTCCTGGGATTGAGCCCTTCTTCGGGGCTCCCTGCTCAGCGGGAAGCCTGCCTTTCCCTCTGCCACTCCCTCTGCTTGTGTTCCCTCTCTTGCTGTGTTTCTCTCTTTGTTAAATAAATAAAATCTTAAAAAAAAAAAAAGTTAAACTTGTTTATGTGTAGAGCTAATACTTTGTAATGACTCTGCAAAGAGTCTTTGTGGGGTCTCAGATTACTGATATTTTTTTCCTTTTCAGTGAAACTGCTTTTGGTTACAAGGGTTTGAAGATCTTGTTATACTATATTGCTGGTAGCCTGTCAACAATGTTTCGTGTTGAATATGCATCTAAAGTTGATGAGAATTTTGACTGTGTAGAGGTAAGAACAATAATAAATTTATCTTTAAATCTGCTTCCCATTTGAATATAAAAACAAGTTTTAAAATTTAAAGGCTTGAGGGAGGAGGGAACCTGTTATATAGTAGCTTTAAAACCACAGCTTGTCTTTAGTTATGGAAGTGATTGCCTGCCTGTCACTGCAGTTAACCTTTGATCACGATCCTGAGCCTGGTCTATTTCCTGAGTGCATCTTCTCTAAAAACCCTTTACTTTTATGATCAGAGTTGTATTTTGTTTACCAACTTCTGTTTTTTTATTATGGATATGAAAATTACTTCACTTCCCAGAAGTTAAATAAGACGAAAGGCAATAGCTAAATTTTCTATTTTCTTCCCATAGAATTTGCCCATTTAAATTTCTCTAGCTACATTTCTGACTCCACAGATTTTGCTAATATATTTCCTTAAGAACATGGACAATTAGCTGATGACATAAAACTTTGAAACAAATGAACCAAAAGAGAGTGAAGGCAAAGAGGCATTAAAGAGGTATTAAAGAGAATCAGTCTGGGGCATCTGGGGTAGGCTGAATTATCGCCCCTCAGGAAGCAGAGGCAGAGTGACATGATCACAAGTCAAGGAATGCTGGTAGCCGCCAGAATTAGAAGAAGCAAGGAACAGACTCTACTGGAATCTCTACAGAGTCACTGGAGTGTGGCCCTGTTGACACTTTGATTTTAGCTCAGGGATAGTGATTTTAGACTTTGTCTCTAGGCTGTGAGAGAATAAATCTCTGTTGTTTTAAGCCTATAAGTTTGTGGTAGTTTGTTAAAGCAGCCATAGAAACTAATACAGATTTTCATACCAGGAAGTGGGGTGCTACTGTAACAGATAACTAAAACTGTAGAAATGTCTTTGGAAATGGGTTATGGGTAGAAACTAGAGGAATTTTGGGGCACATGATAGAAAAAGCATAGACTCCCTTGAATAGACGGTTGGTAGAAATATGAACTTTAAAGGCACTGCTGGTGAGGACTCAGAATAAAGTCAGGAGCATGGGAGAGAAAATTTGTATTCTTCAAGAATAATGTACCATCATAAACAGTATGTTGGTAGAAATAGGAATGTTGAAGAAGTCAGAAGGAAATGAAGGTATTATTAGAAAATGAAGGAAAGGGTCGCCTGGGTGGCTCAGTGGGTTGATGCCTCTGCTTTCGGCTCAGGTCATGATCTCAGGGTCCTGGGATCGAGGCCCGCGTCGGGCTCCCTGCTCAGCGGGGAGCCTGCTTCCCCCCTCTCTCTCTGCCTGCCTCTCTGCCTCCTTGTGATCTCTCTCCCTCTGTGAAATGAATGAATAAAATCTTTAAAAAAAAAGGAAAAAAAAAAAAAAAAGAAAATGAAGGAAAGGAGATATTTGTTACATAGTGCCAGAAAGCCTAGCTGAATTGTGTCCTACATTTATATAGAAAGGAGAACATGTAAGCAGGGAAGTTGGATATTTAGCTAAGGAGATTTCCAAACAAAGTATTGAAGTTGTGGTCTGGTTTCTTGCAGCTTATAGTAAATGTGAGAGGAAAGGGAGAGATTGTGGGAAGAACTGTAAAGCAAAAAAGATCCAGGACTTGATGATTTGGGAGATTCAGGTTGCAGAAGACACTGAAATTAGGAGATTCATTGTCAGGAAAGTGTGCTTTGGAGAGAAAGCCAAGAGCATGGCTAGATAACCTTTTGCTCTTTCTGAAGAGATTACGCACATGACTCATGGATCTTCTCAGTAGTCTCAGTAAAAACCAGAAATAGAGATTGAATAGAGATGAAGTCCTTCTCTTAATCTCACAAAACAAACTGAGGGTTACTGGGAGGGTAGGGATAGGGTGGATGGGTTATGGACATTGGGGAGGGTTTGTGCTATGGTGAATGCTGTGAAAGGCGTAAGCCTGATGATTCACAGACCTGTACCCCTGGGGCAAATAATAAAAAAATTTAAAAAAAAAAAGAGGTGAAGTTCTTTGTAGGGACCATCTTATCTAATGGCGTGAACCCTCATGGCAGACACAGGTGACCTAGAAGGGTTTTGAGAATGTTATATCAGCAGAAACACTGCCAGTTTGAACTGACAGGTTGAGGAAAAGCTAATGAACTTCCAAAATTCTATAGGTAGGAAACAGCACTACCGATAGCACTACTCAGCTACAAACATGTGGTTCCCTTCAAGAAAAACGAAAAATGGCCCAGAAGGTAGAGCCACAGGCCACAGTATTCCTAGGTCTTGAAAACTAATGGAATTTGACCTTCTGGATTTTGAAATTGCTTGGTACCAGTGACTCCTTTCTTTCTACAGTTTTCTCCCCTTTGGAATGGGAAACTCCGTAACTTATCCTGTGCCTATCCCACTACTGTATTTTAGAAGTGTTTACTTGTTTTCTAGTTTTACAGGTGGAAAAGAATTTTGCCCCGCGAGGTCTCATACCCAGAGTCTGTTTGAATAACTTAGATAATGACATTTTGTACTTGAGTTGATGATGGAGTGCTTGAAACTTTTGGGGATGTTGGGGTGGGGTGATTGTATTTTGCATGTTTGGGATAGACAGGAATCTCTGGGGGACCTGAAGAAAATTATGTGTTCTAGAGTTGTTCTGTTTCTGGGCATTCCTATTTAAAGGCATTGAAACTTTTTTTTTAAGGTTTTATTTAAATTCCAGTTAGTTAACATACAGTGCAATATTAGTTTCCAGTGTATAATATAGTGATTCAGTAATGCTGTACATCACCCAGTGTTCATCGCAGCAAGTGTACTACTCCTTAATCCCATCGCCTATTTAACCCGTCCCCCCACCCAGTTTCCTTCAAGGCATTGAAACTTTTCATCAAGAATTACTACAGAGTTGGGGCACCTGGGTGGCTCAGTCGTTAAGCGTCTGCCTTTGGCTCAGGTCATGATCCCAGGGTCCTGGGATCTAGCCCCGCTTCGGGCTTTTTCCTCCACGGGAAGCCTGCTTCTCCCTCTCCCACTCCCCCTGCTTGTGTTCCCTCTTTTGCTGTGTCTTTCTCTGTCGAATAAACAAAATCTTAAAAAAAAAAAAAGAATTCAGAGTTGATTTTTTTTAATGAAATGCCATTTTGTCACTGAATCATATTTATAAAATTGGAAATTGCATTCTTAGAGTAAATCTCTTGTGATTTGAATTTAAAAATCCAGGAAGTTTTATCAGATCAGATCTGCCATATTGACAATACTGTGCTTCACATAACTAAGCAAAGATCTTATGTATTACTGCATTCTGGATATCATAACTTCCTCCTGTACAAGTAGTAATTCCTAACACAGTAACAATTAAACGAACTTTTTCAATGGCTTTGAACTGACTTTAAACTTCTGACTTAAATCTTTTGTCAATCTCATGCTGTATCTTTTTTTGACTAAAACTTCTCATGACTGGCGACTGGTCAATTTGGTTTTTTGTTGTTGTTGTTAATTTTTAATATTTTGTTTCATTGTAAAGGACTTACCCAAATTCACACAATGCTAGATAAGCTAGCATGTAATATAGGCTTCTTAAAGTGGAGTTTTTTTCCTAATCATATGTTTCTTATTAGATTGTTAAATTCTCAAGCCCAGCTAGATACTCTTTAAAAATAGAGGTAGTAGTTTTTCTTGTGTTGTACAAATGCACTGTGTTTGAAGGTTTCGGTGTCTTTTTTTTTTAAGTTCTAGCTGATAGTGCTGAATTGATTTCTTCCAAAGGAACTATTGACTTAGTTATTGGTAAATCTTCCAAATACTATTTGCAGTGAAAATAGCTATGTATTTGCATTGACTTCTAATTGCTCCATTCTTGAAAACCAGGTTTTTCCATTTAGAAGTACTGTGTTAGGAGTAAGGAATCAATCTTTTATAATGTCTTCTTGTAGGATTATTTGCTTCATGGTCGAAGATCATTTATTTAAATACATGTTCAAGCAAAGACCTTTTTTTCCCCTTATAAAAAAAGAATGGGTAGTGGATGTGGGGGGAATGGGCTTGCCTCTTCTATCTCAGTTTGCATTGAGAATGTTAATTCCACAGTGCCTCTGTGTTCTTGATGCCAGGGAAAGAGTGGCAAGAAAACAAAATCATTCCTCTCATGGAGCTTATATTCTAGTTAGGAGGAACAGTCAATAAACAGATAGTAAGCAGTGTTATGAAGAAACATTTTGCTGGTTCCTGAATGAAGAAGAGCCAATGTAATAATGTAATAACCTCAGGGAAGAGCCTAGTAACAAAGACTCTGAAAGGAGAACACTCAGAAATATCTCTGTTGGGCGCCTGGGTGGCTGGCTCAGTGGGTTAAAGCCTCTGCTTTCGGCTCAGGTCATGATCTCAGGGTCCTGGGATGGAGGCCCACATCGGGCTCTCTGCTCAGCAGGGAGCCTGCTTCCTCCTCTCTCTCTGCCTGCCTCTCTGCCTACTTGTAATCTCTCTCCCTGTGTCAAATAAATAAATAAAATCTTTAAAAAAAAAAAGAAATATCTCTGTTGTTAAATGATTATGGTAATGGAGAGACGGGTAGGATATGGTTGAAGGGGGTTAGCAAAACTACATTTTGTCAGGTAAGAATAGTTGATAGCCTTTAGAGCTTTAAGTAGGTAAGGGTCATATGATATGACTTAAATATTTAAAAGATTTTTTGTGGGGGCGCCTGGTTGGCTCAGTCGTTAAGCGTCTACCTTCGTTAAGCGTCTCAGTTCATGATCCCAGAGTCCTGGAATCGAGCCCCACAGTTTGTTCCTTGCTTAGTGGGAAGCCGGCTTCTCCCTCTCCCACTTCCCCTGCTTGTGTTCCTTCTCTCCCTCTCTCTGTCAAATAAATAAATAAAACCTTAAAAAAAAAAAAGGTTTTTTGGGCTGCTCTGCAGAGAACACACTGCAGGCGGAGAGAGTAAAAGAAGGGAGCCCAGAACATTGCAGTGTTACCGGCGATACATTACATTTAGTTATCTGACTGAGGATGTATTTTGAAGATAGAGCCAGTAGGATTTACTTTTGAATTACATATAATGAGATAGAAAAGAGAAACAAGGAGGATCCTACTGCTTAACCTTAATAATAGTATTATTAACTGAGATAAGGAAGATTGGAGAAGTAGGTCTAAATAGGAAAAAAATCAAGATTTTTATTTTAGATATGTTTGAGACTATTATATATTGTATTTGATTTTTCACAGACTAAAATATGTAGTATTATTTTTGTGTATGAAAGATACACTCTTTTAGGTGAGATGGTCAGAAACCATAGCACATCAGCTTAGAAGTTAATTAATTTGCTTATTAGAATTTTGGCACTACATTAATCTTTCATCATCCATTTTTCTTGTCCAAGCTGAGTTCTCCAGTTCCATGTGAAAGTTTTTAGTCACAATTGAGATGCTTATAAAACATCTCCACTAGCCATCATCTTTAAAAGCAACATAATTATTCTTAATTTTACTACAATAAATTTGATTATTCAGACACTGTTGGTTTGTTCCTCTTATGGTTGTCTCTGACCTTTGCTTTTATCGATTCCTCCTGACCTCTCTCTTTAATTGAAGTATAATTGACATACAGTGTCCTTTTGGTTTTAGGTATACATTATAATGATTCCATTCTTTTGTTTTTTTAGTATCTTTATGCATTATGAAATGATTCACATGGCATGTCCAGTTATCATCTGTCACCATACAAAGTTATTAGAATATTATTGCGTACATTCCCATATGTGACATCCCCATGACTATTTTATAACTGGAATTTTGTACTTCTTAATCCCTTCCATCTATTTTGCCCACCCCTCTCCCCTCTCAACTGTCACCTCCATCCCCCTGTCCAGTAACCAACAGTTTGTTACCTGTATATATGAATCTGTTTCTGTTTTGTCTCGTTCATTTGTTAGTTTTGTTTTTTAGATTTCACGAAGCATAATTCCTTGTAGGTCCATCTGTGTTGTTGCAAATGGCAAGATTTCATTTTCTTTATGACAGTAATATTCCATTGTGTGTATGTATTTGTATATGTGTTTGTGTATATGTATATATGTATCTAAATATATGCAATCCTTATCCATTCATCTATGATGGACACTTAGGCTTCTTCCAGATCTTGCCTATTGTGAGTAATGCTCCAGTGAACATAGGGGTGCATCTATCTCTTCAAATTGGTGTTTTCATTTTCTTCCAAAATATATCCAGAAGTGGAATTGCTGGATTGTATAGTAGTTCTTTCTTTAATTTTTTGAAGAAACTTTGTACTGTTTTCCACAGTGGCGGTACCAGTTACATTCCCAACAACAGTGTTTCAGGGATCTCCACTTTTTTTTTTTTTTTAAGATTTATGTATTTATTTAAGAGAGATAGCAACAGAGATAGTGAAAGAGATAGTGAGAGAGATCAAGTGTGGGGAGAGAGGGAGAAGCAGGCTCTCTGTCGAGCAGGGAGCCCAGTGCCAGCATCCCAGGACCCTGGGATCATGACTTGAGCAGAAGGCAGACACTTAATGGACTGAGCCACTCAGGTGCCGTATCTCCACTTTTTAGTATGATATATCCATTCGTTTACTTTAGCTTTGGTTGCCCTTGCCTGAGGAGACTAGTCTGAAAAAATATTGCTAAGACCAGTGTTAAAGAACTTATTGCCTGTTTTTTCTTCTAGGGAGTTTTATGGTTTCAAGTCTCACATTCAAGTCTTTAATCCGTTTTGAATTTATTTTTGTATATGATATACAAGAGTGGTCCAGTTTCATTCTTTTGCATGTGGCTGTCCAGTTTTCCCAATGCTATTTATTGGAGAGACTGTCTTTCCCCTTGTTTATTCTTGCCTCCTTTGTCATCAATTAATTGACCGTATTTGTATGGGTTTATTGCTAGGCATTGTATTCTGTCGCATCGATCTCTGTGTCTGTTTTTGTGCTGGTGCCATACTGTTTTGATTACTGTAGTACTATAGCTTTGTAGTCTAGTCAGGGAGTGTGATTTCTCCAGCGTTGTTGTTCTTTCTCAGGATTGCTTTGGCTATTCAGAGTCTTTCCTGGTTCTATACAAATTTTAGGACTCTTTGTTCTAGTTCTGTGAAAAAAGCCATTGGTATTTTGAGGGAAGGTGCACTGAATCTGTAGATTGCTTTGAGTAGTACGAACATTTTAATAATATTAATTCTTCTAAACCATTAGTACAGTATATCCTTCCATTTATTTGTGTTGTCTTCAGTTTCTTTCATCTTACACTTTTCAGAGCCTCCTGCTTTCTCTTGAGGTAATTTCATGGCCTTTTAGTGTAAGGGTGTATGACTAAGATTGTTCAGTCTTGCTAATTGCTAGCATTTCTGGGAAAAGGTTTGGCAGAGGAAATTAAAATACATGGGTACAGTTTGTATTATCTGTGAACTTCAATCGTCTATTTTATCCTTGTCTCCCACTAATATGGATTGAATTTGAGAGTAGATGAGAGCAGATTTTTAAAATTTTCTGGATTCTTTAGCCTCTTATAGAAAAACCCTGTGTACTTATAAAAATTTAATCTTGAAATGAAAAAATAATCTTTGATAGACTAATAATATTTCAGCCTACTTTTTTGGTAATTGTGACTTTTTTGTGAGTAATGCTTCTTATAAAATATATGAAAGCTTTAAAATTATATATTGAGATTTTTGTTTTAGAATGTTATATGTGAGTTTAGGTTGCATAACACTGATGCAGTATAAATGTTGTCAGGTAATGTAAGATTGAGCAAATTAAGTAGATATGGAAATTTTTTGGCTTGTTTTTGTAGCATATCTTAGGTAATCTTAGAATTCTAGTCAATGTTAATTAAGTCTGCCACTTTAGCCACCTATAAAAGGACCACCTACTTAACATGCCTTTTTTAATTGCTATTTCAAAAATAACTCACCATAGACAAATTTACACAAATAGTACTGTTTAGGAAAAGATACTAAAGATGTAATTTGGTTTTCAAATGTGAGTAAATACAAATAAAGTGTAAACATGTTTACATCATAGCAGGCTACCAGTTATTTTCAGGCACATTGCTTTATGCAGTAATGAGAAAAAAAATTCCTTCATGGGAACATCACATGTGTAACAAAGTACAGAACATTGGAAGTTGAAATGACCATAGTGAGAGAGTATACAATCTAAAACATTTCATCATGACTCACCTAAGAACTAAATAGAATAATTAGCTTTATACCTTCCTTTTTTAAAAAGCTATTGCTAAATATTTGGAAAACATTAGTAAGGCATGTCTTTATTAATTAAATAGTTCAGATTGTATTTTGGATTCTTGATCTCTACAGCTTAATTTCTTTTTTTTTTTAAACACAGGTTTGCTTTTTGCTTTTTTTTGTTTTTTTAAATTTTTTAAAAGTAGGCTCCATGTCCAATGTGGAGGCCAACACAGGGCTTGAACTCATGACCCTGAGATCAAGACCCAAGCTAAAATCAAGAATCAGATGCTTAACCATCTGAACCACTCAGGCTCCCCTTCTTATCTTTTCTATAAGTATATTTTTCTGTAAATTTAATTAAAGTTTAAAATAATATCCTTGAGGGTAGGGAATTTTTCAGTGATCTTCAGAAATAGAATCTGAACTTTTAGCTACAAGCATTGGAACGAAAAGATTTCAGTTAAGCTTTGATTCAACAGTGAATTTAAAAAAGATGAGATGGGGAGGGGTGCCTGTTTGGCTCCATCACTAGAGCATGCAACTTTTCTTTTTTTTTTAAAGATTTATTTATGTTAGAGAGCATGTGCACACACATGAGGGTTCGAGGAGGAGGGGTAAAGGGAGAGAGAAACTCAGGCAAACTCCATGCTGAGCACGGAGCCCAATGTGGGGCTTGATCCCATGACCCCAAGATCACAACTTGAGCCAAAACCGAGTCAGGCACTCAACCGACTGTGCTACCCAGGCGCCTGGAGCAAGCGACTCTTGAGCTAGGGGTTGTGAGTTCAAGCCCCATCTTGGATTTAGAACCTACTAAGATAAATACATGAATAAAATTTTTAAAAATAAAAAAGTTCTTTTTAAAATGATGAGATAGGTTTTCCTGTAGTGCTGATTTTATTATGTGGCCAGTAATCCAATGTGAAAAATGAATATTTAACTGAACTAAATTAGAAGAGTACAGATCTCTAAAACAAGTGATTATAGGATTTTTTTCTTCTTAAAACAAAATCTATTTAATAGAGAAATGCATACATTTTTCCTTTAGTGAAGCAAGATTTTGAATTCTAGGTTTGAAGAGCCCTTTGGTTTTATGTTCTGTATTTTATGTAATATATCTGATACACATTTTCTC
This sequence comes from Ailurus styani, assembly GCA_002007465.1. Classification (NCBI taxonomy): domain Eukaryota; kingdom Metazoa; phylum Chordata; class Mammalia; order Carnivora; family Ailuridae; genus Ailurus; species Ailurus styani. The sequence goes on along the minus strand of LNAC01000365.1, from coordinate 1,295,935 downwards.
TAACCTATTATGTGTAACAGAGTCCTTGTTTTTTTTTTTTTTAAAGATTTTATTTATTCATTTGACACAGAGAGAGAGATCACAAGTAGGCAGAGAGGCAGGCAGAGAGAGAGAAGGAAGCAGGCTCCCTGCTGAGCAGAGAGCCCGATGCGGGCGATCCCAGGACCCTGAGATCATGACCTGAGCCGAAAGCAGAGGCTTTAACCCACTGAGCCACCCAGGCGCCCCAGAGTCCTTGTTTTTAAACTTAGCCTTTTATTCTCCTGTAAAAGTTCTTAATGTGTAAACTTGCCCAGAGCAAAACATTTATTTGAAGATTTTTATTACGATATGTAGGTATCCTTTGAAGGCTGAAAGTTAACTCTCTGTCAACTTTGTTGAGCTCAGATCTTTGGGTTGCTCTGTCTTCCAGCAGAACCGCTACTTGAAATTTAGAGTTTCTAAGAAATCTTTGAAGTACATTTGATGCAAGATATGTGAAGTTATTTGATCATACTTTGCAATACCTGTTGAGAAAACAGTATACAGGGAAAGTTTTTAAAAGTTGAAATTAAATACACTATAAATGCCTTGAAGTGTTTTCTTTTAAACTGATAGATTATAAACTTCTTTATTTAAAAGTAGCATTTCTTGACTTTTTTTTTTTACCTTGAACTAAAATTATACTACTTTACCCATTACTACTTTGGATTTTAATTGCCACACATCAGACCCATTAAGACTATTCCTTATTATTACAGTTTCCTCTTATAATTATTGAAATTGTATCTATTCTATAAAATATGTTTAAGATAGTCTCTTTACATTAGATAGCAGTTTAAACAAAAAATATCAAATGCAGTTTATTTGGTTTAGAGGGTAAATGAATACATATTAGAAATAAGCTGTTGGGTAAAGTACTGAAGAGCTTTATTTTAAATATTAGCTCTTTTTTTTATAGCTATAAACAAGTTATGTATAAATGTTGGTGGTACCAGAGCATTGAAAATAAAACTTGTTTGTGATAAACTCCATCCTTGGTTCTCTATCCTAAAATGTAACTGAAAGATAATAAAGTGCTATTCATCTGCAGGTGCATTGCTTCTACTTAGTTAAAAGATGGTTGAAAGGACAGGAATTAGTAGCATGTTGTATTAGCCTTTTGTAGTGTATTTTGTCCTAAGCATCTTAATTTCCCTGTTTTGAATGCTAAGTAGCAAGGGTCTTGGTTTAGAACTAATACCCATCATGCATGTAAACGGTATGAAAGAGCTGCTTAGTAAGTTAACACAAAGTGTTCTTGTGTCAGTCCTTGTGGAAATAGATACAATACAAACATTACAGCTGAACTCACGGCAAACTCCATTAAGTAAAAACCTGGCCTCATTGTTCAGGAAAAAGTTTGAATAGAATGCAAGCTCATTTTGTTGAATGTAATGTCAGGCTTTTAGGGACTGTATTGAGGGATAAGGTTTTGTTAAGTTGAGACCAATTCATTAAGTTTTATTGCCTGGTGAGAAGCAGTAATACTTTATTGTAAGACTTCATCAAATATTCATGGTTAAAGAGAAGTAGTAAATGTATTCAATCAAGTGGTCTTTTGGGGTTTTGAAAGGGATTATGAAGTCTGCTCAGCTGATAGTTTTAACATTCATTGAGGTTGTTTAACAAGGGTAATTTTAGTCTCTGAGTTTAATTTTGTTGTCCAGGCTTGTCTCTTTTTACTATCACAAATCCAAGTCTATAAAAATTGTGTCACATTATAGAGATGAGTGGATAATATATCCATTCATATAAATTATGTATGTGCTAAGTGGGTATATTTTTTAAATTGTCATGTTAATACTGAGTTTAATGTATGAAGGAGTTATGACCTGTCTACTTGTTCATTGTGATTTGCTATTCGTTTGGTCAGACTCTAGCCTCACCTTACCACTGCTTGTGATCTTCTCATGTCTTGGATAATATGGTCTCCTGTACATACATAAAATAATAAGCAGCCTTTTGTTTGGGCCAGTTCAAATTGTCCCTAAAGGATATAGTCAGCATTTTGTAGATACTAGAAATTTCAGTAGCATTGTCCTCATTCTTGTACTTGATTTCAGTCTATCTGTCTCTTCTTTTTTATTTCTGTATAATACTTATGCTCACCTCAGATTTGGGTGATAGTCTCTTGTGCACACAAAACTCATCCTTTCCCAAATCTCCGTGTGTTTACTTCTTTAACTTAATATGCAGTTTTGTGATTTTTGTGAGTTTTGTCCTTTTGAAAAAATTAAGCATATTCAACTAAAAATTTTGTTACTAATTTTTTCTTATGTCTTTTAACCTCTATTCTTTAGGCAGATGATGTTGAGGGCAAAATTAGACAAATCATCCCACCTGGATTTTGTACAAACACAAATGATTTTCTCTCTTTGCTGGAAAAAGAAGTTGATTTCAAGCCTTTTGGAACCTTACTCCATACATACTCTGTTCTCAGTCCAACAGGAGGGGAAAACTTTACCTTTCAGATATACAAGGTAAAGATAAATCTGAATATTTCTTGGGTAAAACTGCTCCATTTGCCTGAAACCTGTATGCTGTTCTGTTGTGTTATTTTCAGTGACTCATTTCTAGCTTCAGGAAACAAGTTTCTGTCAGCATTAAAAACAAAGATCTATTTTGTATGTGTGTCTGTGTACACATCTTAATCTGAGACTTCTAAACATTTTCCCACAGGATAGTTTTGTGTTCTACAGACTTTCACTTACCTCTGTGATGAGTTTCACCTGACTTTTCCTGGCTTTTTCCCTAGGCTGACATGACATGTAGAGGCTTTCGAGAGTATCATGAAAGGCTTCAGACCTTTTTGATGTGGTTTATTGAAACTGCTAGCTTTATTGACGTGGATGATGAAAGATGGCACTACTTTCTAGTGTAAGTACAGTTCTAAAGCAACAGTAGACCTTATTACCTCCACAAAGCCAGCATTTTAATTGTGGCAGCCCAATTATTGGGACAGTATAATGATATTTTTCCCAGGAAAGAAAAACTATTGTTTATGAGGCTTGAGTTTTCCTTCATTATGCTTTCGGAGACCTTGAGAATAGAGCTGAATTAAATGCTGTTGTCCGTTAGGACCCTGAATGTAGGCTTAAACAGTAAAATGAGCTTTGCCTGTGTTTTCTTTTACTTGCCACCTATTCATCTTTATAATAGGCAAGTGCACTGAAGTGATGTAAAGAGGTCTGATTTATCCAAGTTGCTGCACACCAATTAAGTGAATTGTACATTCAGAACATAGCAGGTGTACCCATTGGGCCCTCACAGAGTAGCTTGCTGACACTGAAAATTCAGTCAGAGAATGGAAAAGAAAATGGACACTGCATGGGAGCGCGACTGTAATTGACCTGCTTGGCTTTCTGTTTTATCTGCAGATTTGAGAAGTATAATAAGGATGGAGCTACGCTCTTTGCGACCGTAGGCTACATGACAGTCTATAATTACTATGTGTACCCAGACAAAACCCGGCCACGTGTAAGGTAATTGGCGGTATAACACGTGCCTTGTCTTTTATTTCAGAAGAAGGAACTGCTGAAGTTTCCAATACTTGTTATAATAGTGTTGATTTGTTTAAAAAAATCACCATTATTCATTGGCTATGTACTGATTTATTTCATTGTTCCCTTTGAAACTGTGGAAGATTAAACTAATTTTGAGTATCTCAATAATTTTTGGATTTCTTGAAGGTTGACTGAGAAAAAAACCCACTAACTTTAAAATGTTCTTAATACACAGTGATTTGCAATTTTTAAATGGGTCATGTTGTGATATTTTAATTTTACAATCTTTTCTTTACTGTAGTCAGATGCTGATACTGACTCCATTTCAAGGTCAAGGCCATGGTGCTCAACTTCTTGAAACAGTTCATAGATACTACATTGCATCTCCTTCTGTTCTTGATATTACAGGTATGTAAAATTTGATTTATTACTGAAAGAACCTTTCTAAAGAATCTCTTCTTTACTGATTAATTTTGGTTTTGTCAAAAATAACTACTCTGTTCTAAATAGCAGCCTTCTCTTGGGGTCTTTTTGGAGCTGTGTAAAGATGGCTTATAGTTACATTTTAAGTTATAAGCCTTTGGTGGGATTGGATTGTATATCCAAGTAAGTGTGAATTGAACAAATTGAAGATAAAGAATTGAATATATATTGGGAAATTGTGGTCAGGCATATGTACTTTGTAAGTGTGGTGTGACTTAGTTGTTCAGTTTATTTGGCCAACCATTGCATTCCTCGGAGGCCCTGCTCTAAATTTCATGGAGAGGAAGAATATTCTAAGCCTTACTGAGAAAGAAAAATCAAAGCAAATAATTCCTGAATTGAATACACATTTCTTACGTTTTTTATTCCTAAAATGCATGCCTTCACACCAGTAGTTTTAAGGTGAAACGCAAGGTATTTGTTTTGGAAACATCTGTCATTATGAATTAGCCAGAGAAGAAGTATTATGAATAAGATGCTTTGGAGAAAGAGAGAGACTCTCCTCTTTAAAGTCATCATTAGATGGAGTTACAGATGAAAGTATGTAAACATGTGAGCTACCAGAACACAGTGGCCCAGGGAACATTTTTGTTGTCATTATTTTCTTTCCCTTGAGTAACACTGTTTCAGATTTGTTAACTCAGAAAGTTGCTGATTAAACTAAAGTCACCCTCCCTTTTTTTTTTTTATGAAAAATATTACACCAGATAGTCATATCCAAATCAGGTATTACATCTTACTAATTCATAACAGTTTGAGTACATTTTTGTTTTTAAAACTATAATGCTTAACACTCACTAAAATTTAATTTGTTTAAAAAATGCTGTTTTAGAATTTTATTTTACCACTTTGTATAAAGACACCAAAAAAAAAAAAAGGTACTGGATATGGGACTAACAAGAATATAAGTAGGCTTATGAAGAAAAGAAAAGAATATAAATATGCTCATTGGCAGATTATTAGTTTTTCATATAATGTAGTGGTTTTGCTTGTCCAGAGTAAGTAAAATTAAAGTTATTCCAAAACAGATTTTAAATTGATCCTATAGATTAATAAAAAACTGGAGGGAAAACATTTTGTTTTTAAAAGGGAGTTCGTGTTTATAGAGTTGAATTATTTTTTCATCTGACTTTTGTGCTACTGTGAAATGGTTTAGAAATTTGGGAGATAAAGAAGTAACTGCTTAAGTTGGCAGTGACACCTTTACTAGCTAACTGAAAAATTATAGAACCATAATAAAAATGATGACACTTGTTTTTAACGAAGCTAAAAATTGTTTAGCTTCTGTTTACTTTAGGGAGCTTGGACTTGTGCTACACGAAGGGACTTTTTGGTGATTTTAGTCTGGAGACTTAGAGTTCGCATAAGTAGTCTTTGTCTTCTGTAGTGGGTAATGTGCCAACAGGGGTTGTTTCTGTGAAGCCTCTTAACCATTTTCTTCTGTCTACTCCAACCAATAAAGTCCTTGATACTTAGCACCAATTAGCAGATAAAGAATTTTATTTCTTAAATCTCAGTGAAGAGTCATCAATAGTGGTAGCCTTTATTCATTGCAAACTGAAGTCTCCAAAGAGAAAAGGCTAAATGTGCTAAAGGACTTCTGAATTTGAAAACTAGATACCAGCTTTTATTTTCAGTGTTAACATTTCTCAGCATTATAAATTACTAAAAATGCCTTATTAGCTGTTTTCATGAAGATATTTCTTTTAGATTTCCATACCCAGTCTTTTTTAAAAAGAAAATAACAGAATTTTCCACTTTTTCGTCATTTTAATTGCCTGTTTTGCCATTATTCTGTATATATATTTTTAACTTTGTGGATCTTTTTTTTTTTTTAAAGATTTTATTTATTTATTTGACAGAGAGAGACAGCGAAAGAGGGTACACAGGCAGGGAGAGTGGGAGAAGGAGAACCAGTCTTCCCACTGAGCAGGGCGCCCAATGTGGGGCTCGATCCCAGTATGGGAATCGCACCCTGAGCCGAAGGCAGACATTCAACAACTAAGCCACCCAGGCGCCCATAACTTTGTGGATCTCCTTTTGCAACCCCAAATATTCTTTATATTGAGATGGCTTTTTGCTTACTTGACACACAGCCAGATATAGTAATAATTAAAAGTTAACATTGATGGGCCTATGTTACAGGATAGATAGGTGTTTGTGGTGTAATTGCCACTCATTTTCTTTTTTTAGCAATTAATTTTAAAGTAAAATACTGGAAGACAGTTCTTTATATCATGTACATCTTCCTGTTGAGGATGTCACTATCTTAAGATGTAAAGCATTTGAATACACCTCAGTTGTGTGACCTTGTAAGTTGAATCGATGATTTGTTTCTTCTAGAATTATGAAGAGATTTGCATTTGGCAGTAGAAACTGATCTTGGGCTGGAGTATATATCAATATTACTAATCTGTCAATTGTGTGTGAAGAGCTAATTATAAGCGTCCTTTAAATGTACCTTATAGTACTGGAATGGAATATTTTAGAATACTATCTACAAGTTTTTTATACTTAGGTGGTTTTGTGCTATCTCATTTTGTATGGTTTTATCTCTAATATAGCACATTAATATGGAGAAGTTTTTTAAAAAATGATAGAAGAGTGAGCACTTAAGTTGTTAGATGATGTATTTGGAAAAAACTCACTTTTTGATTTTGCATGTCACTGTAGATTTATGCTCAAGCAAATTTCATCTTTTAAATGTATTGCTTATCTTTGTAGCACAGAAACAAAGGAAAGGTGTCACGAATTATTGAATATCACCATTTTAAGTTCATTTTCAGTCTGACACTTGGTTAAATCACTTAAATATTGAAAATGGTGACTTGGCTATATTGCCAGTCTGTAACAACTTATGTAAAGCTAAATGGAATTTTTTTGCATTTTTTTAATTTATGTGAAAATTTCTGATAGGAATGTGGCATGAGTTTTTAGATTTTTCTCAGCTGTTATTTTTTCGAGGATATGTTTCTTCCTAATCTTCTGAGGTCATATAAGTTACTTACGCTATCACTCATACTAAATTTTATTTCAAATTGATATTAGCAACAGAGTTCTTTTTTCTAAATCAGTTTAGAAGAGGTAGACTTGGAAAAATTGACATTGCACAAGCTTGAGCCTCATCTGTTAGTACTTTAAAAAATTTTTTTAGGGCGCCTGGGTGGCTCAGTGGGTTAAAGCCTCTGCCTTCAGCTCAGGTCATGATCTCAGGGTCCTGGGATCGAGGCCCGCATCGGGCTCCCCGCTCAGCGGGAAGCCTGCTTCCTCCTCTCTCTCTGCCTGCCTCTCTGCCTACTTGTGATCTGATCTCTCTCTCTCTGTGTCATATAAATAAATAAAATCTTTAAAAAAAAAAAAAAAAAAAAAATTTTTTTAAAGAGATGCTTCTTTGAGAATTTTTTTCACTTGGAAGAGGTTTAATTGAAGCAACTTTATTGAGATATGATTTCCATACCATAAAATTCACCCATTTTAAATGTACAGTTAAGTGTGAGTTTTAGTGTATCTGCCTAGTTTTGCTGCCATCACCACAGTCCTGTTTTAGAATATTTCTCTCACAGTAAAGAGATCCCACGTGTCCATTTGCAGGCAGTCCCTATTCCCAGTCTCTTAGATTGAGGTCTGTGATCCATTTCGAGTCAGTTTTTGTGTGTAAGTTTCTAAAATCATCTGTATACATTTGGCTATCCAGTTGACCCAGTACCATTTGTTAAAAAGAGTATTTTCCCCTATTGAATTGCCTTGGTACCTGTGTTGAAAATCACTTGACTATAGATATAAAGATTTATTTCTAGACTCTAATCATCTGTGTGTGTCTGTCCTTATGCCAGTATCATACTGTCTTCATTAGTTTACTGTAGCTTTATATTGAGGGGTTTTTTTAATGATAATGTGAAGTTTGATATGCCAGATACATACATTGAATTTGTGGAGTGTGGTTTGCCTGGGTGCTGCAGAGTAAACAGAAGTTTCTTGAAATGATAGATGAGTAGGGATAAAAATGGATACTGCCCCTGCCCAGGTGGCTGAAAAATGGGGTAGGGAGACAGAGGGGGAAGGAGGCTTCAGTTAGAGGGGACGGGCCAGGGATGAGCCATGACTCTCAGGGACTCGAAGTATAGTCTCTCTGTGAGTGAGCACCCAGGCATCACAGTCTGGGTCTGGTTGTTGCAAACTTATCAGTAGCTGACCCCAGGACAGTGGCTCCTTAAGGTGCAATCTACCTGGCAGATGAAAACTTCTTACCCTACTTCTTATAAACTCCCTCTGCCCCCCCAACAGAGGTTCTAAATTCTGAACAAAAAGCCATTCCATTGGTTACATAGGAAATACAGTCCTCATCTTTTTGTCTCAAAGATAGCCTCTGTTCCCTCCCCAGTCCCACAGCTCTCTTTTCCCCCAAATGATTTTCTGCCAAGATGATGAAGAGGAGACCCCAGGGCACAGGAGAGCTTCTAGCTCTGAGGGGCTGCTTCGGTGGCACCAGGGCAAAGAGTGGGCAAGACATAGCAGAGGTCCTGGCAATAGGGCCCACTTCCTCCCACAGGCATGCTTCCTTATTTGGAGTAAGTGATTGCATTTGTTTTCCTGATAAAGTTCCATCATCTTTTGCTTTCCTCCTTTCTTCCTTGTGACCTCCTGCACTTCTTTCTGCTCTTTATGGTTGATCTCCAGCCAGGTGTGGTCAACCTTGGCCTGTTTTGTCTCCCCACTAAATGCATTTTAACATAATGCCCTTTTGCTTTCTCTCTGTCATCTTTGTCTTTCCTTGAAAGCTCCTTTGACTTGTCCAGATCCACTTGTGTTACCTTTCTGATTAACTGTCCACCCGGTTGTGGTTCTTGATGTTGATGAGCCCTTTCACACCTTTGCTGGTGGTCGGTCATCTTCATCATCCTCAGCTTCTTTCTTTGCTTTTCCTCTTTTCTGGCCTTTTGCTTTCCAGCCTAGAGTTGTGTATCCTTTTCCTAGGGGCTCATGTACTTCTGGATAGGCCTTTGTACCCTCCCTTGCTTCCTTTTTAGGTGTCATGGCTCTGGCAGCGATAGTGTCTCAGCCTTTCTATTGAGTTTTGAAATCAGGAAGTATTCCAGTTGTGTCCTTTTTCAAAATTATTTTGGCTATAAAAGATTCCTTTTGTTTTCATAAACATTTATTTTTCTGCCTTCTACTTATTTGATTCCCACTTTGATTTTTATTATTTTCTTATTTCTTTGGGTTCACTTTACTCCTATTCTAATGAAGACTGAAACTTAGGTGTTTTTGTTTTTGTTTATTTATTTATTTGAGAGAGACAAAGGGCAAGCACAAACGGGGAGCAGCAGAGGGAGAGGGAGAAGCAGGGAGAGAGAGAAGCAGGCTCCCCTCTGAGTAGGGAGCTGGACTCAGGGCTTGATCCCAGGACCCCGGCAGACACTTAACTGACAGAGCCACCCAGGCACCCTGAAACTTAGGTTTTTGTTTGTTTTTGTTTTTTAAAAGATTTTATTTATTAATTATTTATTTATTTGAGAGAGAGAGAATGAGAGAGAGCATGAGAGGGGAGAGGGTCAGAGGGAGAAGCAGACTCCTTGCCGAGCAGGGAGCCTGATGCAGGACTTGATTCTTGGATTCCAGGATCATGACCTGAGCCAAAGGGAGTCACTTAAAACCAACTGAGCCACCCAGTGCCCCTGAAACTTAGATTTTTAATTTGATTTGATGTCCTCCTTTTTTAATATAGATATTTAATACCTCCATATTTATATGTAACAGGTATCTTTATATATGAATATAAGCACTGCCTTAACTGATCATATACATTTTCATAAATGCTTTCATGCAGTTCAAAATCTTGTTCTTTTTTTAAAGTAATCTCTGTACCCAGTGTGGGGCTCAAACTCACACTCCTGAGATCAAGAGTTGCATGCTCTACCTACTGAGTTAGCCAGGTGCTCTGGTTCAAAATCTCTTCTAATGGCATTTTGATCCATGGTTTATTTAGAAGCATGTTGTTTAATTTCCAAATACTGTGGATTCCCAGATTTATTCTGTTGTTGTCAGAGAGCATACTTTGTATGACTTCAGTTCTTTTTTACTTACTGAGTTTTGTTTTATGGTTTACCTTAGGGGTCCATAAACTTTTTATTTAAAGGGCTAAGTAATAAATATTTTATGCTTTGCAAAGCCATGTATGTTCTCTGTTTCTGTGGGTGAGATTTGGCCCATGGGCCATTGTTTACTGATTTTTTGCCTGACATATGATCTATCCTGGAGAATGTTCCATGTGTTTGTGAACAGAATGTGTATTCTGCTGTTTTTGGGTGAAATGTTACCTAACTGCGAGCTAGTCAAGTTAGTTGATAGAACTCTTCAAGTCTTCTCTATATTTGTTGATTTTTCTGTTTGGTTGTTCTGGCCATTATTGAGTAGTATTGAAATTTCCAGCTATTTTTACTGAATTGTCTATTTCTCCCCCTCATTCTGTCAGCTTTTAATTCATTTACTGTGGACCTCTGTTTTTAGTTGTGTGTGTGTTTATAATTATAATATCATTTTCATGAATTATCTTGTTGTTATAAAATGTGCCTTTTTTCTTTTGTAATTTTTTTTATTTTACACTGTATTTTTTCCCACTTGTTTTTTATTGTGATAACACTTAAACTCATACTTTGACTCTCAGTCTTCGAATCTAAAGTGTTTCTGTTGTAGACAGCATATAGTTGGATCTTTTTTTTATCCACTGACAACCTCTGCCTTTTGATTGGAGTCTTCAGTATATTTAGATTTAATGTAATTATCATTATGGTTGGAATTATGCCTCCCATATTGCCGTTTGTTTTCTATATGTTGCTTTTTATTGTTCTTCTTTTGTTTCTCCTTTGATGCCTTCTTTTGTGTTAAATAGATTTATTTTATTTTTTTAAGTAGGCTCCAGGCCCAGAGCAGAGCCCAGTGCAGGGCTTGAACTCACGACCCTGAGATCAAGACCTGAGCTGAGATCTAGAGTCAGATGCTTAAATGACTGAGCCGCCCAGGCAGCCCATAGATAGATATGTTTTAAAGGAATAATTTTAATTCCTTTGTTTTGTTTTTGTTTTTCACTTTTTTTTAAAGGTACTTTTTTAGTGGTTGCTCTGGGGAGTAGAATATGCATCTTTTTTTTTTTTTAAGATTTTATTTATTTATTTCACAGAGGGAGAGAGATCACAAGGAAGCAGAGAGACAGGCAGAGAGAGAGTGGGGGAAGCAGGCTCCCTGCTCAGCAGAGAGCCCAATGCGGGCCTTGATCCCAGGACCCTGAGATCATGACCTGAGCCGAAAGCAGAGGCTTTAACCCACTGAGCCACCCAGGCGCCCTAGAATATGCATCTTAATTGACCACAGTTTACCTCAGATTAATATTCAATTCCAGTAAAATAAAGAAATTCTTTCATTGTAATTATTCTTCCTCCCCTCTTTATTCTACTATTGTCATATAATTACATTTTTATATGTTAGTTACCAAACATTGGTTTTATAATTATTTTTAAAGATTCTGTTTTTATTTATTTGACACAGAGAGAGAGACAGCGTGAGAGGGAACACAAGCAGTGGGGAGTGGGAGAGGGAGAAGCAGGGTTCCCGCAGAGCAGGGAGCCCAATGCGGGGCTCGATCCCAGGACCCTGGAATCATGACCTGAGCTTAATGCCTGAGCCACCCAGGCATCCCTCTAATTATTTTTAATGTAATTGTCTTTTAAATCAGTTGAGAGGAGAAAAGAGAAAAATATACCAACTTTTACATTTATCTTCATAATTAATTCAGTGTTCTTAATTTCTTCATATAGATTTGAGGTGTCATGTACTTTTAACCTGAAGACTTTCTTTAGTATTTCTTGTAAGGGCAGGTCTGCTAGTAACACATTTCTTTGATCTTTACTTTTCTGAGAATATCTTTATTTTACTTTCATTTTGAAGGATAATTTTGCTGGATATAGAATTCTTATTTGACAGTTATTTTTCTTTTAGTACTTTGAATACATCACCCCACTGACTTCTGGCCATCTGTGGTTTCTGATGAGTGGTTTTCCTCTTGCTGCTTTTAGGATTTTCTGTTTGTCTCTGGCTTTTGACAGGATCTGTACTTCAGTTATTTTTTTCCCTTTTGATTTCATCATCTGTGTACATTCCTAATAAACCATAATTTCATACCAAACTGATACCATGACAGGATTTCCCTTTAAAGCATGTAATATTTACTTAATAATTACATGTATATGATGTTAATACCACAAGGAGGCATTAAGAAGGTATTCAGTGCAGGGCACCTAGGTGGCTCAGTTGGTTAAACGTCTGCCTTTGGCTCAGGAATCAAACCCTGCATCAGGCTCTCTGCTCAGCGGAGAGCCTGCTTCACCCTCTTCCTCTGCCTGCCACTCCCCCTGCTTGTGCTCTTTCTCTCTGTCAAATAAATAAATAAAAATCTTGGGGGAAAAAAAAAGTATTCAGTGCATTCAGATAGAATCAATGGAGGATTGGTTAATGACTCAGAATCATAAAACATTACCCCTTGCTCAGAGTTTTTCTTAATAAATAGCTTTATTGAGATATAGTTAACATATCATACAATTCACTTAAATTGTACAATTTTTAAAATTATATTTATAGTGTAGCCATTATCATAATCTAGTTTTGGAATATTCCTTTCTCCCAAAATAAAAACCCAGTACTCATTAGCAGTCGTTCCTTTCCTCGCCCACGCCCCACCATCTATACCCCTCCAGCTCTAGGCAACCACTAATATACTTTTATTCTCTATAGATTTACCTATTCTGGACATTGAAGTCATATAATAATTTGATTCTTCTTTCATTTGGTGTGTTTTTAAGCTTCATCCTTGCAATAGCATATATTAGTACTTTATTTCTTTTTATTGACAATGAATATTCCCATTGTGTAGATATACCAAATTTTATCTATTCATTTATCAATAGATGGACATTTGGGTTGTTTCCACTTTTTGGCTCTTAGGAATAGTGCTACTGCGAATATTTGTGTACAAGTGTTTGTGTGGACCTCTGTTTCATATCTCTTGGGTAAATACTTAGGAGTAGAAATGGTGGAAAATCTGGTAACTATGTTTCTCCTTTTGAGTAACCACCTGGCTATTTTCCAAAGTGGCTGTACCAGTTTTACATTTCCACCAGTAGTATGAAGGTTTCAGTTTCTCTGTACCCTCATCAATATTTGTTACTTTTGTAGTCTAGTCATTCTAGTGGTGGGAATGGTATTTCATTGTGGTTTTGATTTGCATTTTTTTTTTGTGGCTAATGATGTTGAGGATCTTTTCATATGCTTATTGTCCCTTTGTATAGCTTCTTGAGAAATATCTGTTTAGATCCTTTTTTTAAAATTGGGTTCTCTTTTTTCTTTTTTTTTTTTTTTTAAGATTTTATTTATTTATTTGACAGAGAGAGATAACAGCAGGAGAGGGAACACCAGCAGGGGGAGTGGGAGAGGGAGAAGCAGGCTTTCTTGCACAGCAGGGAGCCTGATGCGGGGCTCCATCCCAGGACCCTGGGGTTATGACCTGAGCTGAAGGCAGACACTTAATGACTGGGCCACCCAGGCACCCCTCTCTTTCTTATTGAATTGTCAAACTTCTATATATAAAGTCTGGATATAAGTCCCATATCATATATGACTTGCAAATATTTGCTCCTATTCTGTAAGTTGTCTTCTTTTTTTTTTTTTTTAAATTATGAGAGACTTTTTTTTTTTTTTAAGATTTTATTTATTTCTTTCACAGAGGGAGAGCGATCACAAGGAGGCAGAGAGGCAGGCAGAGAGAGAAGGGGAAGCAGGCTCCCTGCTGAGCAGAGAGCCCAATGCGGGCCTCGATCCCAGGACCCTGAGATCATGACCTGAGCTGAAAGCAGAGGCTTTAACCCACTGAGCCACCCAGGCGCCCTGTCTTCATTTTTTTAATGGTATCATTTGAGCACAAAAGTTTTAAATTTTGATATAGCCCAATTTATCTGTTTTTATCTTTTGTTACTTGTGCTTTTGGCTCTATTATCTAAGAAGCCATTGCCTAACCAAAGGTCGTGAAGATTTACTCCTGTGTTTTCTTCTAAGAATTTTATAGTCTTACCCCTTACATTTAGGTCTGTGATCCATTTTGAATTAATTTTTGTATATGATGTGAGGAAAGGGGTCCAACTTCATTCTTTTGCTTGTGGAGATCCAGTTGTCCAACTACCATTTATTAAAAGACAGTTCTTTCCCTCATTGATTTGTCTTGGCACCCTTCTCAAAAATTAATTGACCATAAATGTAGGGGTTTATTTTTAACTCTCAACCCAGTTCCATTGATCTGCATATCTATTCTATGCCATCACCATACTATCTTGATTACTAGAGCTTTGTAGTAATTTTGAAATTAGGAAATATGAAGTCTTCTAACTTTTGTTCTTTTTCAAAATTGTTTTGGCTATTCTGGGTCCTTCCATATCTGTGTAAATTTTAGGATAACCTTAATTTCTGCAACAAAAAAGGCCAGCTGGGGGGTGCCTGGGTGGCTTAGATGGTTAAGCGTCTGCCTTTAGCTCAGGTCATGATCCCGGGGTCCTGAGATTGAGTCCCACATTGGGCTCCCTGCTCATTGGGGAGCCTGCTTCTCCCTCCGCCTCTCTCTCTCTCTCTTTCTTTCTCTGTCTCTCATGAATAAATAAATTCTTTAAAAAAAAGAAAAGGCCAACTGGGATTTTTATAAGGATTGCATTGAATGATTTGTAGAGTATTAATAGTGTAACAATATTAAGTCTTATGGTCCATGAACTAGCTCAGAATTTAACATTCTTTGTGACAAGCTCTCTACTGATCAGAAAGCAAGAACTCAGAAAAGTAAGGTGACTTGCCCATGGCCCTACATCTATGAATGACAGAACTGGGACTCAAAATTGATTTTCTCTGTGTAGTCGTCTTTCTACCCATCATGTTTTGATGTTTTCCTTGTCCACTGCATAGTCTAATGTACATAAGAGACAAACATGTGCTCCTCAGATACATTGAAGAAAGGATCAAAATCATATTGTCGTTTTATTCTTTAAAAAAAAAGATTTGCGGGCGCCTGGGTGGCTCAGTGGGTTAAAGCCTTTGCTTTCGGCTCAGGTCATGATCTCAGGGTCCTGCGATCGAGGCCCGCATCNCCTGCTCAGCAGGGAGCCTGCTTCCCCCCCCCTCTCTGCCTGCCTCTCTGCCTCCTTGTGATCTCTCTCCCTCTGTGAAATAACTAAATAAATAAATAAATAAAAATTAAAATTAAAAAAAAGATTTGCTTGTGAAAACAGAGGGGTTTTTTTTATTATTACTGGGTAAAAGCAGGATGGCAGACTATAAAGATTATTGGATTAAAGTAAGGGACTTATAAATTGAGCTTCAGAAGCCTTAGCTATCAGAGAATAGGTATTGATTATCCAAACTTGAATCTCTTGTTTACAGCTTGTTTATAGCTACTTTAATTGAAAATAAAACTAAGATGCATATGATAGATAACACCCATCAAAAAGCTTACATTTGAAAGTAGTAGCTCTAATTTCACAGATAGTATGTCTTTGTAAAAAGATTGCACCTATAATTTAATTTGGTAAAGATAATGGTACGGTTGTTTGATTAATAAGGAATAATCCTTTCTCATTGTAACTTGCCTTGTATAGTTCTTTTAAGAATATTTGTTTTTCTAGCCTACCATGTATATTGAGATCACAAATGATGAATTATGCTGGATAAGGGAAATGTTACTCTGCCTTTTCTTTAGCGGAAGATCCATCCAAAAGCTATGTGAAATTAAGAGACTTTGTGCTTGTGAAGCTTTGTCAAGATTTGCCCTGTTTTTCCCGGGAAAAGTTGATGCAAGGATTCAGTGAAGACATGGCGATAGAGGCACAACAGAAGTTCAAAATAAATAAGGTATTTTTATTCTGCAGAAGAAAAAATTTCAGTTTTAAAGTTTTCTTTCTCTTTTTTTTTAAGTATGTAACTTAAACATTGGAAGTCCATTAAGAATACATGTATGGGAAGTAGCAGTGGTTGAGAGTACAGGCTCTGAAGCCAAATTGTCTGAGTTAAGATCTGGCTACACCACTTAGTCTGTGAATTAGGGCAATTTAATTTCCTCATTGATAGAATTGGAAGATAGTTGATAATATGGCTATATTAAGAGTAACAAGCAGAACAAAATGGATAGTATGATCTTATTTTTACTTTTTAAGAAAATGTTTGAAATGGTAAAATAATATATGTGGAGAAGTATATATACTTCTATATATTTGAATTGTAAAGTAGTAAATATCCTAAAATAGGTACAGAAAAAATAATCTGGCAGTTCAGAGGAGGGTATTTAGTTTATTATATTTGCATATGCAAGGGAATCAGAGTTTTTCATGGGACAGAGATGCATTTGATCTAACCCTTAAAGAATGGGTAGGATTTGGATTATGAAAGTATGTGAGGGGCTCCTGGGTGGCTCAGATGGTTGAGTATCAGACTTGATTTCAGCCCAGGTCATGATCTCAAGGTCCTGGGATTGAGCCCCATGTTGGGCTCAACGCTGGACCTAGTGTCTGTTAGGGTTTCTTTCCCGCTGCCCTGGGCCCCCCATTCACGCGCACACTCTCTCTTTCAAAATAAAGAAATCTTTAAAAAAGAGAGAGAGAGAGAGAGAGATGAAGGGTATTCCAATAATAAGGACTAGTATATGATAGTTACCCTCTCCTCCCTTGTTTCTAAGGTATTATAGTTCCTGATTTTTTTCACTTAGTACTGTGATCTTTTTGAGATACTTTTACTGAATTTTACTCTTCTGTATGTTCCCTAAAGATTATTCTTCCCCAAAGCTCTTTATTCAGCCCTCATTTTCTCTCACTTTACTTACTCTACCTGGGAAATCTCATCTAACTCTCCAATGTAGATTTTCCTCTTGTACTACCAACACTGTATATAAAAAGTTTCATGCGGCGCCTGGGTGGCTCAGTCAGTTGGGTGTCTGACTCTTGATTTCAGGTCAGCTCATGATCTTGGGGTTGTGGGATTGAGCCCCTGTGTCCAGCTCTCCGCTCAGCTGGGAGTCTGCCTAAGATTCTCTCCCGCACTTGCTCGCTCTCGCTCTCTCTCTCTCTCTCTCTCTCAAAATAAATAAATAAATAAATCTTTTTTTTTTCTTCCCCCATTTAAAAAGGTGAAAAACGTTTTCTGGTCACTGACCTTCAACAGCTTAATTTGAACTGAAACTTTCCTTCTTTTCCTGCATTAAAACACTTTAATAGCTTCCCAGTTTTAAGATAAATACATATTTTAGAAATATTTGGTATGTCCAGAGTATATTAAACCTTTAGAGAATTTATTCAACCACTCAGCTTTTAAAAGAAAGGGCATATGAACACATTTTTCAAAATCATGCTGTTTTTCTTTTTCTTAAAGGAATTAAAACTTGGTATGGCACACTGAGCCCGTCATAATTTGGACCCCACCAACCTTGGTAGACTCAGCTTTCTACCACCTTCTGTATGCTCTGGCATTACTAAACCTCTTGTTATTTCCCAACTATGCTACATCTTTCTTCCTTTTATATTGCTTTACATTAACTATGCCCTTTGCCCTTGATACCCCCTTCTCCTGTTCCTCCATCTTTGCCTTGCCAGATATTACTCATTGTTTAGGTGTCCCTTCCGAAAGTTCAAATACCATCTTCCTAATCTACCTATACCTGATCTCTCCCCTACCCCCAGTAAATATATAAGTGAAACAACACAAACCAAAAAACTATGGGCTACTCTTTTGGCTTTAGTGATACCAAGATTTCTTGATTTTCCTAATATTTCTTTGTTTTTCTCTGCCCTGTAACTGTCACTGTACTACAGGGTTCTGACCTCTCCCTCATTTTTTCACTGTTTATGCTTTCCTAAGCAATAGTATGGTTTTAACTCATGCCTGTATACTGATACTGCTTAAATCCTCATTCTTAGACTAGAGTTTTCTTCAGATTTATATGTTCTGCTGCCTCCTAAATCTCTCCTAGACTGTGAAAACTCAGTCATTCCACACCCTCCTCCACACCCAGTCCTTCCTCTTCTGTATATCTAGAATCCTTGTTCTTTTCGTGTTCTTACTGGTTCTTAGGTCATGCCTTCAACTTTTTTTGCCTGATTTAGTAGTCCAGCTTCATAATTAGTCTCCCTGCCCTTCTTTTTGCTACCATTTCTATATAGCTGAAAGAATGCTTTTCTTAAAACTCCTATTTGTGCGATTTGCTCACACCCCCATTTAAAGTCCGTCCCCTAGGGGCTCCTGCGTGGCTCAGTCAGTCAGGTATATGACTCTTGGTTTCAGCTTAAGTCATGATCTTGGGGCCCTGGGATCAAGCCCCACATCAAGCTCTGTGCTCAGTATGGTCTGCTGGAGATGATCTCCCTCTCCTCCTCCCCCTGCTCACACTCTCTCACTCTAAAAAATAAATAATAAATAAATAAATAAATCTTTAAAAAATAATAAATAAAATAAAAAGTAAAATCTGTCACCTGCTAGATAAAAGCCCAACTCTTTATACATTATGTAAGTCTCTGTGCTTCTGCTCTGTACTCACGTTACTTCTCCTCACTACTTTTCATTTTGTGCTCCAGCTATGTCAAGCTGCCTCAGTCTTGCATGTGTGTGCTATGTGCAGTTGTACACTCACAGTGCCCTCTCCTCTTTCTAGGCTGGCGTGGTCCCTTCCCTTTAAGATTTAGCTCAGGTTTTCTTTCCTCAGGAATCCTTCTAACATTTATGCCATTCCTAGGCTATGCTGCCATAATACCCTACATGTATTTCCATCATTAAATTAAACATACCTCAGTCATTTGTGCAGCTAGCTCCTCAAGGGCAGAGACTATCTTTTATTGTTTTTCAGCTGGTACTTATCACAATTCTGGCCCATAGCAGATACTCAGTATGTCCTGTGTTCTTTTGGGAAAGTGTCACTATTTTCTAATTAAAAGTTTTCATGTTTTTCTTTTGTTTCGTTAAGCAACATGCTAGGCGGGTTTATGAAATTCTTCGACTACTGGTAACTGACATGAGTAATGCTGAACAATACAGAAGCTATAGACTGGACATTAAAAGAAGACTAATTAGTCCGTATAAGGTAGGACTTTCCAGCGTCTTAAACGTTATATTCTTGTCACTGTTTAAAAATGGAGAAGAGGGGCACCTGGGTGGCTCAGTTGGTTAAGTGGCTGCCTTTGGCTCAGGTCATGATCTTGGGGTCCTGGGAATGAACCCCGCCTCGGGCTCCTTGCTCAGTAGGGAGCACACATACATACATGTATGTATATTGTACACACACATACATATATTTATATATAAATGGAGAAGGGGGCACCAGGTTGGCTCAGTCTGTAGAGCATGTGATTTGATCTTGGGGGTCAAGAGTTCAGGCCCCCCATTGAGGGTAAAGTTTAATTTAAAAATGTTTTTAAATAAACAATAAAATGGAGAAGAAAGTATAACAGTTGCCAGTATATAGGATAGTCCAAATCATTTTCCTAAATTAACTTTTACAAAAGTGAAAATATTCTTCCAGTTAGTTATAAGAAGTCTTACTGTCATAATTTTCCAGTTATAAATCTGTTTTCATTCACTTAAAAACTAATCCCAAGGATAGTCTACCCACAGTCACTTTTTATTTCATTTGTTTACCATCTTTTAAAAATCTGAATGCTCAGACTTTTCCTAAATAAATTATCTCAATAGTTTCTAGTTTGTTCTAAACTAAACTTGTTCCAAATCTCTTAGTTTCCTAGTTGTTATATATATTATGTTTGCATTTGCTCCCTTCTTCCTAAATATGGCCTTGGTTGCCATTTTTAACCCCTGTACTTTACCATAGCTGAAACTGCAGCATAATATTATTTACTTTTTTTTTTTAACAGTCTTTCTTCTTGCCCTTCTACCACCTACCTGTTTTCTCCTCTCCCATATTTTCCTCTCAGAAACTTTCCCTCCTAGGTCAGGTTTGTCCTCATCATCATCTGGCTATTTATTAAGGTACATATTGCCCATGACAGCCTGTGTAAATGAGGATTTGCTTTGATATCTCTGTGCAGCTGTGCAGTAAGCTGATGGGGAGAATATTTGTTAATTTGTTCAATAAATAATTAATGAGCACCTGACCTGTGGTTGCTACATTTATATACACTACACTTGTAGGCTTATACAGTGCAATAGCTGGGAACATAAATGACAAATCCAAAAATTTTCTGTCTTATGGACTACCTATAACAGGTTGTAATACATTATAATGGTCTCTCTTCCCCCAAATTGTTCTAAGTAACATTTTATTCTTTGATATTTATCACTTCAGAAACATCAGAAAATTGGTAACAATGGTTCTTTCCAAAAAGTTTTGAGTTTTGAATTAATATTAATTTGTCATCTAGAAAATGTCTTTATGTTGAAATTTGGGGCATATAGAACAGTGTAATTAGATGTTGTCATAGCAGCATTTCACAATACAGGCATACCTCGGAGATATGGCAGGGTCAGTTCCAGACCCCTGCAATAAAGTGAATATTGCAATAAAGCAGGTCAAATGAATTTTTTTGTTTTCCAGTGCATATTAAAGTTACATTTAGACTATACTGTATTTTGCTTAGTGTACAATGGCATTATGTTTGAAAACTGACATACCTTAATTTAAAAAAAATATTTTATCGCTAAAAAATACTAACCATTATCTGAGCTTGGAGTGAGTCATAGTGTTTTTGCTGGTAGAGAGTCTCACCTTGATGTTAATGGCTGCTGACTGTGATCACAGTGGTGGTTGCTGAAGGTTGGGGTTGGCTATAACAGTTTCTTAAAATAAAACAGTGAAGTTTGTCCCATCAGTTGACTCTTCCTTTCTCTATAGCATGCAATGCTGTCTGATAGCGTTTTATCTACAATTAGAACTTTTTTCAAAATTGGGAGTCAGTACTCACAAACCCTACTTCTGCTTTATCAGCTAAGTTTATGTAATATTCTAACTCCTTCACAGCATCTTCATCAAGAGTAGTTTCCATCTCAAGAAATCACTTTCTTTGCTCTTCCATAAGAAGCAACTCCTCATCTGTTCAAGTTTAATCATGAGATTGCAACAATTCAGTCACACCTTCAGGCTCCACTTCTAATTCTAGTTCTCTTGCTATTCCACTACATCTGTGGTTACTTCCTTCACTGAAGCCTTGAACCCCTCAGATACATCTGTGAGGGTTGGGATAAACTTCTTCCACATTCCTTTTGTTAAGGTTGATATTTTGCATCTTCCCATGAATCATGGGTGTTCTTACTGGCATCCAAAATGGTGAATCCTTTTCAAAGGTTTTCAGTTTACTCTGCCTAGGTCTGTCAGATCACTATGAACTATGAAATGTACTTAAATAGTAAGACTCAAAAATCAAAATTACTCCTCGATTCATGGGCTACAGAGTGGAAATTGTATTAGCAGACATAAAAACAAAATCAATTTCGTTGTACATCTCCATCAGAGCTCTTGGGTAAACAGGTACATTGCCAGTGAGCAGTGATCTTTTCAAAGGAATCCTTTTTTCTGAGTGGTAGGTCTCAACAGTGAGTTTTAAATATTCTGTAAACAGTGTTGCAAACAGATATGCTGTCATCTAGGCTTTGTTGTTCTCTTAGAGCATAGGCAGAGTAAAACTAGCATAGTTTTTAAGGCCTCTAGGATATTTGGAATGGTCAGTGAGCTTGACTTCGATTTAGTCGCCAGCTGCATTAGGGACTGATGACTAAACTCTAAACAAGGGACTGTACCTATCCTTTGAAGTTTTGAAGCAAAGCATCTCCTCTCTAGCCATGAAAGTCCTGGATGGCATCTTCTCCAATAGAAGACCGTTTGGGGGTACCTGGCTGGCTCAGTCAGAAGAGCATGTGACTCAGGGCACCTGGGTTGCTCAGTTGGTTAAGTGTCTGCCTTTGGCTTAGGTCATGATCTCTGGGTCCTGGGATCCACGTTGGGCTTCCTGCTTAGCAGGAAGTCTGCTTCTCTCTCTCTCTCTCTCTCTCTCTCTCTCTCTCTCTCTCTCTCCCTCTCCCTCTCTCTCCCCCTTCCCGTGCCTCCCCACCACTCGTTTTTTCTTTCTCTCTCTCGACTAAAATCTTAAAAAAAAAAAAAAAAAAAAGCATGTGACTCTTAATCTCAGGGTCGTAGGTTTGAACCCCACATTGGGTATAGAGATTACTTAAATAAACTTTAAAAAAAAGAAGACGGCTGTTTTGTCTCCATTGAAAATCTGTTGTTTAGTGTAGCCACTTTAATTATCTTAGCTAGATCTTCTGATAATTTGCAATTTCTGCATCAACACTGGCTGCTTTACACCTTGCACTTTTATGTTATAGAGATGACTTCTTTCCTTAAATCTCATGAACCAACCTCTGCTAGCTTCAAACTTTTCTTCTGCAGCCTCTTCATCTCTCTCAGCCTTCGGAGAATTGAAGAAAGGTAGGGCCTTGCTCTGGATTAGTCTTTGGCCTAAGGGAATGTTGTGGCTGGTTTGGAATTCTATCCAGACCACTAAAACCTTCTCCATATCAGCAGTAAGGCTGTTTTGCTTTCTTGTCATTTGTACATTCACTGGAGTAGCACTTTCAATTTCCTTCAAGAACTTTGCATTCACACCTTTGCCTCTTTGGCACAAGAGACCTACTTTTTGGCTTATTTCAGCTTTCAGTATGCCTTCTCACTAAGCTTAATCATTTCTGGCTTTGATTTAAAGTGTGAGATATGCAATTCTTCCTTTCACTTGGAGGCCATTGTAGGATTAATTTCAATATTGTTGTGTCTCAGGGAATAGGGAGGCCTGGGGTGGGGGGAGAAGAGGGGACGACAACTGGTTGGTGGTGCAGTCAGAACACACACAACATTAAGTTCATCATCTTCTATGGCTCAGTTTGTGGTGCCCCAAAATAATTACAATAGTAACATCAAAGGTCACTGATCATAGATCACTACCACAAATATAAAAATAATGAAAACGTTTGCAATCTTGCAAGAATTACCATAATGAGACACGGAGACATGAAGTGAACAAATACTGCTGGAAAAATGGTGCCAGTAGGCTTGGTTGCCACAAGGTTGCCACAAACCTTTGATTTGTGAAAAAAACCCAGAATTATCTGCGAAGCACAATAAATTGAGGTGTGCCTATATTAAATCTGTTTTAGTAAAATAAAATAATTTATTGAATTATGCATCTCAGATAATTATTTGACTTTTTATATGGCAGATGTAGCATATGAGAGTTGATAAATTCTAAGGGTAAGCAGTCACAAACTCATGCCAAATAGGAATTTCTGTAGTTCAAAAAAGCAAGTATTTTTTACTGTTAAGGAATGATAATGATTTGATTTTTTTATATTAAGTATCCTCACCTGCAAACAATTCGACTTATCTGAAAAACAACTGAAAATTGGTTATTAAACTCTAGGTTCTTAACACAGCTGAGTATCACCATCCTTGCACTAAAGCTCAGACACAGATCACAACTTCTTCAGGTGCTTGATTGAACTGTATTATAGTAATGTACATTTTAATAAGTTCAGTTATCCAGGATTCTATCCCATTGAGAAAAACAGGAAAGTTTGAGGGTGCTCCTCCCCTACTTTAGGTTTATAGTCCCAGTGCTTGGGGTAGGAAACCTACCACAAACTTGAAGAAAGTCAGAAATGAGTTAAATGTCCAATGGGCATGGGAGGAGGGCTGTGATTCCCTTGTTGAATGGATGCAGATGATTTTCTTCAATTTGTTTTTCCAGTATGATATTATGTACTTTGTTGTGTTATTGTAATGTTCTCAGATGTAAAATTATATTTAAGAATAAAGTAAAATTGCTTAATAATGAGTGTGATTTAGGGCTTTTTTAGGTCTTTAAAATTACGCCTAATGGGGAAAGTTTGGAGTGTAAAATTTACATGTTTACTTTCACATTTTATGAAAGGAAATTATAATTTTGATTGTCACTGTTATCACTGAGGTATGAAATTATTTATTTATTGATAGTAAATTCTGTGCTGCCGTTACTTGAGGAATCAAGGTTATCTGTCAATCTAAACACACTCTCCCACTAAGAAATTTGGGTGCTATTAGAAGTACTTGTACCTTGCTTTAAGTTTTTAAACACTGGTAATTCATTTGTATCAGTGCCCAAAGCGGGGAAATAACCTGTATCGACTAGAATCATTTTTTTTAAAGCCCACAAAAAAACTCTCCCATCTCTAGTACAGAAGTAATTTTCAGGCATTCGAAAAAAGATAAATTTGAACCATTCGGCTAAAAGAAAATTTGGTGTAGCTTTTAGCATTAAAGATTTTATATTGTTTTTAGCGTTAAAATAATTGGTTTTAGCATTAAAGCTTTTATATTATTTCATGGGAATATTTTAATTCTTAGTTGGTTTACAAATATAAAATTTAGAATCATTGTTAACATCATTGCATTTGGAATCTGGAAACTCAGTTTTCAGGTTGGGTTCTTTTAGAAATTGTCTAACTGGAGGCGCCTGGGTGGCTCAGTGGGTTAAAGCCTCTGCCTTCGGGTCAGGTCATGATCTCAGGGTCCTGGGATCGAGGCCAGGATCGAGGCCTGCATCGGGCTCTCTGCTCAGCAGGGAGCCTGCTTCCTCCTCTCTCTCTGCCTGCCTCTCTGCCTACTTGTGATCTCTCTCTTTCAAATAAATAAATAAAAATCTTTAAAAAAAAAAGTATTAATCATGATGCATTTGCCTAATATTCCAAAATTATTAGGGTTCTCCTTAAGCGACATTTATTAGTTTTTAGGATGGATGTAGAGTTTGTTTGGTTTTTTTAAATTGTCTTTTGAGGGCGCCTGGGTGGCTCAGTGGGTTAAAGCCGCTGCCTTCGGCTCAGGTCATGATCCCAGGGTCCTGGGATCGAGGCCCACATCGGGCTCTCTGCTCAGCGGGGAGCCTGCTTCCTCCTCTCTCCTCTCTCTCTGCCTGCCTCTCTGCCTACTTGTAATCTCTCTCTCTGTGTCAAATGAATAAAATAAAATCTTTAAAAAAAAAAAAAATTTGTCTTTTGAAAGTCAATTAGGTACAGGAACTAAACAGTACAGATTTCCAACCAGATTGTTAGGGTTTGCATCCTGGCCTTTCATCTTACTACCTTTGTGTCAAATTATTGAACTCCCATATCCTGTTTTTTCTTTATCTATCAATTGTAGGAAATTAGATGACCTATCTCTAGCGTTGTTAGGATTACATGAGTTAATATATGTGATTTCTGACCTTTATGTAAAGTTAGCTCTTTATTATATGTTCTAGTAAAAGAAGATTGCTATATTAATCCAGAATAGGTTACCCAAAAAAAATGAAAGTTTCTTTTTTTTTTTTAATATGAAAGTTTCATGTATTGCAGTGTTTGCATACTGTTTTGCAGAGTTGCCACCTATCCAGGAATCTTGGAGTCATCTTTATTCCCCGTATCACCCGATATTTTCTTCCCTAAATCTGCCCTTTCCCCTCCATCTCTCCTCCTGCTGACTTGCTTGGTCTAGGCTTTCATCATCTCACTTGAATTTTTGCAGTAGCTGCTAACTTGGGCCTCCAGTCCCATCCTCAGCATTACTAATACAGTGTTGTTCTGACACAGTGTCCTATCTGAAAGTTGTCACTGGCTCCCTTCTGGCCCAGCATGGTGGGTTCCTTCTCAGTAAAATGTGGCGGGTGAGGTGGGTTAATAAGATAATGTATTTCTGGATACATTCAGTAACAGTAGAAATTCAGTAAGTGCTAGTTAATACTATCTTTTTAAAGTGTGACAGTTTCTGATTATCTTTCTGAAACTTTAAATGGTTTATGTTAAAATTAATATGTAGTCCATAAATATATTGCTTGGTAAGGAAACTTAGAGATGAACTTAGTGTCAGGAAAAAGGCAGTTTGGAATTAAAATTAATGCAATGAATTAATGATTGAATACTGAAATTAAGAATAATAGCACTTGGGGTGCCTGGGTGGCTCAGTGGGTTAAGGCCTCTGCCTTCGGCTTAGGTCATGATCTCAGGGTCCTGGGACTGAGCCCTGCATTAGGCTCCCTGCTCAGCAGGGAGCCTGCTTCCTCCTCTCTCTGCCTGCCTCTCTGCCTACTTGTAATCTCTCTCTCTGTCAAATAAATAAATAAAATCTTAAAAAAAAAAAGAATAATAGCACTTAATCTCAGTTATCTTTCTTCAGTTAATATATTTATTTGTTAAAGAAATTTTTGAGTGTCTACACTGGCCAGTTCTTTATTATGCTTTGGAGAGGGGGCTGTTAGTGACATGTGTATTTACCATCAGTTGACATAAATTCCAAGTCTTCTCATTAACTCCATTTTGAGGGTTTGTAATTCATGGTTAACATTATGTTTAGGCTTCCTTAAGGAAAAAAGTGGGACAAATTTAGGCATATTCCTACTAATCTTATTTCTAACAATGGAGACTTAATATTCAAAGACTATAAAGAAATTTATCTTCTTTCTTGGTCTAACCAATAATTGTGTTTGTTGCTTAGAAAAAGCAGAGAGATCTTGCTAAAATGAGAAAATGTCTCAGACCAGAAGAACTGACAAACCAGATGAACCAAATAGAAATAAGCATGCAACATGAACAGCTGGAAGAAAGCTTTCAGGAACTTGTGGAAGATTACCGACGTGTTATTGAACGCCTCGCTCAAGAGTAGAGATTATTTGGCTCTGTACAGGAAGTTTGCAAATTTCTGTACATTGTGTTGTGGAAAATCTGATGACTTTAATTTTAAAATCTTGTAACATTTACTTACATTAAAAGTTATCTATCTTATCTTTAGTTGAATATTTTCTTTTGGAGAGATTGTATATTTTAAAATACTGTTTAGAATCTATGAGCATATATTACATTTTAAAAAAATATATAGCTTCTGAAATACCACTGCAATTGCTTCCCTTCTTAACAGTATAATAAATGCTTAGTTGTGATATGCTAATGTGTGATGATATGATTCTTAAGTACTTACGATAAACTTTCTGGCCTTGTTAAAAAACTTCAGGCTTTCACATCGCATAATACCCTCTAGGTCCATTCATGTCACAAATGGCTTTTAGGCTCTTATTATCATTCCTCCCATTTTTTTGCTTCTAAGATTTTACATCTGGCACCTTTAAAACACATTTCTTTAAGGTCTTCCCTAGTAATCTTGTTTTTCCTGTGTGATTTCTCCAAATAGGAAATATCTTAGTATAGATTTGTTTTAAATAAACTCCTCTATTAACTGTTGGGGGTAGGATGGGTAAGTACAAGAGAGAAAGGAAACTGGATAGAGCCTAAAGCCAAAATGTTTGACATCACATATTAATTGAAAATGATTTAGAAGTTAGCATAAATGTATAAAATTTTGAAAAAAGTTAGCATAAATGTTTTATAAATAATGTAAAATAATAAATCAGTTTATAAAAACCAATTTATACACCATTATTGAAATATATCTTGTGTAAAATGAGGTGTATACATACGTGTTGTGATTTGTTACAAGGTTCTGAAGATGTCAAAGTCCAACAGAAAAAAACCCAAAGTAATGATAAATTGCTTACTATAATCTTTATTAGAGTATAAATAAATTGCTTGATATGGAAAGTAAAAGCCTCATATTTATAATGTGTGCCAGTAAGTGAGGTAATATATAACATCAAAAATGGGATGTAAGTTGAACTTGACTTTTATAACTTTTTATTTTTAAAGATTTTATTTGTCCGAGAGAGAGCACAATCGGGGGGGAGTGGCAGGCAGAGGGAGAAGCAGGCTCCCTGCTGGGTGGCTCAGTTGGTTAAGCTCTAGGCTCTGGTCATGAACTTTACTTTTAAAATCTGATTTGTTCAATGCTTATGGCAAAATCCCAACTTGGATAAGCACTGCTTATCCTGAAATCATCTTTCCATCAGTAAAACCTGTCAGAAATAGGAGAAGCAAAATAACTTGTCCCCTTTGGACATCCTCTCAAACACTTCTATATATAGATAAAACTTGGATTTCTGAAAGTGTATATGTACATAGTTTGTTCAGATAGAATGAACTAGTTCAGTTAAAATCCTTACTGAAAATACATAAAAACAATTTGCTTTCCATCTAAATTAGCTAATTTAAAATTTTTTTATTAAAAATTCACATTCGAGGGCACCTGGGTGGCTCAGTGGGTTAAAGCCTCTGCTTTCGGCTCAGGTCATGATCTCAGCGTCCTGGGATCGAGGCCCGCATCGGGCTCTCTGCTCGGCAGGGAGCCTGCTTCCTCCTCTCCCTGTCTCTCTGCCTGCCTCTCCACCTACTTGTGATCTCTCTCTGTGTATCAAATAAATAAATAAAATCTTTAAAAAAAAAAAAATTCACATTCGATACCTAGAGATGAGCTCCGAGGGGGGATCGACAGTACAGTCTAAACAACTTATCTTTCAACATATTTTTGATGTAGAAACCAGAAAAGCCAGTGGAATACCAATTTCTGTACTTTTATTTAAGCAATGTTCTATGATCCGTTCATGGATAAAAATCTGGTTTAACATTAATCTTTGGGACTTGAAAGGCTGTACCTTCATTTGGATTTAGAAGGGTGAAAAGCTGATAGATCCGTACCTTGTATGGTGTAATTAAATACCAGGATGGGTGTGTAGGACCATGTATGAACCCAACACAGCCACCTGCTAGGTCCTGGGGATCACTTTCCACCCTCCAGTAGTAGCCTTCACTCATTTTATCATACACATACATATCTGTATTTGTGGCCTTTACTCCTTTCACCGACCTTCCCCTTCCATCACCCTTAATTTTCCCCCTGTCCTCCAAGTTGCATTTTCTCTACATGTAAGAACATGTTTCCTTTATGACCAGTTTTTTTCACCCATAAAGTGAGGTTGTACTAGAATTATTTCTAGGCTTCCTCCCTGTTCAAAGACACGTTTATCCTTTTCATATCTTTTCTCATTCTAAATGCTTTTATACTAAAATGTGAATGTAGACGTATATATTTAAAATAAAGCATTTTTGTAAGCCATTCAAAATTAATAGTTTATATGTGAATTAATGTGTGAGAGGAAAAAACCAAAACACTGTGGTCCCTGATTGTCTCCAGATTGCCAGGGCCCCAGCTTGCTGTATCAGAACCTTGTCTGTTCTGAAAATTTATCTCATCCACTGCCATCCTTGCCTATTGGAGGAAAGTGGACAGCAAAGCCCCAACACTATCAGAGAATGATCAGAGTTGTAGACCTTAGAGGTCAAATGATTTAATTCCTTAAACTCAACCTTGAGTTCTTTTTATTAGAATTTAAAAATCTGTAACAATACTAAATACTGATTAAGTAATAAAGTACCCATAATTCTTCCTTTAAAAAAAAAGATCTATTTATTTATTAGAACACAAGCTTAGGGAGGGGCAAAGGGAGAGAGAATCCTCAAGCAAACTCCTTGCCCGATGAAGAACTCAATCCCAGGACCCTGAGATCATGACCTGAGCTGAAATCAAGAGTCAGATGCTTAACAAGTTGAGCCACCCAGTTGCTCCCATAATTCTTCCTTCTGAGTGAAATTATTTTACATTCATATATTATCCCTATTTACATTAAACAGTATATTTAAGGTTTCCAGTGTTTAAATGGTTCTTCTAACAGATGAACAATTTTCATATTGATATGCCCATAAGAAACTATTTAAGCTGGTTTTTTTATTACAACATTCAAATGAATTAATATCTTTGTGTATATATATCTTTGTAACTGTTAAATCATTTCCTTAAGATAAATTCCTGGGAAATGCAGTTACTGAGTCAAAGGGCAGGAGTATCTCTGTGGCTCAGTTATACAAACATGCCATATTTTCCAGAACTTGTTAAAACTTGTTAAAAATTACTAACATATAAATGTGTGTACTACTGTGTGTGTGTGTGTGTGTGTGTGTGTGTGTGTGTGTACTACTTTTAAGGGAATTTCAGTGGCATGGGATATTGATTTTGTTGTTTCAATAGTACAAAATCTCAAATCTATATTTCTTTTGCTTAATGGGAAGGCTGAAAATTCTTCCATTTTTTATGAAATTTTTTCCCTAATATGAATTACCATTTGATTTTTTAAAATTTTATCTTTTGGGATCTACACTCTCACTTTATAGATGGACAACAGATCCAGAGTTTCACTTGCATAAGGTCATATTATAAATTTATTGCAAAGTCAGGACTATCCCCTAGGCTTCTGACTTCTCCTTCATCTTATTTTCTATCAAGTAGGCCAACCAAGTCTTAGGCATGCCCACTAAGCTCTTTGTAAGAGGGGCTTTTTTTCACCAGCATCTGGAAAATACCTCACTTGCATGACATTGACCCTAGGCACCAGACAAATACCCCAAGTGCCCTCTTGTTTTCATAAACATAGAGGAGCAGGTGTTAGGAAAAGGATGTTTGATTATAATGACTAAAAGTAATGGTGCCTCATTTGAAGTATGGCTTGAAGTTCCTCATTTTCTCTCAACATTATCAAGTTTTCAACATCTATACTTTTTGTTTCCATATTCTTTTATATATTATAATACATATTTCATTTGCCCTTGTATTATGTGTTACAGTGGGGTTATACAGTGCATTTGCTCACTGATTTGGGTAGAGCTGTCTTATATATACAACAAGTAGTATGCACACAGTACAAAATTGCAAAAGGGCATACAGAGTAAAAAGTTCCCCACCCCAGTCCTCCAGAAACAAACCCCTGTTCCTGATAATTTTGTGTATATATATATATGCATAAGTGAACACATATGTATACCTTTTATTTTACATATGATAACCTACATATATTGTTCTCTAAGTTTTTTTTTTTTTTAAGATTATTTATGGTGGGGAGAACACGTGAGCAGAGGTAGGGGCAGAAGGAGAGGGAGAGAAAAGCCGACTCTCCACTGAGCTCGAAGCCAGATATGGGGCTCAGTCTCACGACACTGAGATCATGACCTGAGCCAAAATCAAGAGTTAGAGACTTAACCAACTGAGTCACCTAGGCACCCCTCTAACTTGCTTTTTAAGCGATTTATCTTGGGACACCGCAGTGGCTCAGTCAGTTAAGCAGCCAGCTCTTGATTGCCGCTCAGGTCATGATCTCGGGGTCCTGGGATCGAGCCCCACATCGGGCTCCCTGCTCCGCGGGAAAGCCTGCTTCTCCCTCTCCCCCTGCTTGTGTTCCCTCTCTTGCTGTCTCTCTCTCTCTGTCAAATAAATAAATAAAATCTTTAAAAAAAAATAAAAATGAGTAAGAGTACTTGATGAGCAGGTGCCCTCCCTTCCCTACTTTTTCCAGTCTCTCTCATGTCCCTCAGAATTAATGATCAGTCTGCAAATATCTGTAATGTTTTATCACAAATGCCATTATATACAGTACTAGGAATGTTTTCCAGTTAAATTTAACTCATTTTTATTAGTACATATTAAAACACTTCAATTCTAAACACCTTGATTCTAAACAGCTGTTTGATATTCCATAGTTTAATTTCAGTGTGTTTAATCCAATCCCATATTAAGAGATACTTAGGTTGTTTCCCATATTCTGCTCTTACAAGCAGTGCTGCAGTGAATATTATTGTGTATACCCCCATTTTGTACACATGGGAGTATGTATGCATGATGGTGATGGAATCACTGAGTAAAAGGGTATGGGCATTTTACATTTTGGTAGGTTGAATACACATTTGACATAATAATGAAATTTGAATATGGACTCTCTATTAGGTGATATGGGATTTTGCATTGTGATAATGATATTGTGTAGGAAAATGTCTTTATTCCTAGGGGTTACATGCTGAAGTATTTAGGAACAGAGTCATAGTGTCTGCAACTTACAAGCAAATGGTCCAGAAAAAAAGTATGTGTGAAGGTGTGATACATATACTTACATACCTACATGCATACATAGACAAATATATGTTTATAAACAGAAACAGAAAGCAACTGTGCCAAAAAAATTTTAAATTATTGAATCTAGTGCGCCTGGGTGGCTCAGCTGGTTAAGTGACTGCTTTGGGCTCAGGTCATGATCCCCGGGTCCTGGGATCGAGTCCCGTACCAGGTTCCCTGGTTTGCTGGGAGCCTGCTTCTCCCTCTCCGACTGCCACTCCCCCTGCTTGTGCTCTCTCTCTGTCAAGTAAATAAATAAAAAGGAAGGTCACTTTAAAAATAGACAAATTATTGAATCTAGGTGGCAGATACATACAGGTGTTCACTATATATATGATTCTTCAACATTTCTGTATTAGATTTTCAAAATAAAAATTGGGAAAGAAAAGTTATGGCATGCATGATACAAAAACATACTGTGAAAAAGAAACAGTGAATAAAAAAGAGCTCCTGGAAATTTAAAATAAATATTCTAATTCAAGCAGCAGAAATGTGGGGCATAAAGTTGAAGATATTTCCTAGAATATCGAAAAGAGAAAACATGAGAGAAAAGATAAATCAATGTGGGAATTCTGATAGCCAGCTTATTTTCATTTCAGAGAAGAAAACAGAAGAACATTATCCAAAAAAGGGAGGATAATTCCTCAGAGTTGAAGAAATGAATCTTCAGATGAGATGCTCACTAAAGGCTGAACAAGGTTAAACCACCATCACTAACATTTATTGAGCACTTACTATCTGCGAAGCACTTGAATCAATCCTTTCAGTTCTCACAACAACCCTCAGAGGCACATGGTATTCTCCTCAGGTGAGGCCTGGGGAGGTTGTTTCGTCCAATGTCACGCAGGAAGTGACAGAGCTAGGATTTTAGTGCAGGCAGTCTAATTCACTTGGGTTTTTAACCACTACACCACTTTCCTAAAAAAACCCCACAATTTGACTAAATTATTAAATTCCAAAACACTGAGCATAAAATAAAGATCCTAGATGCTTTCAGAGGGCAAAACAGAGGTCACCAGGGGAAGAGGAGGCATTTAGATAGTATTAGACTTCGCATCAAGCATACTTCATGCTAAAAGACAATGGAACAATGTCTTCAAAGCATAGAATCCTATACCCAAACTATCAATCAAATGTGAGAGTAAAATAAAGGTAGTTTTGGGAATCGAAGAAACTAGAAAACTTAGATCACACATTTTCTGATGAAGTTACTTGTAGGTCTACTTTAGCAGCATGAAGGTTAAATGAAAGAGCATGTTAAAATGTGAATATGGGGGCGCCTGGGTGGCTCAGTGGGTTAAAGCCTCTGCCTTCGGCTCGGGTCATGATCTCAGGGTCCTGGGATCAAGCCCCGCATCGGGCTCCCTGCTCAGCGGGGAGCCTGCTTCCTCCTCTCTCTCTGCCTGCCTCTCTCCCTACTTGTGATCTCTCTCTCTGTTAAATAAATAAATAAAATCTTAAAAAAAAAATGTGCAGTATGAGAAATGGTTAAACTAACCTGATCCCAATAAAAAGAAATCTGAGGATGGCAACTGAGTGATATAACTAAAAGTAATTGCTCCAGATTATAATATGAGACTATGAACTCAAGGGGGAAAAAACCAAACATATAAGTAAGTCAGAGTCCAAATACCATAAATTGTGGTTGGCATGGCTTTGAGCAGTAACTAGAAACAAACTAGGTGAGTCCAGTCAGGCTGGGAAAGGGCAGGATGGGAGACTATCCCTTTTCTTTGTAACCCATGTTTTTAAAAACTGTGTGTTACTTTGATATGAAATTTTATTTAGATACTATTACTATATTGTTCAGCAACTAACACTGAACATATATCATTGTCAAATAAAAGATAACGGTAAAACATGTAAATTTTAAAAATAGGTTTACCTGAAGTAGACAAGTGGCACCTTTAAGCAGTGAGACTGTGCTCAGCCTGACTTCCACAAAGCAGAACTTGCCAAAAGAAAAGGTAATGAAGAGCTTTCTTTAATTAAAAAGAAGAGAAAAGAAAAGAAAAAACAGAATATTCAATCCTTTTCTTTGGAAACTGATTCTCAATGGGATCATAGTTTCCCATGCTCTTTATTTGGCTACCGAAAGAAACTGTCCCTTAACTTGACCCCCTGGTGCTATGAATCAACAGACACCACATGTAAAACCAAAGCTTTGAAATTTTTCATTTTATAATTTTGGGGGCTTTCCATTAACCCTGTGGAGAAATATTATGCAATAAAAGCATAACACCGTCACTTATGACTATCTGAAGAGTGTAAGGTGCTCATAAAGATCTTGTAAAAAATATTTTTTAAGATCTCCGTGTTGTAACGTACACAGGCCGGAAAAGGGTTGTATCTTCTCTCCTACAACCTCCTCTGGGCCTCTCTCTCTCTTGATCTTCAAATTGGAAGGGGTGGAGTTCGGGCTGGATTAGATGGTCTTTGAAGCCTTTTCCAGGTCTTCAACTGTATTCTCTCTCTTCAACTTAATAAAAGAGCAGTTGGAAAATGTGCTCTGGGTAGACTCTCCGTTCACCTGGACAGTTCTTTAGATTTTTTAATTAATAATTTTGGCAGGTGAATCCATGTGGCAGTCTTGGGCTGCGCAGTTTGTTTGCCTCGCTCTCTGAATCCCCCTTTGTGAAGGCCAAGGGGGCCACCACAGTGAGGCTTGTTTGCTGTCTGTTTCTCGAGCAGCTGCTGCTTTTCTTCCTTTATCCTTTATCAAGCAAAAGAAAATGCAGGGATGTTTGTGCTTCAGAGGAGGAAAACGCTCTCCAGACAGGTTATTCTCCGGGTTAAAGTGGATGGGGTGAGCGTGGACGAGCTATAGCTCAATGCGAAGAGAGGTGGAGGCAGCATCTGCCCTCCTGTTTGTTTTGACAGTTTCAGTCTTGCATAGAGAACTGCGTTGAGTGAGAGGCAAGCAGAAGTTAAGAAACGGCTTAGTTTCTCACNGGGGGGGGGGGGAGGGAGGCGGGGAGTGGGAGGGGAGAAGGGGACATCCAGCTAGTTTTCTTTTTCTATTATTAAAGCCCTTGCCATTTCATCATCTGTACCGGGGAGATTCTTACCGCAGTGTATTTTGCGTGGCTGTTGACAGACCCAAGAGTACTGTTTCCTGCTTACGGTGGGAAATATCAAAAATTCCAAATATTTTCAGCCTGTGGCATTAATGGTCAAACTGCCGTCTCTATGAACTGGTTTCACACAATCCTGTTTTTGCCGAAACACACTAAGCATGATATATAGCAAACAGAACCATCAAGCCAGTAAAAGAATACACAAAGATGGAAAGATAGGAAAAGGTAACCAGGAGTGTACCACCACTTCGGGAGGGAAAGAAACAAACCAGTACATAATCTTAGGGAAGGGTGGAAACAAAGAAAAGGGAACAAATGCAGAGTGGAGGCCAACGGAAGAGAGAATGCACACTAGACTGCAATAAAGCCGCAGGTAACAGTGTGCATTCCTGGGCGTCTGCGTGTGGTTTGCCTGGTCTGCTGTCTTGGACTCCATATAGATGTGTTACTGGTCCTGGTAATAATAGGCTCCTTCCCTTAGAAAGTCCAGTCAGTGGTACATGCATAGAATAAAAACTCTGGTTGAATATACATTAACCTGTTAGTACTGATTACCTGGACAAAGCTTTTCTGGGGGACTTCTACTTCCTATATTATACATTTCGGTATTTCTAAGTGTTTTTATTTTTTTTAAAGACTTTCTTTATTTAAGAGAGAGAGAGAGAGAAAGAGCAGGGTGGGAAGGAGCAGAGGGAGAGGGAGAAGCAGACTCCCTGCTGAGCAAGGAGCCCCTACACAGGGCTCAATCCCAGGACCCTGGGATCATGACCTGAGCCCAAGGCAGACGTTTAACAGACTGAGCCACCCAGGTGCCCCTCTAAATGTTTTTAAAGAGCACATATTACATACTTCTGAAAACAGAAAAACAAAAAACAAAGCAGACTTTTTAAAAAGTTCCAACAAGGCGATCAAGAGGATTTTCCCTTCTCCTCTTTTACAAGTGTGGATTAGAGATGCTAAAGGAAGAATTATATCCCTTTCTCTCACCTTCAACTTTGCAGGAAGTGAAGGAGATTAAACAGGTTCTAATTTCCTGGAAACTTATCTAATTCGAGTTTAGCACTTTTCTCAGGTCTTGGCAGCCAAGGATAGCCAGACTCTGTAACCCTTCACCCCTGGAGTTGTTCTTATGGGCTTATCCTCTCAAGGGTATTTGGTCCTTCTTTATGGATAATCTTGTGAACATGTTAGTCTCAGCTTTCCAATTAGGTTTTTTTTTAAGGTTTTATTTTTAAGTACTTTCTACACCCAATATGGGGCTTGAACTCATAACCCTGAGATCAAGATTGCACACTCCACCCACTAAGCCAGCCAGGCGCCCCTCCAACTAGTTTCTTAAGAACAAAAATAATATTGGGGTGCCTGGGTGACTCAGATGGTTGAGATATGCCTACAGCTCAGGTCATGATCCTAGGGTCGTGGGATCGAGTCCCAGGGTCCTGGGATTGAGCCCCGCTTTGGGCTCCCTGCTCAGCAGGGAGTCTGCTTTTCCCTCTCCCCCTGCCACTCTGCCTATTTGTGTTCTCTCTCTCTCTGTCAAATGGATAAATAAAATCCTTTAAAAAAAAAAGAACAAAAATAATATATCTCTTTGGAGCCTAGAGTAGACATTTAAGTATTCCTTTGTTGGCTGAATGATCGCTAAATTCTCTTGTAAACTTTTTGCCTTTTTTCCTTACTCTGAAGGGTATCCACTCTCCAGAAGTGTATAAGCAGGTGCTACTTTTCCGGGGATTACTAATGGAATAGATGGCAGTCGCTAAGTGTACACATTTTTATTTAGATTTCATGGGGGCAAATATATACTTCTGCTTTAACTCAACTTCCTTCCAAGCCAATTCCAAGAGATGAGGTCAAATAAACCTTTTTTTCTCAAACCTGCATAGTTCCAAAGCCAAACCTGACCCAAACAAATATTATCAGAAAACTTGGATGCATCAGTGAGTGAGGTCTTGGACTATTCTCATCCCCTCCCATGTAGCCCTCCCAGACCCTCCTTCTCTTGGCTCTTGCCACCACTCTGTGCTCCAACAATGAGTAGGCTATGATGCTGAAGCATTATTTCTGCTTACAGTCTCCCACAATATCTTTCAAGCCAAGAGGCTGAACCAACTTGAAATGAATACTGACCAGACGGGGCCTGAAAGCAACAACTCCCTTGGGACAATGTTTTGGTCTTACCCTTCAGCTACCTTAGTCCTGTCTGACCCCGTTTTACTCTTCTTACCTTGACAGACTGTTCAGGAAGGTGCGGCAAGCCATTTGCTGAGCCCATTTGGACCAGGCTTATAAATGGCTATAGATTCCTGACATTTTCTGAATTTCAGTGTAGGAGGGGCTCAGGTAGGACAGTATTGTTCTTAGAAGGGAACGGAACTTCGTTTCTTTGACATAGGATTTATAGGACTGAGAAAATGCCATTAGACAAATCAAAAATGAGAGGGACAGGAGGGTCATGTACAGCTGAAGTCCCACTCCCTTGCCCCCTGGTTCCTTCTTGGTTGGCACTGCTATAGATCAAGAAAACAGGGCACAAGCAGCAAGGAGAAATCCTCTTATTTTCTCACAACTGCCTTGGATGTGGCATTACTATTCCTCAAAAAACATGGAGCATCTGCACATTTCTCCACTACTCAGTAATATATCCATTGTTGTCTCAAATGTTGGCATAGGAAATGACCTTCTGCCAGCAAGTTGGTTAAGAGTGCCTTAGAGATTTTCCACCTGAACAAAGAATCATCTGAAGCTGGACCCTCATTTTGCAGGGGTCCAATGAGCTGCTGAGACTGGTCCCTCTTTTATGTTCAGATATGTTTATGCAGGACTCCTAATTCCTGGGAATAATGTTCATTTGACTTTAAAAAATGTAAATAAATGAATTCTCACGCTAAAATCAGATAAATCTGAGGGCAGGATTGGAAATATTCTTCGCAAGCTGTGGAGTAAAATGCTAAGAAATGATCCTGAATCAAATCAAAAGGCAAATTTTTCTGACTTGAGAAGCAAGGTCGGGAAGGGCAAATGAAGGCATTTCAGGCTAGATGACAGTCTTGTTGAAGCTGTCCAGGCCCTAGGGTACCAGTTTCCCTCAGCGGGCCATAGAATCTGCTTTGTGCCCAGTCGGAAATACTGCATTATCCCAGGTAGTTTTACAATGTGTTCATATATTCTTCTATAGATAGGTAAGCATCTTAGTATAGTTTATTTTTTTAAGTATCTTGCATTGTAGGTAATCCTAATAAGTATTTAAAAATCTAAACTTGTAAAACAAGTACAGGATGATGTTTTACAAAACAAAATTTATTTTTATTTTATATATATATATTTTTAAAGATTTTATTTGTTTATTTGACAGAGAGATAGCGAGCACAGTAGGCAGAGCAGCAGGCAGAGGGAGAGGGAGAAGCAGGGTCTCCACTGAGCAGGGAGCCGGATGCGGGACTCGATCCCAGGACCCTAGGATCATGACCTGAGCTGAAGGCAGCCACTTAACCGACTGAGCCACCTAGGTGCCCCAAAATTTATTTTTAAAGAGATTTACTTCATGTTGCATAATCCCCTAGAGGATTTAAAAAATGTGAATTTGAATCACAAATTCAATACATATATTACAGAAACCAATATAACTTAAATTTAATTTGATTACAAACTATATACAACTTTTGAAAAAGTTATATAGTATAAATCTATAATAAAATATCATTAAATAGAAGGAAAAACTGACTTCAAAAATATGAATATCAGAATTTACTTCTGATTTATTTCTTTTATGAAAGAAGATAAAAAGATTTTAAAAGGTATTAATAAGACATAAACTTAGGTAAAAAGTAAAAACCAAAGGGTGCCTGGGTGGCTCAGTCGTTAAGCACCTGCCTTCGGCTCAGGTGATGATCTCGGGGTCCTGGGATCAAGCCCCACATCAGGCTCCCTGCTCTATGGGAAGCCTTTTTCTCCCTCTCCACTCCCCTTACCTGTGTTCCTGCTTTCACTGTCTCTCTCTCTCTCTGTCAAATGAATAAAGTCTTAAAAAAAAAAAAGTAAAAACCAAGGTAAAAGACTTATGAAAGAATAATGAATCACAGTTAATAAAAATATTTTAACATTAAAGAATGAATTTGTGAACACAAGAAACTGAAGGTATTAAGAAGTTATCCTTATTTCTTGAATTCTGGGTTTAAAAAACTACTCAACTTTGTATTCAAGAATTCCAAGTACAAAATCTGAATACTGGTGGGAGTTCAAATCAGCAAAGTACCACAATGTAATTAAGCTTCATTTCGCAGTTGGGAAGATGGGCAGAAATGGAGTAGGGAAGTGAGTCAGTAGTGGTTACTCATCAAAATGAAAGCATTCTAATGCCCTGACTGTCCAGGATCACAGAATGCTAGAACTGCAAAAGATCTCAGATGTTGGTGGTCTAGCCTTTTATCTTATTGGTCAGTATGCATTTATCTCATAAACTGCTGATTTGGGTGGACACATACTGGCAA
The DNA here is from genome assembly GCA_002007465.1 of Ailurus styani. Lineage (NCBI taxonomy): Eukaryota > Metazoa > Chordata > Mammalia > Carnivora > Ailuridae > Ailurus > Ailurus styani. The sequence continues at coordinate 1,256,409 of LNAC01000365.1, read as the reverse complement.
CTTTTAATTCTTCTAATGTCAGAGGGATATAGTATGAGATAAGCCAAATCAGAGGTCAGTGGATGAGCTACATAACCTGTGCAAGTTCTTATCTGTGTCATTTCTAGCTCATCCTAGATACCCACATTCAATGCCGAACTTATTGGGCATTTCCTCACTGGATTCCATTATGGTGGGGACACCTGCGCCCACATGGTGTTTTCTTTTCCTTTTCCTTGTAGTTGCAGGGGAACAGAACAGATTTACCATAGTCAAAAGCCCTCTCCCTGGAACTGATCTGAGTTTGAAAAAGGTGGAGCTTGACGTAACCTGTGGGAGTACTTCTCATTCTCATCCTTATACGTCTTATTTACCTCAGTGGAGAACTTATTTCTCTTATCTTTCAAGGTGACACAAAAACATCCCAAACTGGGTCTCCAAGAAGTATATAGCATATGTCCTCTAATGAACTGCCACAATTCATTCTCTGAAGGTAAAAATATCAAAACTATGTAGTCATTAAAAAGAATGAGTTTGAACTAAGATTTGATGTTATAATGAGTGCAAAAAGCATGTCCTAACATTAAGTATGTAGGTCCATTTTAAATATTTACACATACTTGCCTGTAAAAGGCATGTAATGTTGCACACAGTGACTGACTGGAGAGTGGGACTGTGGTGTGCAGAGAGGGTTAGAAAGGGGACCTGGGCTTTTTTCCTTTACTCATTTCTGAATTATCTGGATATTTCACCAAATGTGTACTTAAATTCTGAAAAATTAATCAGGGAACATCACACGCATCCCCCAAGGATCCTTATCAGTCTTTACTGCATTAAAGATCTGAGAAACCCGTAAATTCTTGGTTTGACCGGTTCCATGGAGAGTTGAATTCCTCCACCAGACATTCCTTAAATACTAGGTTTTTTGCCTGGCACCAGGCTACCAAGCTCAACAAGACCTGGTCTATGACAGGATGGAAATCCCCCAAAATGCAGCTAAGAGGAAAAGTGAATTTGGTAAGAATGGGCACCGTCATCACTATGGATACAACAGCACCCTGACTTGTCTCATAATTGGCCTTCTGTAGGCTTCGTCTTTTGGCAGCGCCGCTGGCAGACGTCATCCTCTCATTCTTAAAAGTCAAATTTAGGATTAAGACTCCAGTTAATACCGTTGAGCGGGAAGTGTCCTTGGGGAAAGAGAAGTCCCCGGAACAGATCCACGGGGGTACCCAGAATTGATTTTGCAGCTGCACACAGATTTCTGTCTTGTCTGGAGTCTCTGCTGAGTAATGTAATTTCTGGGACAGCAAAGGGGCAGCCGGTGATTTTGAACCAAATTTTAGCTTTCAACTCAATCCAGGGAAATTGCAACAGAGTGGCCGACGATGCAAAGTGCTATGTTGAACGCTAGATTGTGCTTTATTTTTTCCTCCCGACTTCACGTTTCCATGCACCAAAACGTTGATGCTACAAATATTGGATGCCACGCTTACCTGACACGCTTCTTCCATCCCACCTGGGCGCAGGGGCTCTGAGCGAGCGCGCGAACCGTGGCTGGAGCCCGCCTCTCGCGGCCGGAGAGGGCTCGGCGGGCCGCGGGTTCCCCTGCGGGCCCCAGTGCCGGAGCCGCTTTGCTGCCGGGACTCCCGCAGTCAGCCCCCCGCGCGCACGCGCGCTCCCCCGGGGCGGCCCCGGCGCCT
>LNAC01000365.1:1159170-1254431 GCA_002007465.1 Ailurus styani | reverse complement strand
CGGGGCGGCTAAGGAGTGCTCCGCGACCACGTGACCGGCGCTAACATGGCGGCGCCCAGCGGCGTCCACCTGTTCGTCCGCAGAGGTAAGCACCTGGAGAACAGCCCCGCGGGGGTTTGCACGGTAGCTCACTCGCTCAGCACCCGGGTCCAAAGGGGTTACAGCCCCGCGCTCAAACATTTCGGTGCACACGAATGTAACTTGCAGTTCTACCGATACACGCAGACACACAAGCTGACACAGGGACCCGCCGCAGGAGCAGACACATTTGCTCACTCGTCATTTGCCTGGACCGCGTCATTGCGTGGCATCTATTTGGAGTCACTCCTTGACGTTTATGGGACATTGTCTGAAGTTTCCTTCCCCCACGTCAGTTGTATGATTAGTGTAGCAAACTTACTTATTTTGGCTCTGGAGCAGTGAACCTACGGTAACTCGGGAATGCGCCTGGACACCCAGTTGCCACAGAGAAAGCAGTTGGTGTTTGTCGTATCTATTGGCACGATACACTTCGGCTTTTGGGAAACTTGCAACGTGTGATTATTCTGTTGCAGTGACTTAAAGTGAAGCAGAGAAGAAATCATGCCGGGGTAGCTCGGCGTTACCCTTGCACGAGTGGTGAGACTTTAGTAAATGTGCAGATACTTTCGCAGGAAAATTAGGGAAATCCTTGTTAGATTTGTTCTGAATCTTGGTTAGAAAGAACTAGGAAGTTGTTTCAAGGATTGGGAAAGAGGGGAACTAACGTATTTTGAGGGACTGCTTAGGTGTCAGGCATATAGGAACAGCAGTCCTGTGAGGTAAATATTATTTTCATAGTAAATAGCTACCGTTTAAGTGCTTTTTGAATATATGATGCTGTGTCAGGACCTTACGTGTGCTAGCTACCTTTTAAAACCCAATTAGCGCGCGCTTCAGCAGCACCTATACTAAAATCGGAACGATACAGAGATTAGCGTGGCTCCGACGCAAGGATGATATGCAAATTAGTAAAGCGTTCCATATTTTTTGGAATTAAAATTTTAAGATTATAAGTAAATAAAGGAACACTGTACTGTGAAAAGTAAATAAATAAAACCCAATGAATTGGGCGTTACTCCCGGCTTGCTGACAAGAAAAGTGAGGCAGAGACGTTAAGTTAATATGGCTAAGGCCACACAGATTGTTAAGAGGAACCACAGAAGATTTGAAGTGAGAGATGTGCAGGAAGAAGGTGATGTAAGCAGTTATTTTGGACTGGTTGGTTGTTAGAGTGGAAGTCAACATGAGAGTGCAGCCCTGTGAAAAGAGCCCCAATTTACATCTCTTAAGATCTGGGCTCCAGGCCAAACTCTGTTTACTAATCAAGTTACTTTTCTGTTTCCTCTTTTGGCAAGAAATAATGGTGTTTAGACTTTTTTGTATACCACAGGTAATGGTGAGGAGGATCTGGGGAGATGGTCAAGGTGGAGGAGGAACCGAAACACACACACACGTGTTGTATGTATATACACATATATGAGTGTGTGTATGTATATAATCCCTGCAGGTTACAGAAATAACATATTAATCTTTTATTTATTTATTTTTTGGGTCACCTATGATTTTGACGAATGTGGTTCAGACAATCCTGTGAAAGACTGTAATAGAGAAGCCAGGTCCGGTTATTAGTTCCTATAACCCATCCCATTATATCCCACAGTGCTGCAACAATTAAAAGAGGGATCTTCTGATTAGAAAAGGGACAGAAAATGTGTCATCAGGGAGAGATTTAGTGACCACAAAAGGTCACCTAATGGACTATCCATAGCTAGTTTTAAATTGCAGACAAGTTGTCCCATACTGCCTGCTCCCTAGTCCCTTAGGATGGAAAACGAAGGGTAAATTCATGAAGACTCCTCTTCTCTCTCTTCTTCCTTTTCACACACTTAAATTGATGTAAATCAATTCACTCTAAGTCTTTCTGTGTCAGGGTTTATCATCAGCATCGATGTGCATCTTTCCCTCCTGGAAAATGGGAAGAAGACATTTTTTTTTAACCTCTTATGAAGAGCATGAGGTTTTTCTCATGACTCTCCAGCTTACTGTAGCGTTAGTCAATGTATAACCTGTAGACAGTAGTTACAAACCTTCTCTCAACATTTCCACTCCTAACTCTTAATTCTTGTTCAGCAGAAACTATGTCTTATCTGTCCAGTTTAACAAGCACAGTAACTGGCTCAGAGTTATGCTTATTAAACATACTGAATTGAGAGGCTGTTAAGACTTGTTCTCTGTCATCATGGGCTAAGTAAGGGATGGGTAAAACCTGAGTAGTGACATTGGAAAGGAGAAAGGACACATCAGTCTCTTGAAAAGAAGAGATAGGGTAACAAGAACCATTACCACTGGCAGGAAATCCCAGATCATGGCTCATAATGCCTACTTCCAGGCCCCAGGAACTCTTCCTTGCTTGGTCTCTAACTCCCAACCCCACTTACAGGAATCCTCGTTCAGCTCCTGAAGGCAATACACAGGATCCTTTGTATGGGAAGGAATGGCAAGGCAAATAAGTGGGACATACTTTCTCCTTTATGCCCTGGTCACTTTTATGAGCCAGTCTCTCCTGGCTTGTCTTCTACCTGATTTTCCCAAACTGTCACTAGGCTCTGCTGTTAGGTTTCTAAATATTATTGTTGCCCAGGATTTTGTCCTAAACGTTCATCCCTGCTTCCTCTCTTTGTTGTCACCAAATTTATCTACCTCAATGACGGTCAAATCTAGATGATTTTTAAAAAATGAACAGATCGTCTGCTGGAACCAGGCACCAACCTCAGTGCCAGCTCTCTGTTGAGTATCTTTTCCTAGATGTCTCATAGGCCCCTTAAACTCAACAGGTCCAACATTGAAATGAATATTTTTCTCCACATTTTCTGGGCCTGGAGACTCTATCTCCATCAATGGTATTACCATCCAGTCAGTATCTAAGTAAAGACATTTGAGTTCTCTTGGTCCCCACCATTTTTTAAAAATTGTTCTGTCCAGTGAGTTAGTAAATCCCATTTCTTTTTTCTTTTTTTAAGATATAACTAATTTCTTTTAAAAAAAAGATTTTATTTATATTTTTGACAGAGAGAGAGAGCACACAAGCATTGGGCAAGGGCACAGGGAGAGGAAGAAGCAGGCTCCCCACTGAGTAGGGAGGCCAACAGGGGGCTCAATCCTGGGACCCTGGGATCATGACCTCAGCCAAAGGCAGACACCTAACTGAGCCATCCAGGCACCCCAGTAAATCCCATTTCTTCCCCCCCCCAGGTATTTATTTACTTATTTTTAATTGAAGTATAATTAACCTATAGCGTTATGTTACTTTCAGATGTACAATATGATGATTCAACAATTCTGTACATTACTTGGTGCACATCATGCTAAGTATACTCTTAATCCCACTAAATCCCATTTCGTGGATCCCTCCAGTTTTCTGCATGGTCTAGGTACAAGTCCTTACCATTCCTTGGCTAGACAGGGCCTTTGTAACTGGTCTCCACCTCAGTCCATCCTTTTCCCAACTACAGTTCTTTCTCTAAAATTCTGATCTGATTCTGATACTTCCCTACTGAAAAACTTCTGGGAGCTCTTTGTTGCTGAGATAAAGTTCCATTAGCGTGGAAGACCAATTCCAGCACAGTACTTTATCTTTTCAGCCTCATCTCCTGTCAGTTCCCTATCCTTATCTTGCTGCTAAGGTTTACTATTGTGTGCCTCCTTAACTGTGCTCCTGCAGTGTCCTTTTTCACCCAACAAACCATTCATCCCTCAAGGCCACACCTAAGTGCCATCTCTCCTTTAAGCTTTCTTTGCTTCTACCCAGCCAAACTAACCCACTCTGCTTATGTAGCACTTGGGGCGTACCTTTACCAGAACACTTGTCACCTGGCATCAAACTATGAACACTTCTCTAAAAAATATTAGTTTACACCTCTATCTCTCCACTAGAGTGGGAGCTCCTTACAGGTGTGTCTTACCTTCTTTATCTGTCTCCCCAAAGCCTGGAGTGCAGTGTCTGCACACCGTAAGTACTTAGTTTCATAACTGAGTGAAAACCCTTTCAGACTGCAACCTCCTATAGAAATATTTGTGCACAGAAGTTGTATGGTAGGCCTAAAGAGGCCTTTCTTCATATAACAGGCCTAGATAGTGAATTTTTTCCTTCCTCCCTTCCTCCTTCCTTCCTTCCTTGCTTCTTTCCTCTCCTTTTCTCTTTCTTTTTTATATTCCATCCCTCTCCAAGGATAATTTAAGGCAGTTTTACTTCTGTGTATCTTTTTTGGCAACTGCGAGAAATTCATTCCAGGTTATTTGAATTGTGAATCAGACTTATAATTAGAAAAAAAAGAAGTTGAAATGGGGGAAGGGAAGAAATCTAAAAGAGAAGTGCTTGAAGTTCAAGCAATGTAGCCATGGGAAGGATGAAGGAAGCTGATGGAAGTAAACCCTTGCACCTAAGCACTCTCCTGCAGTGGAAACAAGCCATGGGGAGGGAGTTTACGCTGTGAGAGGAAAGGGGGCAGACTGTTGGCAAGTCTGGCAGAAACTCCAAGAAAGACACAGCTGGTGGGTGTGTGAAATAGTCTGGCCTCATCAGAGTGCTGTGTGGCAATGTCTGTCAAGATGTAAGGTATACATGCCTTTTACCTAACAATTCTGCTTTTAGGAATTTATCCTAAGAGAGAAATAGAATGAGTATGCAAAGGTGTTTGAACAAGATTGTATATTGGTGATACTGGATAGAATCTGAAACGTCCATTGGTAAGAGAATGGCTACATAAATTGTGGTTCATCCATGCACCAGAGTGCTATGCAGCCAATAGAAAAGATGATGTCGAGGGGCACCTGGGTGGCTCAGTCGGTTAAGTGTCTGACTCTTGGTTTCTGCTCAGGTCATGATCTCAGGGTCATGAGGGGTGAGACCCATGTGGGGCTCCACGCTCTGTACAGAATCTGCTTGAGAGTCTCTCTTCCTCTCACTCTGCCCCTCCTGATCATACTCTTTCTTTCTCAAATAAATAAATAAATCTTAAAAAAAAAAGATTATGCCAATGTACTATAGACTTAGTCATTGACACATATTGAGGGAAAAAAGACAGGGTATAGAGCAGTGTATCCCCCTTACGTAAAAGTACGTATCTTTGCTTTCTTGTGCGTATGTGCACAAAGAGGTATCTAGAATGATGTTCACCCAAATGGCCATAGTTGTTATTTCTAGGTGGAGAGATTGGACTGATTTTTACTTTTTGTGTGTGGTGTGTTTGAATTTTATATAGTGAGCATTTTTATTACCCAAATATTATGTAATATATCCAAATAGAATATTTGTATTATTATTCATTACTATACTGTAATTTAAGGTACATATAATGCTACTAATATTTCTTTTTTTTAAAGATTTTATTTATTTATTTGACAGAGAGAGAGAGAGAGAGAGGGAATACAAGTGGGGTAGAGGGAGAAGCAGACTCTCCGCTGAGCAGGGAGCCTGATTCGGGCCTCGATCCCAGGACCCTGAGATCATGACCTGAGCCGAAGGCAGATGCTTAACGACTGAGCCACCGAGGCGCCTGCTACTAGTATTTCTTATTCGTGTTTTTTTTTTTTTTTTAGTTTAACAAATGTAAGAAATATTTACAAGTGCTTCTGTTCATTTGTGACTCTAAGGCCATCAGTTTTTCTACTGAGAATTCTCTTACCATAATGGTTTTTCAAAAATTTAACCTCCAGGTCAGGGAGGGGCTATTATACATCATGAATTAAGTACTTTAAACTTTTGTCCATTGACCTGAGATCCTTACTATCTTGTATAGATTCTGTAGAAAAATGTATCCTCAATTTTGCCAAACTAAGTTGGAATTAAGTTTTGGGATGTGGTCTATGTGCAATTTGGAAAATGCTAATGTAATAAGGAGCTTCCTGTGACTTAAACTCTATTCATGTTGAATAGCCAGAGAATGAAATGGATCTTTGTTAATATGATATTTTTTAACAAATACCTTCCAACCCTCTTTTAATATAGCTTGTTACTCATAGATTAAGACATACTTAATAAATTATGGTCCTAAATTTTCTAAAGTCAGACATGTCCCTAAAGCCATATAGTCTCTTATGTTTTTCCTCTGCTTGAAACAACTTTCTGTAACACAGATAGTTCCTGTCTCCCATTGAAATGATAAAATCTCAGTGCACAATGTAAGACATGTAGACCCTCAGTGATGAATACTTGCAGGCTTTAAAAAAAACAACAACCAGGGCGCCTGGGTGGCTCAGTGGGTTAAATTAAAGCCTCTGCTTTCGGCTCAGGTCATGATATCAGCGTCCTAGGATCGAGGCCCGCATCGGGCTCTCTGCTCAGCAGGGAGCCTGCTTCCTCCTCTCCCTGTCTCTCTGCCTGCCTCTCTGCCTGCTTGTAATCTCTCTCTCTGTGTCAAATAAATAAAATAAAATCTTTAAAAACAACAACAACAACAACAACCATGATGTTGACCTGTATTTGTTGACATGGAATGATGTCTACAACATATATTGTTTGGAAAGAGCAAGTTATAGAACAGTTTAATATAATCCCATTTTGTAAAATAAAATACCAGTATCTTCATGTTTGTCCAAGTGTATACCATGCAGAGAGAGAAAGAGAAAATATTCTTTTTTTTTGAGATAATATTCTAAATACTATGAAATTCCCACTTTCCCCAAACACTGGAAATCTTTGAAAATGCAGAGTGGAGGCTGTATATCCTACGGAGTTTGGCAAAGATGGAAGGACAATAATATGTGTGCAGAGCTTCACTTGAACATCTTATTTTACGGTTAAAACAGCTTTTTCTTGTGGAAATTGGATTTTCGTTTTAGCTTTTGAACATGGGGGGATTTTTTTTTAAAGATTTTATTTACCTATTTGCGAGAGAGTGTGTGCACATGTGCAAATGGGGGGAAGGGCAGAGGGAGAAGCAGATTCCCCACTGAGGAGAGAGCCCAACTGGACTTGGGGGCTCAATCCCAGGACCCCTGAGATCATGACCTGAGCTGAAGGCAGACACTTGGCTGACTGAGCCATCCAGGCACCCCAGAATATGGAGAATTTCAAACATACACAAAAGCAGAGAGAGCAGTAAAATGAACTCCCACATACCCATCACCTAGTTATAATAATTACCAACTTACAGCCACTCTTGATTTATCTTTACTGCTAGCCACTCTCTCCCTGAAACTGGATTATTTTGAAGCATATCCCAGATATCATATAATTTCATGTGTAGCTTTTTCATTATGTATCTCTGAAAGACAGAGAGCCCTTTTTATTTTCTTCATATATTCTACATACCAGTTGTAGAATTTTCGATTAGGTCTTTTCTTATAGTTTCCATTTCTCTGTTGAGATTTCCCAGCTGTTCACTCATTATGTCTACCTTTTCCTTTAAGTACTTGAACATACATATTTTTACTAATCATTTTTAAAGTCCTTATCTGTTAATTCTGTCATCTGGGTGATTTGAGGGTCTGTTCCTGTTTTACTGACTCTGACTTTGGTTTTCTGTTCTCTCAACCATTTCTTTTTTATTTACAGTTTGTGTTCAATGGAGATCAATTCTATAACATGAGCAGTTACTATGAATCAAAGTATAAATACACAAACACAATGTACAACCTGAAATAGATGTACAGCATTCAGATATGAAACAAAAGGGAATGTTCATTCATACACAGAGCAGCTTGAGATCTGTTGGATATGGTTGTTCCCGTGTGGGTTCCTCAAGATGGGAGAAAATGACTTTGGTTATCAAGACTACTGTGGCCATATTAGATATTGGAACATCTAAGCATTAGCATATGACCACGTAAACAAAAGACCTTAGAGAGGTTCTATTTTTAAAAAGCTTTCTGTGCATTGAGAAAGCTGTGAAAAGATTTGCTCTCCAGAGTCAAGCCCACGTTAGGCTTACGATCAGGTTCTATCTATCTAAAAATATTGACTGAGAACACAAAGTATTCCAAATATAGGTATTCTGATTGAGGTTGTTTTATTTATTTATTTATTTGTTTGCTTGTTTGTTTTAGAAAGAGAGAGAGAAGGGTGCCTGGGTGGCTCAGTCAGTTAAGCATCATGGTCCCAGAGTTCTGGGATTGAGCCCCGTGTTGGGCTCCCTGCCTAGTGGGGAGCCTGCTTCTCCCTCCTCCCCACTTATACTCTCTGTTGCTATCTTTGTCTCTTCTCCCTCCTCCCCACTTATACTCCCTATTGCTATTTTTGTCGCTCTCTCAAATAAATGGATAAAAACTTAAAAAGAAGAAGGGAGAAAGAGTGCATGCAAGAGCAGGGGGAGGAGTAGAGGGAGAGAAGCAGACTCCCTCCTGAGCACAGAGCCCAATGCAGGGCTAGATTCCCCAAACCTGAGATCATGACCTGAGCTGCTATCAAGAGTCTGATGCTTATGTCCACAGTAGCCAAACTATGGAAAGAACCTAGATGTCCATCAACAGATGAATGGATAAAGAAGATGGGGTATATATACACAATGGAATACTATGCAGCCATCAAAAAGGAAATCTTGCCATTTGCAATGACGTGGGTGGAACTAGAGGGTGTTATGCTAAGCGAAATAAGTCAATCAGAGAAAGACAATTATCATATGATCTCTCTGATATGAGGAATTTGAGAGGCAGGGCAGAGGGTCGTGGAGGGAAGGGAGGGAAAAAATGAGACAAGAAGTGACCAGGGAGAGAGACAAACCATAAGAAACTCTTAATCTCAGAAAACAAACTGAGAGTTACTGGGGGGTGGGGGGGTAGGGTGGCTGGGTGATAGACATTGGGGAGGGTTTGTGCTATGGTGAATGCTGTGAATTGTGTTAAGACTGATGATTCACAGACCTGTACCCCTGAAGCAAATAATACATTATATGCTAATAAAAAAAAAAAGTCTGATGCTTAACCAACTGAGCCACCTAGGCGCCTCTCTGATTTTTTAAAAAAGTATTTACAGAAAGAGTATAAAAGTCTTTCTGAATTTAATGTAAGTAAGCTTCCAGTTTTTACTTCCCAAATACTTGATTTACAGTTTTGTCTCCTACACATATTTGCCTTTTTAATTTCAAGATTTAGCAATTCTACCTTCAAAACAGATGCATTTTGGGGGTGCCTAGGTGGCTCAGTTGGTTAAGCGACTGCCTTTGGCTCGGGTCATGATCTCGGGGTCCTGGGATCAAGTCCCACATTGGGTTCCCTGCTCGGCAGGGAGCCTGCTTCTCCCTCTTCTCCCTCTTTTACTCTCCCTGCTTGTGCTCTCTCTCTCTCTCTCTGACAAATAAATAGTCTTTAAAAAAATAAAGATATGTTTTTAAATTTTAACAAGTATTCAACTTACACAGAAATAAAAAGCATTTTGTAATTAATTGTGGTCAGTGTACTTCGACTCTGGAATCAGTTTAGCTAAATGAATCTCGTGCTTTTGTTGAATAGGAATAGGTGATAAGTATATAAACAAAATTCACTCATTATGCTTTGATTTGGGGTAGATTCCAATCCAGCATTGCCCTGGCACATGTCAGTTACTATATAAAAAGTCAAATGCAATGTCAAACCCAAAGCCTCAGAGGGGGAAGAGTTCATTCTCAGAGAGTACAGTGATAGTTTAACAATCTATAACTTTATCCAGAGTACACAGGTATTACATTAGTGCTGCTGAAACAGTATATTGAGGATTTATAGTAATGCCTAGAAATTTCTTCTAAAGGAGCTCCTGGAAAACTTTTTGTATTACTTGTTTTTTGGCCTTAAAGTTTTAATGAACCAAATGAAAATTGAATCGCTGTTCCACATTCCATTCTTTATCTCTAGGTAAGAAAAAAAATATTTTCTTTTTTTCCTTTCCTTTTCTTTCTTTTTTTTTAAAGAGGGAATGGAGGCAGAGAGAGAGAGAGAGAGAGAATCTTTAGCAGTCTCCACGCCTAGCACAGAGCCCAGTATGGGGCTGCTCTAACAACCCTGAGATCATGACCTGGGCTGAAATCAAGAGTCAGACACTTAACTGACTGAGCCACCCAGGCGCCCCTCTTCTCATTTTCAAAGTAGAGTTTTACATATCCATATTTCTTAAGCCACATTAAAGTAATCATCTCTTAACTCATTTTGGGTGTTAATATTGACATTCCTCATCTAGTCACAACCTTCATATGCTCTTCAAACTCCTCAAATTTGGGATCCTCAGCATTTTCTGTGTCAGTAAGGTGTGGAATTAGCAGATTTGATGAAGATGTGTTTTTTCCTTGTCACACTGGTTGTCTAGATGCCATTTGAATTGGGTTTAGAAGATTGGGTAGTATAGTTGTTTCCTGGCCCGAATCTCTAAACAGAATAGATATGGAAGGGATAACAAGATTATACAGAGACTAGCTGTTGACTGCAGAGCACCAGCAGTTGCCTTGGTGGTGGCATTAGCTGGATTTGGAGCATCCAAGGTATTCTTGAAAGTGTTACAATAGTTATTTGATTAAGTCTATGTGGGGAGGAGCCGCACCCGAAGCTTTAACCCCTGCCTGGCCTGGCCACCATCACTTTGTCCTTGTCTCCTGCGTTGTCATCAGTGCATGGTGCATCTCACTGAGTGCTGGGTGTGTGAAGAACCCCTGGCTTGGGGTGGGCACAGGTAAGGGCTACTTTTTTCCCCCCTTGACTGTGGATCACATTTTTCTGCTTCTTTAAATGTTATCTAATGTGTAATTGTATATGGGACATAATGGATAACACTTTGCACAGGTTTTTCTTTTAAAGTATGTTGAGTTTTGTTCTGACAGGCAATTAAATTAGTGGCAAATCTTTTTGATTCCACCAGCCTTGGTTTTATTCTTTGTTAGAGTGGATCTGTTTGTTTTGCCCTTAGACCCAGAGTGTAGCCCTTACTCTAGTGCAGAGGTCAGCAAACTTTTCCTATAGAAGGCCAAGTAGTAAATATCTTAGGCTTTTGTGGACCCTGTGGTCTCTGTTGCAACTCTTCATCTCGTCAAGATAGTGTAAAGGCTGCATAGATTGTATTAAACAAATGGGCATAGCTATAGTCCAATAAAATTTTCTTTAAAAAAACAGTGAGCCAGGTCTTTTTTTTTTAAGGTTTTATTTATTTATTTGACACAGAGAGAGAGAGATTACAAGTAGGCAGACAGGCAGGCAGAGAGAGGAGGAAGCAGGCTCCCTGCTGAGCAGGGAGCCCAATGAGGGCCTCCATCCCAGGACCCTGAGATCATGACCTGAGACGAAGGCAGAGGCTTAACCCACTGAGCCACCCAGGTGCCCGTGAGCCAGGTCTCTAATTTGCCCACCTTTGCTCTGCTAATGCATGGTTCTTATTCCTAAGTCATGGGCTTTCTGAGGTCTCCGTTGAATGCCTTTTCAGCCCCGGGGAGTCTTTCAACTCTGTTTGAGCTGGGATTCCAACTTCTCTCAGCCCTGCAACCTCTAGAATCTCTGTTCGCACTCAGCTTACGGCAGCTACTGTCTGGTAGACCTTGTGCCTCCCTTCCAGTACTGTGACACACAAATTCCAGCTGTGTCAGCAACCAGATCTCTGCTCTCTGCCTCCCTAACTCAGCAGCAAGGTGCTGTGTCTTGGGTCAGCTTCCACCTCCAGGCAAAACACTGGAGACAGTCTGGGTTCACTTTGTGTATTTGTATACCCTCAAGGTTCACCATTTGCATTGTTCAATATCTAGTGCCAAAAAAAAAATAGCTCCTTCATGTTTTGTCTAGTTAATTTAGTTGTTTAGGACAAGAGGGAATTCTAATAACAGTTATGTCAACATGGCCAGAAGAGAAAGTCGTTTTTTTCTTTTAATCTATAAGTTTACTTTCCCACTTTTTGGTCTTTTTTTCTTGAAATTTATTTGTTGAAGCAACTGGTTAGTATGTCTGCCCTATGGAGCTTTCCACACTCTGGATTTTATGGATTGTATATCTAATGGGGTCATTGAAAATGTTCCTCTTCAAACTCACTGTTAGATCTAAGGCCTGACCTGATTTAGGTTAGACCTTTTTTTGGTGGGGGTGGACAAGAATACTTCATAGGGTGTTGCTTTTTGCGATATTATAGGCCACTGGTGATCATTACTTGGCTCCATTAGGTCATTGGCATTTGCAAAATGGCAGTATTTTAATTCCGTCATTCCTTCTTGATTTATTGTTGAAAAATGTCTACAGAGAGAAACTTTCTTCTCAAATATTTACCCTGATAGACCTCATCCTGAAAGTTAAATCCTTGTTTTGTTCTCTTTATTTACCAGTTTTCAAATAACAAGTTTATCCTCCAGAAGTGACCAATGAGTTGTTGTTTAGAATAATGTGGATTTATTTTTAATTGTGTATCTACTTCTTTAATTTTATGAAAGTATATGTAAGGATCATGTAGTGTTGAAACAGAATCCTAAGGCAGGATTGCAAGATTCAAGGAAGAAAACCAAAAGCTATTGACAGAAGTAGCATTTTAAAAAATGAATTTAGGGAATTCTTACTCTAACTTAATGTTAGAGTAGAAGATTATAAGGTAAGAAAGGATTGAATGTCCCCCAGACCTTGTTGCAAGTTGAGTCTCACAGTATTAGTCATTGACACTCTAGCAAGAGACTCAGTTTTGTATCTAGTGAAATGTCAGATCTCGTGCTTACAATAAATATGCTTCTTACTATCCAAAGGGTCATTGTATATAAGATGAAAGGAAACTGGGTAAAGATCTGATTTTGGATGCTGTCTTTATGACTTATCACATGAATGGAAAAAGGTAACTTAATTTTCCACTCAATCTTGCTGTGAACCTAAAACTGCTCTAAAAATTAAGTCTAGGGCACCAGGGTGGCTCAGTTGGTAAAGCGTCTGCCTTGGGCTCAGGTCATGATTGCAGGGTCTTGGGATCAAGCCCAGCATTTGGGCTTCCTGCTCAGCGGGAATCCTGCTTCTCCCTCTCCCTCGGCCTGCAGCTCCCCCTGCTTGTGCACTCTCTCTCTCTCTGTGTGTCAAATAAATAAATAAAATCTTAAAAATATAAAAATTAATGAAAATTAAGTTTATTTAAAAAATAACTTTCTGAATTTCACTTTCTTCATCTGTTGAAAAAAAAGGAGGGGGTATAAAGTAATCTAAGTCAAGTGAAAATTAAGTGAGAGAACCTGTGACAACACCTACCGTAAGAAATCCCCTGGGCTCCTGAGTGGCTCAGTTGTTAAGCCTGTGTGCCTTCGGCTCAGATCATGATTCCAGGGTCCTAGGATCTAGCCCCGCATCAGGCTTCCTGCTCAGCGGGAAGCCTGCTTCTCCCTCTTACACTTCCCCTGCTTGTGTTCCCTCTCTCACTGTGTCTCTCTCTGTCAAATAAATAAAATCTTTTAAAAAAGATTGCAGATGATTGAAGCAATCACAAGGCAGCACAGAATCAGGGGAGTGGACATAGGAGTCCTTCTAAATGGGATAAGTGTCCGTTGTGACAACCTAAGGCTGTTTCTTGAATGCAGTGGGATGAGAAGGAATGAACTTCGCAGATACATGCAAAATTTTGTCTACGTGAGCAGATTTCTGCAAGAAAACATGCATGGCTTTCATTAATTTCCTAAAGTAAGATGTGATCTGAAAAAAAAAAAGCATTTCCCTTAGATTATCAAAATTCTTTGATATTCCTCCCATGGAAAAGTGGGGTCTATGTCCACTCCCCTGATCCTGGGCTGCCTTGTGACTGCTGCAATCAAAAGAGAATGGGGGAGGTGAGGCTGTGTGACTTTCAAGGCTGTCTTAAAAGGGGATGAAAAGGGATGCAGCTTCTGCCTTGTTCACTGGAGCAGTCATGCTTAGAGCCTAAGTTGTCTTATAAAAAACTCAACTTTCCTGGGGCAACCATGCTGTGAGAAAGCCAAGCCACTTAGGGAGGCTACTTGAAGATGGTCTGGTCAGGAGACCCAGTTTTTGAGTCATCCCATCACAGGCACCAGACATGTGAGTGAGTGAGCTTTCAGAGGGTTCCAGCCTCAACCACTGAGTCATCCTCAGCCTTGAAGTCTTCTTGACTAAGGGCCTTAGACATCAGGCAGCCTCAGACATTCATTTTTGAATTCTTGCCCCAAATAATCCATGAGCATAATAAAATTATTAAGTTTTTTCTTTTATACTGTCAAGTTTTGATTAACTTGTCATACAGCAATGGTAACTGGAACAGTTTATAATATTTAATAACTAGCAATAACTAATTTTCAGTAGAAAGCCTACAAAGAACCACTTGGGAGTACACGTAGGCATGTACAAGTACATGTCTCCTGCAAATCTTAGAATCATCACACACAACAAAGTATAGGTTCCTGCCAGATATTTAAAATTTATTCATAGCCTCGATGAAGTTTATCTATCTGGAGTAATTTTTATCATAAGTGATAGTACTTAATATGATGATTGACATTCCATCTTTACCAGGTTTCCAGGAGAACTGAGCTAGAAAATTAACCCAAGGTCAAATTTGCCAATAGAGAAATACTCATTGAGGAGAAGCAAAGTAGCAATATTACCATTGGGCGGAAGAGAATTTAGGGCAAAAAGCATCAAACAGGACAAAGAGGTTCATGTACCTTTTCTCTCTGGACACTCACCATTCCCTTAATGATCTCATCAGTCCTATGATCCATTAAGTTGTCAACTCCCATATTTATGTCTTCAGCCAAGATCTTTCTCCTAAATTCTAGGCTCATACATCCAACTGCCTACTGGAACATTTCCACTTGGATATCTAATAGACATCTCAAAATCAACATGTCCAAAACTCCAAAACTGGACTTAAAATCTCTTCTCTTAAATTTGCTCCATTCCAAAAACTTCCCTACTGTAGTTGACGGTAATTTTGTTTGTCGATTTCTCAGACCATAAACCTTTGAATCACCCCCAGTTCCTTTCTCTTTCTCACTCTGTACCTAATCTGCCAAGAAATCCTGTTTAATCTACCATTAAGATATAATCAGAATGCACTTTTGTCACCACCCTGAGCTGAGCCATTGTTGTTTCTTACCAGGATTACTGTAATAACTCACTGCTGGTCCCACTGTTTCTACCCTCGCCCTCCCCAACTTGATTCTCAACACAACAGGCAGACTGAACTTTTAAAAATGTCAGTCAGATCATGTCACTCTTTTCTTCAAAACCTGTTTTACTCAAGAGTAAAAGCCAGAGTCCTTATAATAGCCTATAAGGCCCTACTCATAGCACTTAATGCTTCCTGACACATTGTATGATTTACTTATTTGTCATTTTTGTTGCTGTTGCCCATCTCCCCCACCAGAATGCAAGTTCCATAAGGAGAAGGAGTTTTGTTTGTTTTGTTCCCAATGTATCCCAGGTACCTAGAATAGTGCCTGACATATAATAAGCATTTCATAAAGATTTTTTGAATGAATGAATGAAAAGTGGCTAGTGTTGTTTCGATATAGTTATTAATAATGAATCTTTATAAATCAAATAACATGTAAAAATACATAAAGCAAGGGCTGTTAAAAGCAAAAGGATAAAACCACAATCATAGTGGGAAACTTAAGCATGCCTCTAATTTGGCAATTTAAGTAGACATAGTAAGGTTACTGAAGTTCAGAATGTTATAATTAGTAAGTCCGATTTAATATTAAATTTGATACCTTGGATTAAAGATTGTTTTCACAAATACACCTGAAATTGGGATAAAATTTGATGTTATACCAATAAAACCTCAAAAAGTTTTAGAAAGAAAAATTATATAAACTACATTCTCTGATCACAAAGCAGTAGTGTACAAATTAACAGGGAGAGAGAAGAGGTCTGATCCACATGTCGTAGAAATACAAAAGGAACCTAGATAATGAAGAATGTAACACTAACTCTAATGGACTTGGAATCCATGTTTCTTGTCCTCTATGTATTCACAGTCTTTCAGGGGAATCAAACATGGAAGTCAGCTACTGCGACAGAGTAAGATAGATGCACAAACAGAGGTAAGCAAAGGGTGCAATGGAATCACCCAGTATAGACTAAGGATTCCTCACCTTCACAGAGGAGAAGACTGGATTGAGTCTTGCTGTGCAAGGAGAGCCTGGTCAGATGAAGGAGTCTAGAGACGGGTGTCAAAAGCACCCTCTTGTCCAAAGGCAGAGACAGAAATGAGAACCTCTGCAGCCTCTGGGAGCTTTGCTGGTTTAATATGGTAGGCAAGGAAGGTGAGAGCTAGGGAGTAGCTGAAGAGGGGGTTGGAGCCAGCTACTTTTTGCAGTAAATATACAGGATTTCGGGCCGACCTGAATGGGACAGCTGAGGCACATGTGTAAGAAGAGGTGAAGATACTAGGCTTCTCCCTTAGGGTCAGAGGAAATGATAAGTATGCACGTAGATAATTCTTCAAGAGGGAGAGGGGACAGAAAATTGAGGACGCTCCTCATTCCCCCAATGACTTCTATTTCTTTTTGTACATGTTTGCAGAGATTGGAGGTGAAATGAGGTAGGGGATTGGGAAATAGGAGAGCAAACGGATAAGAGATAATAGAAGGATTGCCCAGCAATGTTGAGATCCAAGTGAAATTAGAGACCGTGTATTAGTAGTGGCCCAATTCATTGGCACTGTGTGATTTTCTCCAAATGGGCATCATCTGTGTGTGTGAAAGAGTGAAGGTAGATAGTGGAATTGACTGGAGTTTTCCAGTTGGATGTCCTGGAGAGACCAGGGAGTAGGAGAAGTGGGTGGTTGGCAAGAGGGGGATTGATTTAATGAATTCTAAAGTCTACCCTAGGCTATAAGTTTCCTAAGGACATGGACCCTATTTGGTTTGTTTCTGGGTCCATGAGTATTATAATGAATGAATAATCTAGGATGTAGAAGCAAAAAGAGAAGAGGCTGATAGTTTGGGGGGAAAGGAGTTGTTCTAAGATGAGAATTATCAGCAAGGTCAAAGAACAGGTATAGTGGGACTGAAGAGTGAGAGAACTGGAAGGTTTGGGGTAGTCCGCAGTTTCATGATGGAGGTGACTTCTGAATGGGCTCATATAGTTTCTAATTTAATTGGAGGAAGCAGCGTAATACAGTTAACAGTGCAAAACATGTAACGGGGCTCTGAGAATAAGAGGGAAAAAAGCTCCTTTGGAGGGGGAGTGCTCACTTCACAGAAGAAGTGACGGTTGAATTGCACCTTGACAGAAGCCTTATGCGGTCAGCAGGGAGCCTGGGGGAGAGGCCATTCCTAAGGGGATAAGGCAGGGCAGTGGTGGGAAAACCATGTGGATACAGGAAAAATCAAGACATGGTTAGAAGCCTCTGGAATGGAGTGTTTGGCTAGAGCTGAGCATTTGTGTAGGTGAGTTATAGGAGATGATTAACAATACAGGTTAGGGGGGCACCTGGGTGGCTCAGTCGTTGGGCGTCTGCCTTCGGCTCAGGTCATGTCCCAGGGTCCTGGGATTGAGCCCCGCATCGGGCTCCCTGCTCAGTGGGAAGCCTGCTTCTCCCTCTCCCACTCCCCCTGCTTGTGTTCCCTCTCTTGCTGTGTCTCTCTCTGTCAAATAAATAAAATCTTAAAAAAAAAAACAATACAGGTTAGGGCCAGGTCATGGAGAGCCCTGAGGGCCATCTGAGGGCAGAGTTTTTTTGACAAATAAGTGAAGTGGGGTCTCTGTTCACATTGTGCTGTTGGTGGTGGTCTGAAGGTGGAGAGGAAAAACCATTGCAGGTCATTTGGGAGGTAGTGGCAGAAACAGAGAGATTGGCGGGGGCAGGGCTGAACCAATTCAGTAACTACGGGAAGGAAGGGGAGAGATGGATGCAGGAGGAATGATGCAGGGGAGAAATCCACAGGCTCTGGTGGTTGAAGGGAGACTTACAGGAGGAGAGGAGTTGCCAAAGCAGAAGAGGAATTGGCAGAAACTAAGAGCCTAGTCAGAAAAAGATGCTCAGGAGGAAGTTTTTGGATGGCTCAGTAAAGGTCAGTGAATTTGGTCACTAGAAGTCATGGTGACCTAGACCAAAATTTTAGCAATGGAAGGAAGTCATGGTGACCTAGACTTTTAGCAATGGAAGGAGCTGATGAAAAGTGATGGTGGTGGCTGTAGAGAAGTATGGAGGCTTTCAGTTCTTTAAAACAAAACAAAACAAAACAAAAAACAAACAAACAAAAAACTTTATCAAAATATAATTTGCAGACCATACAGTTCACCTACTTAAAATGCATAATTCGCGGGCGCCTGGGTGGCTCAGTGGGTTAAAGCCTCTGTCTTAGGCTCAGGTCATGATCTCAGGATCCTGGGATTGAGGCCCGCATCAGGCTCCCTGCTCAGCAGGGAGCCTGCTTCCTCCTCTCTCTCTGCCTGCCTCTCTGCCTACTTGTAATCTCTCTCTGTGTGTCAAATAAATAAATAAAATCTTAAAAAAATAAATAAAAAAAACAAAATGCATAATTCGGGGCACCTGGGTGGCTCAGTCGTTTAAGCGTCCTTCTGCTGAGGTTGTGATCTCAGGGTCATGAGAAAGAGCCCTGCATTGGGCTCTGAGTTCAGCTCAGAGTCTGCTTGAGATTCTCTCTTCCTCTCCCTCTGTCCCCTCCTGTTTGTGCTCTCTCTCTCAAATAAATAAATAAATCTTAAGGGGGAAAAAAGAAAGAAAGGGAAGGCCCAAAGTTCTGTCCACTGAGAAGGCTCACTCTTTTTAATGTTAGAACACTAACAGCAACAAGCTCACCCACTTACCTAGTAGATCTTGGTTTCAAAATGCTGTTTTCCAGGAAGGATGGAAGGAAGGAAGGGAGGAAGAGAGGAAGGGAGGGAGGGAAAAAACCCAACAAGGCTCCTTGGAGAAAAGACCTGTGGCAGAGATAACAGATGAGCCTGGAATATTCTGTTCCAGAAAGTAATCAAAGAATGAAGTAATCAAATAAGGAAGAAGACATGTAAAGACACAGAAGCCAGCAGGAACTGGGCTGCCACTGGCCAAATCAGGGACAATATAAGGACCAAAATAAATGACAGTAACAGATTATAATCCACTAAATAAAATGGGAACTAAATAAATGAAAGACTTGGAAGTTTAATGAAAAACTGAACAGGTGCTATAAGATCTGCACATCACTTCTGTGATACCCCTACCAAAGACAGAGAACCGGAAGTCACAACGAGCAAATGTCAGATAAACCCAAACTGAGGGACATTCTACAAAATAACTGGTCTACCATCTTCAAAGGTGTCAAGGTCATAGAAGTCGAGAATAAGACTAACAACTATTCCAGTCTGAAGGGGGCAAAAGAAACAAGGCAACCAGATGGAAGCCCTGATCCTAATTAAACTGGATCCCTTTGCTAAAAAAGGGCATTTGGGGACAAGTGGGAAAACTTAAACAGAGTCTGAGAATTAAATGGTGAGAATGTATTGATACTAATTTTCTAATTTTGATGATTGTATTCTGGCCATGTATAATACTATTCTTGTTCAGAGTAAATATACATTAAAGAGTATGTGGTGATGATTCATCAGGTCAGCAATTCTCACATAGTTCAGAGAAAAAAAGTCTTTGTATTTTTATACTTCCAGGTTTTCTGTAAGTTTACAATTGTTTCAAAAACAAAACAAAACATCTAACTTTATCTAATGTCTTCCTCTAGCTGCCCATTTCTCAACTTCACTTCTGAGCAAAACCAAAAATAGTCTATATCCCCTTTTTTATATATTTTTTAAAAGATTTTATTTATTTATTTGACACAGAGAGAGAGATCACAAGTAGGCAGAGCAGTAGACAGAGAGAGAGGAGGAGGCAGGCTCCCCGCCGAACAGGGAGCCCGATGTGGGGCTCAATCCCAGGACCCTGAGATCATGACCTGAGCAGAAGGCAGAGGCTTTAACCCACTGAGCCACCCAGGCGCCCCTCTATAGCACATTCTTGTTTATCTTTTCTTGTTTATCCTTTTCTTAGGCACTGTGATAATTCTGAATTTGGGGCATCATACTCTGTCTCTGTCATCAGTAAGTTTATGATTTTCCTATGAGATCAAATAAAAATAGGTCAGGGATGAAAAGAACACCCTTACCGTACTCACTGCCAACTGGCTGATGCAGCTGAAAACCAGCCCCTCTAGGAACTGATATTTCAAAAGACAGCCCCTCTGTTTTCTTCTGTCATTTCTCCCCTATTTTATGCTCTGTGAATAGCAGCTGTTCAGGGCATTGCTGAGCAATCAGAAAAGTAAGTGAGCGACACAGCAGGAGAAGGCTGGGGTGGAGGGAGGTGCCGCTCTCTGCTGATAGCAGCAGTAGTGGGTGACAGGACAAACAGCCCTATGATGGCCCATTGGGAAGCATGTGAAAGATTATCAATTACCCGGATTAAAAAAAAGGAAAGGAGAAAGCCCTTGAACTTCTCTTTCTGTAGTCACTTTTCAGCAAAGCCTTCTAGCTCAGGGGACGAGGAGACAGTGCACGTTAAAGAAAAATCACAGCTGCTGCGGAGAGTCTTACAAAGTCGCCTCAGGTGGATCGGTCCTTTGTGCTAGCTCCTTTTATAAGGGTCAGATTCATTTTCTATTACTGTTTCCTACTTTAATGTTACTGCTTTAATCATTAGACTACCACCAATTCCTTCAGGCAATAGGAAGCGATTGAAGACTTAATGAGATTCATATTGCTTATGCTTAAATGTTGATGACTTCCTGCATGCATATTAATCATTCCTGACCTTGATCTTAAATTTCTTCCCGGTACAAATTCTCATCAAGCATACCTACTAGATCCCTCAGTGTTCACCAAATACCTGGTTTATTTCCAAAAGTACAGTAACTCTAGTGTTCAGTGTGTGTCCAATTTTTCAGTACCCTTGCCTGATTTGTCTTTCAGTTCTTCCTATGACTGGAAATCTGGAAAATTTATGGGGAGAAAAATCAGCAACTCTTAACAGGGGGTTTAGCCTAGTTTAAAAGACTGTTCTGTTCAGCAGACCTTGAACACGCCTTAATTGGCTGTCTAGGTCAGTATGGCCAACTGGCAACTCTCAGACCCCATCCAGGCCACAGAGCGTTTCTAGTGGCTTCTGTGTATGCACTCCGGCTGTCGAGCAGCAGGACTCGGCCTCTGTCTCCTGCTTTGGCGGCCCCATCCTTTAGTTCAGGCCTACCCCCTCCTGCCGCAGTAGCCTGGGAAACCCTAGCTGGCCACCTGGTCTCCTCATGCCCAGCATCCATGCGTGATCACCCCCACCCTTGCCCCAATTATCCCCTCAGCCACTTGGGCAGATTTCCCTGAACTAGGACCCGGGGCAGGAGTTGTCCCAGTCAGTGTGTGAGAGGAGAGGTGGGAGGGCCAAGGAATCCGGGGGAAGCCGAAAATAAGGGTGAACGGATGTGGGAGAAAATGAGGGAAAGGCTCACATCCTGGAAGAGAAAATAAATACGTAAGAACTTGAAGGTGAGGAGGTATGTGTACATAGAGACAGGATATGGGGGAGGAAGGTAAAAAGGTGAAAGGAGCTTGTGTTTGGTGATGTCACTGGCTGAGATGAGATTCAAGAGGTACATTTGCGTGTGAAAGAGGCCACAGGGGAAAGAATAGAAGAGAAAAGGGGGAGAGCAGAACTACAGCTCTGCTTGGCACAGCAGGACATACGCATCACGGAGAAACATGGTCTGACAAAGCATTTCTTTCAGATTTGTGAGTGTATTTTTAACAACACCAAAAAAATATATTGTTATAAAAAAGTAAAACCACAAATAGATATATACCCTTGGAAGATTACATTACATCGAGACTATTTTAGGATGTCCCAAATATGTAGTCATTTGATTCCCAAACACGGCCTGCTTGCTGTCAGGTTGTTTTTTTTAAAATGTGGCTCATCCCAACCAAGAAGTTGTACAGTATCGATTTTTGAGGACTTAAGTGCTTACCATTTAAAAAAAAGAAAGAAATAGGGTATTTTTTACATATAAATGCAAGTTTTTCATTTTTATTGTCTGTGGCTATCATTTAACTGAATAGGTGGGGAGATACCCATTTTGTGAAGTGTATTTTTCATATTTAATAATCAAAATCTTCATTTTCAAAAAACAACTTTAAAAAATAGCCAGAAAATTTCATGCCTTTTAACTCAATTATTTAACTCTACTTCTAGGAACCTATGTTCAGAAAATAACAAGAGATGTTGGCAAAGATTTAGTTTCGTGGATGTCTATTCCAGTATTGCTTATATTAGCAAAGAACTGGAAACACTGTAAATGTCCAATAAAATAGAGGAATGATTAAGCAAATTATGACATGTCTATAAGATGAGAGGAACTGTGATAACAGCCATTCAGCTACTTACACAATGTAGTCAAGTGGCCTTTTGAAAAGCACCCTGGGGGGCGTCTGGCTGGCTCAGTCGGTGGAGCATGAGACTCTTGTCATCTTGGGATGTAAGTTTGAACCCCACATTGGGTATAGAGATTACTTAAAATGAAAATCTTTAAAAAATAAATCAACAAGTAAAAACCACACTGGATCATTTCACTTCCCCTTAGAACCTCTTGTTGGCTTCCCATGAAAATCCTGACCTCTAATGCCCACTGGCCTTGTCCTATCACCCCAGCTCTCCAGTCCCTCCACTCCTGTCTATTGGCCTCCTTTTAAGTGTTCTAATTCCCTAAACCGGTTCCTCCTTAGGATTTTTGCATATGCTGTTTGCTGTGCTGAGCTGTTCTTTCCCCACTTTTATCTGGCTGATGCCTGCTCATTTTTGAGGTCTTAGCTTCATCAGAGGGAGTTCCTGACCCCATCTCCTACCCCCATATTCTACCCTCTCTTATATTCTCTCAGTGTGGTGGTCCGTGCATCTCCTTTATAACACATATCACATTTTATTTTTTTAAGATTTTATTTATTCAGTTGGCAGAGCAAGGAAGCACAAGCAGGGGGAAAGCCAGAGAGAGAGGGGAAGCAGGCTCCCCGCTGAGCAGGGAGCCTGGCATGGGGCTTGATCCCAGGACCTGGAGATCATGACCTGAGCCAAAGGCAGGCGCTTAAATGACTGAGCCACCCAGGCGCCCCACATACCACATTTTAAAATCATATGTTCGTGTGTGTGGTGGTTCTTTTAATGCCCAGCTCCCATCTGGACTTCGTCATTCCAGGAGAGTACCTCAAGTTTATTCTCTGTCCCTTCAGTTGAGGTCTTACAGTTTTTGTTGTGATATTTTTAATCTCTAAGAGTCTGCCTTGTGTGCCTGAAAATTTTCTAAATAGAATTCTGTTCTTATTTCGTGGTTGCCATATTTTTCTGGAGCATGTTTTTAATAGTTTTCTAGAAATTTTCTTCTCTGTGTGGCCTATTTCCTCTGAGTCTGCCTTTCTTCCTTCCTTCTCTCTCCCTCCCTTCTTTTCCTCCCTCCCTCCCTCCCTCCCTCCCTTCTTCCCTTCCTTCCTTCCTTCCTTCCTTCCTTCCTTCCTTCCTTCCGTTTGTATGGTATTTATCTTCTATAGAAGAGTGTTTCTCAGATATCTGGAAATCTACAGTTGTTTCTTTTCTTTTATTCTTTTTCTTTTAGAAAGAATTCCTTTTTTTTTTAATTTTATGTATTTATTTGACAGAGAGAGAGAGAGCACAAGCAGGCAGAGAGGCAGGCAGAGAGAGAGGAGGAAGCAGGCTCCCTGCTGAGCAGAGAGCCCAATGCGGGACTCTATCCCAGGACCCTGAGATCATGACCTGAGCCAAAGGCAGAGGCTTTAAACCACTGAGCCACCCAGGCACCCCTCACAGTTGTTTTCTTCTCTGTGAGCGGGGGATATAAAAAGCTGAGTGGGCCCATGAAAGACAAGGAAAGACTGAGAAACTGTCACAGATTGTAGAAGACTAGAGAGGCTTAATAACTAATTACATTGTGGAAAACTGGATTGGATCCTGGAAGAGAAAAAAGGGTATTAATGGAAAAATTGGTGAAATTCAAATAAGATCTATACTTTAGTTAATTATGTTTAATATTATATATAATAATTAGTTATTAACTAACCATATTTTAGGTACCAATGTTAATTTCCTGGTCTTGATGATAAAACTATAGTTCTATAAAATGTTAACATTAAACTAAGCTGGATGGAGAATATATAGGAACCTTCTGTACTTTTTTCCCCCTTTGAACTATTTTCTGTAAGTCTAAAATTATTTCAGAATCAAAAGTAAAAACAAGGCAGACTGAGTGGAAGCTCTGAGCGAGTGGTGGGGGGTCAGTTGCTATGGGTCAGCTCTGAGCTGTGGAGTGATCTGGTTGGCCGTTCTCCTGGAGAGTCAATGTCAAGAGTAGGTGTCTTCAGGTCTTTTTTCCTAGGCTATTCAGAGTCTACAGAGCAGGTTCTGCTAATCTCCTGCCTGAAAGGTGAAGGCCTGGCTGCCAATATTCTGGAAAGCTAAGTGGGAAGGCTGCATGGTAAGGAGGAGTGGGTCTCACCACCCAAGTATGAATACAGGGGATTGAGTCAACAATATACTTGGCTCTATTATAGCACCCCACCCTTAAATGTTCCTGGTGCTCTCCAGTCAGAGACCTTCTGTTTTACTCCCTCCGGAGAATAATTCTTTTGCCAAAATGGCGGTGTCGAGAAGTGGTCATTCCACTTTGTAGAACACAGTATGAGATTTGGGGATTAAGCTGTGTCTAAATTAAAACAGATTTTTGGCCACTCTTCCTTATTTTTAGTTCTGTTTCCCCCTTATATCTAGAGAAACCTGGTGCCACCAGCTGACTACTGGGAATTCTCACCACTCTCTACCACCTACACAGGGTTCAGTTTTCTTGCTTCCATTAAGTCATCTGCCTCCCATCATCAGCTTTTCAGCTTCCAACCTTCTTCTCCACCATCATTTGCTCCCCTACTCTCTCTGGTCTTATAGGTTCATGCTTCAATCTACAAGAGAAGCAGTAAAAGTAGATGGTGCATATTCAGTTCGCCATTTTTATTTACTTCTTTTTTATTTTTTTTGAAAGATTTTATTTGAGAGAGAGAATGAGTGGGGGGTAGAGGGGAGAGGGAGAAGCAGGCTGAGCAGGGACCCAGATGCAGGACTTGATCCTAGGACCCTGAGATCATGACCTGAGCTAAAGGCAGACACTTAACCAACTGAGCCACCCAGGCACCCCTCTTTATTGACTTCTGAAATAAATTTGGTGCATGTTGGCCAGAAATATTGCCCTGGTATGTGGTGCATTTTGGCCAGAAATATTGCCCTGGTATGTGTCAGATTTTGTTTAATTTCTGTTAAGTCCTGCGTAGGATAGCATTAATCTTTGGGGTTTTGATTGTTTTTAGAAGATTTGTTTGTTTTTTAAAGATTTGTTCATTGATTTGAGAGAGAGAGGGTGCACACATGAGTAGGGGGAGGGGCAAAGTGAGAAGATCTCAAGCAGACTCTGCACCAAGCACGGAACCTGACTTGGGGCTTGATCGCACAATCCATGAGATCACAGCCAGAGCTTGAAACCCAGAATTGGACGCTCAACTGACTGAGCCACTCAGATGCCCCACAGTGTTAATCTTTGAAAACTGATTTACCCATGAATCACATTTTGTCCATATTCCTTATTCTCTCTTTCCTTACTTTACTTTCTTTTGCCCGAATACTTCATACCTGGTAATTTCATTGGTCAGGAATCTATCAGTTACTTACTGTGCATGGGGCTTCAATGATCAAGAAGATCTAGTCCCTGTTTTCAGGGAGCTTAAAATGTAGTGGAGAGTCTAGAAAAGAGATGAGGGTATCGGCATTACATGCATTAAGTGCTGTGATGGGATAAGCACAGAGTCTGTGAAGCACAGTGGCAGGGCAGACCCCAGTCTTACGGGATCAAAGCAGACTTCCTAAAAGGGGTAATATTTAAGAGGAGACCTGAAGGGTAAATGATAATGAAGTGAAAGAGTGTTCAAGGTGGAGGATCAACGTGTATAAAGACCTAAAAGGGAAAAAGCCTGTTATGTTTGAAGTAGATGGGAGTCCTGGTACAAGGGTCAGGGTTTTGTGTTTTTGTTTTTGTTTTTTTTAATTATTATTTATTTATTTATTTAAAATTAACATATAATGTATTATATGTTTCAAGGGTACAGGTCTGTGAATCATCAGTCTTACACAATTCGCAGCACTCACCATAGCACATACCCTCCCCAGTGTCCATCACCCAACCACCCTATACCTCCCCACCTCCACCCAGCAACCCTATTCGTTTCCTGAGATTAAGAGTTTCTTATGGTTTGTCCCCCTCCCTGGTCCCATCTTGTTTCATTTTTCCCTCCCTTCCCCCCATGACCCCATGCCCTGCCTATCAGAGATATCATATGATAATTGTCTTTCTCTGATTGACTTATTTTGCTTAGCATAATACCCTCTAGTTCCATCCACGTCATTGCAAATGGCAAGATTTCTTTTGATGGCTGCTAGTATTCCATTGCGTGTGTGTGTGTGTGTGTGTGTGTGTGTGTGTGTGTGTGTGTATATATATATACCCCATCTTCTTTATCCATTCACCTGTTGATGGACATCTAGGTTCTTTCCATAGTTTAGCTATTGTGGACATTGCTGCTATAAACATTCGGGTGCATGTACCCCTTCGGATCACTACATTTGTATCCTTAGGGTAAATACCCAGTAGTGCAATTGCTGGGTCATAGGGTAGCTCTATTTTCAACTTTTTGAGGAATGTCCATACTGTTTTCCAGAGTGGCTGTACCAGCTTGCATTCCCACCAATAATGTAGGACAGTTCGAGGGTCAGGTTCTAAGTGGGTAAGGCATAAGAGGTAATCAGATCCAGATCATAAGAAGTTTGTGAAGTACATGTATGTGGTGATTGCAAAAGGCTACAAATTCTTCCCCTTTCTGTATGCATGTTATTTTGCAGTATGACTTCAGAGACCTTCCCATCCAAAGGTCAACTTTTGTTTCTCTACCCTTTGAATCTGGGTTTGGCTATGTAAGTTCTTCGGCTACTGGGATGACCTAAGCAGAGGCTTGAAAAGAATTGGTATATTGGAGCTTACTCTCCTTCTTCTGGGAATGCTCTGACTACCTTATGTGAATGACGCCAAGCTCTC
Organism: Ailurus styani; assembly: GCA_002007465.1. Taxonomy (NCBI): domain Eukaryota; kingdom Metazoa; phylum Chordata; class Mammalia; order Carnivora; family Ailuridae; genus Ailurus; species Ailurus styani. The sequence goes on along the minus strand of LNAC01000365.1, from coordinate 1,227,366 downwards.
CTGTTGGATGATGAGAGACACATGGTTGAGTCTTCACCATCTCCCAGCTAATGCTGAGCCAACCTTCAGACATGGGAATGAGGTTATCTCAGTCTCAACAGAGCCCCTAGCTGATTACCACAGAGATCAGCTGAGCTTGCCCAGACCAGAACCACCCAGCCAACCCACAGAATCATGAGAAATAAAGTTTGTTGTTTTAAGTCACTAATTTTGGGGGTACTTTGACAAAGTAAAAGGTAACCAACCCAAGTATGATCCTTAGGTTTTTTTTTTTAAAGATTTTATTTATTTATTTGACAGAGAGAGAGAGATCACAAGTAGGCAGAGAGGCAGGCAGAGAGAGGAGGAAGCAGGCTCCCTGCTGAGCATGGAGCCCGATGTGGGCCTCGATCTCAGGACCCTGAGATCATGACCTGAGCCGAAGGCAGAGGCTTTAACCCACTGAGCCACCCAGGCGCCCTGATGCTTAGGTTTTATCAGTAATAGCAGTTAGGAAGTCAAACGAGAAATCACAAGTGAGGGAGTGTTCAAATTTGCATAGTATAAAGATCACACTGGCTTCAAGGAGGAGAACAATTTGCAGGATGATGACTCTAGAAACTGAGAACAGTAGGGAAGTAGTTGCAGCTATTTGGGGTAAAAGATTATAGTGGCCTGGCCCATGATAGTGGGGGTGGAGAGAAGTGAATGGTTTCAGTAGATATTTGTATGGAAGACTCACAAATTGGTATTGATTGGATTTGGGGATGGTGGTGATGGAAAAGGATAAATTGTGGGTGACCCACTCATTTTCAGCATCAGTTTTGGGCAGTTGAGTGGATTATGGTGCCATTCATTGGGAACCCTGGAGTAGGGACCAGGTTTCGAGGAGAATCTGATCAGTCTAGTTTGGGACATGTTGAGTCTGAAGTGCCTGGAGACAGGCAAGTAGAGATTTTAGTAAGCAGAGGAGATAAACAGATAAGGAGAGTTCTAGGGAGGGATCTGGGTTAGAGATGCAGATTTGGACATCATGAACATGTGTTGACAATATAAGCTCCCTAGGGGAAGGTGGTAGGTTGTCAGGAAGAGGAGTGAGAATGGAACCCTAAGGAAAGCTGATTTGTAAGGGGTGATCAGGGAAGGGAAGCCTGCAAAAGAGGATGAGGAGTAGTTAGAGGAGTAGGAAGCCTTTATGGTTAGTTTCTTTTTAGTTAGTTCTTTAGATAAACTGTCATCAGATAATGAGGTAAGTTTCCAGATTCAATATGGTTGATTTCTCTTCTCAAGACTAACCCTGCCTTTTCAAATGCTCTCTAGACACCCTCACATTAGATCCTGCTACTACTTCACATTCAGTAAATCCAAGGCCAAATTAAGTCTTCCCTAGACCAGAACCAACTCATCCCCCCACCTTGGTGTTCCCTCTTTCGGTTAATGGCACCCCTGTCCTCAGAGTCATCTTTGACTACTCTCCCCTAATCTGTATTATTTAATCAGTTGTCAAGTTCTGTAAATTATACCTCTGAAGTCTCTTGTGTCCATCCCCTTTCTTACATTGTCTAAATTGCCACAGAGGTTTAATCCTGCATTACTTCTCATCCATCCTCTTGTAATAGCCTCCTAATTGTACCATATCCTGACTCCCTATTCCAATCCTTCTTACCCTTTTAATTTCCCGAAGAAGTCATTTCTAATATTGGCATTCCCCTACTCAAAAAGTTTAATAATTTGCGGAATTAAATCTAAACTCTTTACCCTAAGCACTTTATATCTTTCAGAGTATGGTCTTATTCTACTCTTTCAAATAAACATACTTTAACAAAAACCAGACCACTCAGCCCTTAATGTACCCTGGGCTTTCATAACTCTATACTTTCGCTCACACTTTACTTTAAGTCTAGTTGCTATTCCCTTCCATTTTTGTCAAAATGCTGTGTATATCAAGGACTGTGTCAGACAACACCTTTTCTTTTGAGCCTCTCTTGATCTTCCCTAATAGTTATGATCTTCTCTGTCTCCTTCCCCTCCTTCCTCCCTTCCTTTTTTCCACCAATATTGGAACCCCACCAGCTGGAGTTAAGTTGCAGAAAACTGAGGTCACTCTATTTTAAGTAGAAATGCCGTTAGTGTAGGAATTGGGTGTTCCTAATTGTTGGGAGGTTCAACAGGGAGGAGGCCTGCAGGAACAGCGTAGGGAAGAGCTCCCCTGAACTCCACCAAGGGAGCAGGTGGAACTAGCCCCCCACTTCCAGCTGCTTCTCAGTACTTACAAGGCTATTATGGGACAGTGGAATGCTGCTCAGAAAAACCTAACATTTCCACAAGTATGCTCCCCAGCAGAAAAAAGAATAGCAGAAGCAACAGGAATGAGGCCTTCACCACACTTCCCCCTTCAAATATCCCATGCGTGCATCTAATTGGTAGAGCCAAATTCAGATGTAGAACCTTTATATAGAGGAGTCTGGGAAATGTAGTTTTCAGCAATCTAGTCTCTGCAGTACAGAAGACCACTTAGAGGTTGGAATGGGATGAGCCTGGATGGGATGAGATGGAATAAGTCCATCTTTTCTTCCATAGTCACTTACTGTGAATCACGAGCTATTATATTTGTAATGGTTTTCACACTAACCTTAGCATGCTATTGGATTATCGAGACTGCTAGGGCAGGAAATGTGTATAAGTAATTCCTAACCACCTCTCTCTCTCCCCAGTAAGTACACAAGAGGGTAAGAACTAAACAACTATTTGCTAAATGAGTAAAATTTAGTCATCTTGCCAAGAGTAGATTTAATACTTGGATATAAGGGAGAATCTTTTAATATTAACCCAAGACAAGATAAGGTAGTAATTAGAAGGGAGTATAAAAAACCTTCAGGGGAAAATTCAGGTTTTTTATATAAAAAATAGAAATTTAACTGAGTATCCACTACACTTGTGATGAACACTGGGTGATGTATGGAAGTGATGAATATTGTACACCTGAAAGTAATACCACACTGTATGTTAACTAACTGGAATCTAGCCGAAAACTTAAGAAAAAAAAAGAGAATCCTGCTATAAATAACTTCTTCCCAACATTGAAGACACCATTGAATCTGGTGTCATTGAATATGAGGAAGTGTCCTATGGGGGAGATGGCAATTGCCATTGAACATGATGTTTGGAATGAGAAGATTCAGGATAGTAAATAGGATTGAGACCTATACATTTGTGTCTGCTTATTATGCATATGACCTGTGATGATTAAGATATGAAAGCAGAAAAGCAAAAAGGTTGTTATAAAATATGTGCATCTGGGAAGTAAGAGGACCTTTCATGCCACAGATGGCAAAAGTGATCAACTTCATGGCTATTGACACATTTATGAGAATTCAAGGATTCGAATAATAAGTTGCAGAGTTTGAAGATATCTTGTTATATTAAGTTATGACAAATAAGATAAATTGTATTAGAAGTCTTTCCTTTATCTAAGAGGCTCACTTAAGAGACACTTGCATGGTGTACAGAAGTAACAAACAGGAGACTGTAGGAAGAATGGTAACTTTAGCTCTGGTTGTAACTTGTCTTGTGACCTTAGGCATGTCTCTTAGTTGGCAGCCTTTGGCTTTAGGCTTTAGACTCCTTTCTTTATCTATCTATCTATCTATCTATCTATCTATCTATCTATCTATCTATCTATCATCTTTTTATTCCCCAAAGCTAACTATCCTCTGGGGTTAGAGATCAGGCTATGCCAGTTGTTCTAAACTTCAGTGTGTATTAGAGTCACTTGGAGGGCTTGTTAAAAGATAGCTGAGCTTCACCCAGCTCCCAGAATTTGTGTTCTTTCTTTTTTTTAAGAGAGAGAGAGAGAAGCAGAGGAAGGGGCAGAGGAATAGGGAGAGAGAATCTCAAGCAGACTCCACAGTGAGCTCAGAGTCTGATGCAGGGATTGATCCCACGACTCTAAGATCATGACCTGAGCCGTAATCAAGAGTCCGATGCTCAACTTACTAAGCCACCCAGGAGCACCTGTCTTCCCCCAGTTTTTAAGATAAAATTTAAGCTCCTTATTTTAGAACACAAAGCTTTTCATATTTTGACCCTCAACCACCTTCTCTAATCTTGTGATGGATATTCTTCCCTCAAGCCATAGTACCTATAGATTTTACAAAGATTACTTTCTGTGTGAAATGCATATATCGCCACTGATGTTCATCTAATTTCTGCCCATACTTTAGAATTCAGCTCAAGTACACATTTTTTTTTAAAGGTTTTATTTATTTATTTGACAGAGAGAGAGAGAGAGAGAGAGAGCGTGCACAAATAGGCAGAGCAGCAGGCAGACGGGGAGGGAGAAGCAGACTCCCCCCTGAGCAGAGCCCGATGTGGGGCTTGATCCCCGGACCCTGGGATCATGACCTGAGCTGAAGGCAGACACTTAACTGAGCCACCCAGGTGACCCTACACTTTGATTTATACACACCACCTCTTGGTTCCAACAGCATCCTGATCACACCCGTGGGTTAATCAGTTTATCTTTTTTTTTTCCCCTTCTAGATGATAAAGTACTTGAACAGAGGGATTCCTTGTTAGTAGGTGTGGTGTGGGGCCTGGGAATCTGCATGCTCAACAAACTCCTTGCAGGATTCTGCAGGCTCGGACCTCAGTTTGAAGTGGTTTCTAAGATCTGCTTCAACTCTGAAATATCAAACTTTTTTCTTCTTGCATTTTAACTGGTGTTGTGGAGGGGGCAGAAAAGCTTTTGGGTTGTTGATGAAAAAAAGCATATGTAATCTTCTTTAGTGTAATAAGTAAGATAGCTTATTATACTGAAATATACAGGGTAAGGTAGATAAGTAGAAATAAGATAAATACCCTTATTTTAAGAGTGTTTCCTTAATGTGTTCAACTTTTTATTCATTAATTCTAAGACTACTGTTGGGGGCTAGCTATGTGCCAGATACTGTTCTGGTTGTTTGGAGTGCATCAGTGGACAAAGCAGGCAAGAGTCCCTACCCTCAAGGAGCTTGCATTGAGAGGCAATAAACAAATAAATAAATCAGAGTATTTTAGAAGGTGATAAGGACTATGGAGAAAATGGTTAGGGAGGGCTTTCTTTTATTTTGTCAGGACTTAGTAATAAATTACTAGAGATAATAGTTTATTTAATTTGAGCTGTTTAAATAAGCTATACTTTAAAAGGGAGAATTTAACCTGTACCCAATCAGAAGAGAGTTGAAGATTTCCAAAATTCTAGTCTGGTTTCCTTTTATAAAATGGATAACTGGCTTTTCTATTTTGTCCTTGGGAGAGAAATAATTTAGGGAATCGATTCCAAGAAGCCCTCAGTAAATTATGTGATATAATTGTTTTATTACTGTAAAGAGAAAGGGAAAAAGAATTGAGCCACAAACCAGTAAAGAGAAGTTTGTGTTTTATGCTAATCTATAAGACTGATTTAATTCTATTACTAAAAACACTTTATCCAAAACCTCTTTTCTTATCTCCCTCACTTCCCCATTTAAAATTTTTGTTTGTTTTCTTATCCCCCTCACTTCCCCATTTTCAGTTCTTGTTTGTTTGGATTTTCATATTTAGGTAAAAAACATTGGTCCTTTCAGGATTATAGGAAAGCCTCATCCGCTGCATGAGGAAGCACAGGACTTTAGCTTTACTTCCCTCTGGGGGTGCTCGGAAGAAAAAGGAACCGGCTGGTTCTGTGGGGAAAATTTCTCATCCATCTTTACTCTCAAATAACTTAATCAAAAGATCTAACGTTTCACTGTAAACAGCCTTAAAAGTCAAATTAATGTCACCTGCAGAGTTCACTAAAAGAGTGATGAGCATTGTTTCGCACAGCAGTTGAAACCGTTTGCAAAGTCCTCCCACAATGAAAGACTTTTCCTGCTCTCCTCAAATACTAGAACTGTGTGGTAATTCTGATGACTGTCAGTTCCTGTGGGGTGTTTACACAAAGGTACTTTTAAATGAAGAGTCATTTTTAGAGCAATTAGAACAGAGGCTAGACAGAGAATAGCTGGCTCAGGGGCCTGGCAGGTCGGGGTTAAGGTTTATTGACAGGACAGGGTCAGGCCTCTGCTCCGCCGCCATTGCCCCTCATACCTGCCCTCCGGATACACCCGAGACCCCTCGGCAGGCCTTGGCTCCCTGCCATAGGCCAAGCCCCCATGCAGAGTGTGGGGAAGAGAAAGAAGAAAGGAGGAGGAGAAGGGGGAAGTTCTGCAGAAACATGACAGTTTGGTATTAAAACGCAAGTTTGGAAACGATGTGTATGTTTTTCGGGCCCAGATGTCGCGTCCCATTAGGGAGGAGAAATTTTAAAACATACAAAGAATTGTCTGTTCTTTCCACTTTGTAGTTTGCCGTTATTGCATCCTGAAGAAAGAAATTGCCTGGCCAAAGCAGTCTTTTCATTTCATTTTTCAGTTTTGAGTTACAGGTTCCTGGCAAGCTCCCTGACCACTACTGTTACCTGGTGGCGCCTATAGTTCATCAAATTTAGACACGCAGACTACCTGGATCCAGGCCCAGATGAACTGTTGTGACTGATAAACGTGATCCCACCCTGCCCCCACGCAAGCGCCTGCTTGTCCCTTTAAGGGAATCTAAGACTTTGAGTCCCTGCGGTCCCCGGGGAGCTCGAGAAAAATGTGTTCGGTATTCCGGGATTCGAGTTTGCCCTGTGGTTTTCCGCGCTGCATCTCTGCTTGCCCAGAGGCTGCTGAACATCCCAGCGGTGCCCCCACTTCTCCGACATTGGTAATTAATGCAGGGAAAATTTTTTGTTTTTAATAAAAGCAAGCGAAGACATCTATTGGTACCCACAGTCAAGGCAGAATTTGTTTGACATCTTGTGATTGCGGCTTACAAAAAGAGTGACAGCAGTTATTAAACAAAAAAGGGAAGAAGCTGTTTATTGGTAGTTTGCAAATATCCTAAGATTATTCTTATAACATTACTGCCTTTGCTTGCATGCGTAGAAAATTGTAGAATGAACAGAATCATTAATTTTTGAAATCTGGGTTGTATTAGATTTAGAGTAATAATGAAAATTCAAATATTAAGCAAATGTATTATTTTTAGCTGTGCAATATACTAGGGGCTTTTCCTTTCATTAGACCATATTTCAAACATTTGTTTTTATGATTGCAGGGGGGAGTATTAGCATTCAATGTAATTAAACTTAATTGCATTTCCTATGTGAATTATTTTTAGTCTCTTTTTAAAATGCATTTATGATTCTTTTTCTCTATACTAGTGATTCCTATAGGTTTGTCTTGATAAAAGGTTATGGGAAAATTGTCTGTTTGCTTGGAAACAGTCAGAAGTCATGAAGTTGATTTAAATTTAATTTAGAAGTTTTGAAGTGAAACTTTGGAATATATTCAAATAGGAAAGGCATGAAACTGTTCAGTGTCTGAGGTTTTGGTTCTTAGTTCTTATTCATGTGATATAAGAAAAATAATTAATCTCTCTCTGGGCTAAGTTACCCTATTTGGGAAGTGTTACAGTAATTTTAGTCTCTCACCTAACTGGATGATGTGGAAACATCAGATCACGTATTTCTATAGCCCCTAGTTGAGGGTGGGGTTTGTTGGGAAGGGAGGAGGGAACATCTTGGGGTGTGATTATAGTCTGTATCTTGATAGATATTTGGTTACAGAGGTGTATACATTTGTCAGAACTCATCAAATGATATGCTTAAGATTTGTGCCTGTCATAGTATGTAAATTTTACCTCAAAAAAAAAAAAGGACCTCTAAATGCACATTGGCATTGGGTTAATGTTGAAATTTGGGGGAAAGGGTTACTGAGCTTTAAAACTTACTTTGAAATACTCTCCCTGCCACAGAAAGATGAATGGTGGAATGTCCAGAAGTGTGATAAAGAGAAAATATGGTCAAATGTTAAGGGTAGAATTTAAGTAGTATGATTGTTTACCTTAAAATTCTTTGAACATTTTCGTATGTTCGAAAATTTTCCTAAAATGTTGGGTGGGGAGGAATGAAGGTACTGGTTTTTGCTCAGTAAAGGATCTGTGTCCCTCCATGTTTAATTCTAATCCCCACCCCCATTCAAAATAAGACCACTTGGATTAGTACCAAAAGGGGAGAGGGGTGTGAAGGTAGCCATTTAGATAAATAGAAAAATGTGCCCACCTCATACTTTCTCCAGTTTCCTTTTGAAAGGCCATTACCAAGCATGGAAGCCAAGGGTGTCCTTACAAACAAGAAGAGCTCTGAGAAATCCAAACCATGCAGCCCAACCAGTGACCTCTCTGGGCAGATAAGAATTGACCTCCAGAACCCTAAACAGGAGGAAGGACATGGCCTTCTGACATACAATCTTCACCAGTGGCAAGCAGGTGACTCTCCTGCTGTGTACCTTAGAGCAAGGCCCTATCAAATGAAAATGGGCTTTCAGTTTCAGCCAAATCCCAGGGATTTGGCCAAGAATACCTCCATTTCATCAGAATGCCAGACTATCTCTTACATCCTGATAGAGCCCTCTTTTTAAAGATATCTTATATGGGCCTCTGGTAATACTTATGTTGTGCATGTATATGTGTTTTAATCTTGAAGGGTCAAAAGGGTAAATTGGTTCTGGTGGAATTTGAACCAAACTTTTAAAAGCTAATGATAATATATTTTTAAATGTGACTGTGTGTTGCTCAGTTGGTATTTGAACAGCAGACTAGACAGGCAAGACTTGAGAGGCTCAAAGATCTCAACTCTTTCAGCGTCTCAAAGTGAACTCTGGCCAGCTAATTTATCTCCAGTCTTTGATTTTCTCGCTTGGAAAGTGAGAAGTGAAACCTAACACAAAATGCCCAGTCAGTGATCCTCAAACTCTAATGTGTATGAGAATCATTTATATAAGAAACTTCAGTATGTGTAGAAATCATTTAGTCTGTTAAAAATGAGATTCCAGCTTCCATACCTGAGTTTTCTGAATCAGTAGTTCAGGGACAGAGCTCAGAAATCTGCATTTTAATAGACACCCAATGTGATACTGATGCAGTTATTAGACCACAAGAGAATCGGTATAGATGTGTTCTGATGGATCCTTAGTTAACTGATAGAATCTTATGGACTTTTTTAGCTTTTTCTTGGGAAAAATTTTAAGCAACACTAAAGTAGAGAGAATAGTATAATGAACTTCCATGGACCCTTCACCCAACCACAACAATTTTGTTTTGTTTCTATGTTCACTACTCTTCCTCCACAGATAATTTCTGGAAATAAGTCATAGATATATCATTATATTAATAAGTATTTTAGTAGGCAACTCTAAAATTATAAAATATAAGTACTCTAGAAATATATTATTATTAAATCTTATAAAATTTGAGAATTCTTTAGCATCAAATATGTGAGTGTTTACATTTCCTTGATTGTCTCTCTCTCTCCTTTTGTTCACAATTGATTTGTTGAAATCAGGAACCAAACGCAGTCCACACATTGCATTTGATTGATGTGTCTCTTTAATCTTTTAATCTATAGGTTCCCCCTCCCTCTTTTCCCTCCCTTGTGATTTATTTGTTGAAGAAACCAGTTCATTTGTTCTGTAGATTTTCTCAGTCTAGATTTTCTGATTGACCTCCCATACTGTCATTTACCATTTTTCTTTCTCTGTATTTCCTATAAACTCCATCACTTCCATCATGGAGTTTGACCAGATTAAAGTTCAGTTTGGGGGCAAGAATACATCATAGGTTACGGTATCATATGCTTCCATCATGAGGCACATGCTTTGTTGTCTCTCTTTTGTCGTACTAGTGGCCATTGCCGAGATCCGTTATTTCCTAGGGAAAGCTACATATTTTAACTTAGTAAGTAGCTCATGGAAGAACCCTCTTCCTCTCATCATGGATTTTTCATTTTCTAAGTTAGACTTTTAAAGTGCTTCCAGTGAACCCGTAGCTGCCTACTAAGACACTGTTTGCTACCAAAAGCAGTTAAGGCTTCTTGCATGCACACCTTAGTCTCATTTTCACAATGTGTAGTAATCTTTAAAATGTGTCCTAGTGCCTACAACATTTATTTCAGTTTCTGAGACATGTTCATCTTTTTTTTTAAGATTTTATTTATTTATTTGACAGAGAGAGAGGGAACACAAGCAGGGGGAGTGGGAGGCAGAAGCAGGCTTCCCGCTGAGTGGGGGGCCCGATGCGGGGCTCGATCTCAAGACCCTGAGATCATGACCTGAGCCGAAGGCAGATGCTTAATGACTGAGCCACCCAGGTGCCAACATGTTCATCATAATAAATGGATGACCACACAATTGAGTAAAAAGTTTGGGGCTCTAAAATGAAACCGCAGTTGCAGGCAGGGTGACCTGGCCTAAGTTCAAGTGAGTCAGAGCCACCAGTTCTGTACCTGCATCCCTTCCTGGGGCAGACAAGATGACTTCTTAATCCTTGTATTTGTCTATTTTGTCCTGAAAGCAAGCATGAGATTTTTGGATCATGGCAGACAATTTTACTCATAGCAGTAAGTGGTTACTTACATGCTTGGTTCTTCTTCTGAGCAATGTGAAGAATGCCAAGATCATTCCAGGGTTCATTCCTTCACTCAACAAACATACTGATTGTCGGCTCTCTGCCTGGCACAGAGCCAGCACTGGGGTAGCTGATAAACACTAGAAAACTCCCAACCTGACACATAAAACCACGTATCTCTGAGTCTAGGGTTAGCCATCAGATGTCATCTTGTACTTATAGATAATATATATGGATGTGCATGTATGTATGTGTATGTATATGTGTATTTGATTATATATATATAATTTTGTACATATATAGGCACATATATATGTGTGTATTTAATTTTTCCTTCTGACTTACATTATACTTTTCAAAAAGTCAGTTTCTTCCTTTTTGATTTATCTACATATATCATTTGTGGTGAAGTTTGCATGAGGTTTTCTCATTTCCAGCTTTTCAGATAGCGAATGAAGTAACTATATTTTATGCCTACCGTGGATAGTTTGCTTATGTGGATCAAGCCTGAGCCGGCCTAAGATTGTCTCTCTTGCTCTCCCCCTCTAAAACAAAAACAAAAACAAAAACAAAACAAAAAACAAAAACAAAAAACAATAGAACAAAGCCGTGATGGAAAATCAGTTTCTTAGGGATAAAGAAGAAAGGACAGTGGTTGTCTTTAAATGTCTATTATAGATACAAATTCACTTCAATAATTTAAGAACATTAAAAACATATCCTAACTTGATTCTTGATTTTCTCATTAACTTATCATGATTAGTATTTACTTCAGTCATGTATTTATTGTTAAAGGAACTCTGTAAGCCATTCTTAGTCTTCTAGCTACAGCACAGCTTGAACAAAGATGGAAAATAGAAGAATAAGAACTCAACAGGAAGTGTGTGGTCAAACCATAACAAACCAGGAGAAGCTCAATAACCTCCACAGAGAATGTGTCACTTTTAAAAATGCAGTTTACTGGGATGCCCGGCTGGCTCAGTTGGAAGAGCGTGTGACTTTTTATTTTTTTTTAGAGTGCATGGGTTGGGGAGTGGAGGGTAGGGACGGAAGGGGCTGAGGGAGAAGGAGAGAATCTTAAGCAAGCATCACACCCAGCATGGAGCCTGATGCAGGGCTTGATCTCACAACCCTGCGATCATGACCTGAACTGAAATGAAGAGTCAGACACTTAACCAACTGGGCCACCCAGGGTATGCAACTTTTGATATTGGGGCCATGAGTGTGAGCCCCACATTGGGTGTGGAGATTGCTTAAATAAAAACTTAAAAATAAATAAGCAAAAGTACAGTTTACTATTGCCAATAATTGTAAGTATACTCATTTATTCACTTTTAAAAGGTATTTAAATGTTGTGGGAAAATATACCTAAAAATCCATGAACTGTAAAAACTAGAACATCTTTTCGTTCTTGCCCATCTGTAAGATCTAAGCACAAACTTGCATAGGAGGAGAGATGGGGATTATATTTTCTGGTCTTAGGGTCTGCTATAGTATGGGCATTTATGGCAAATACTGTCCAAAATAGCAGGTAAATGAAAAAACTTAACCCACGAAAATAATCTCCTCAAGCTCATGAACCCCAACTTTGTTCACTTTTAAGCCTACATTTAAAAAAAGCAAACATATTGCAGAGGTGGAAATGACCTAAGCAGGCAAGAAGTAAGGGGATCTCAAGATGTGTGACACATCATTGCTGTTACATTATAGGAGGCATATCCTAGACAAAACCCCTGTCTGCATTCTTAACCCATGAACCCCGGCCCCAGCCTTCAGCATTCCCAGCTCAAATCCTTGATATGTTCTGGTTCTGTAATAAAGTCATAAGCAATAGTAATACACTCATCAATTACCCTTCTGCCTTTTATCTTAAATTGGAGACACTGAAGTAACATCGATTAGCAAGAAATATTCTATTTCTTAATAAAATTAAGAAAATTAAATATATTTAATTGTATGTGATCCATTTATTAAAAGATGTCTTAATTCCACAATCACACAGCCACATATATGTGTGTATATAGGTATGTCATACATCAAAAGAATCTTCCTCTTGCTTAGTTTCAAGTTGTTTTGAGGAGTAACTACTGAATGACAACTTAGAAATATTTTATCTTTAGGGCTTACCATTTTCAAAAAATTGTAATTTAGAAACATTTCACTGGAAGGGAAGACTAAAGACATTGATAGTCATCTCTTCCTTCCCTAGAGCTTAATAGTTATGAAACAGATTATTAACAAAGGTGTAACTAAAATCATTGGAAAGGTCCACTGGCCCCAAAATATCTCCCTTCCACACTGTTCGGAACCTAAAATTTCCAACTGTTAGAATCATTCCTTTGAATTAAGGGAATTTCCCCATAAAGCCTTTGTTTAATAGGAGTTACCTTTCCTGTGTTTTGCTAAGGATGGATTACAAGGAGTGAGTTGGTATGTTTTTAATAGTTTGGTGAAGAGGTGGAGGGGAGTGGAGGGGTTTTCGGTGGGAGATAAAGGAGATACCCACCAACCAAGAGGACTTTAGGCTGTGGGAAAAGTCCACAGACTTTAGGCTGTGGGAAAGACAAAGCCCCTACTTCGTAATTAGGAAATGTCTACTCAGGCAGGAGCCATATTTAAAACTGATTGTACTGTATTCATCTGAGTTGTAGAATGGATATAAGATAGATTATGTCATTCACAAATTCTTCTGTCTCTTCTTGAGCATAATGCCAGTATGTGTGCAGAATAACTTGGCACCTTCACTTCCTCCACAGGCTGGAAGTAGAGTCCAGAAAACAGTCAAGTTGAATTCTCAGATGGGTTTTTGGCAAGAACACAAGGTGGCTTTATACAGTTTGTCTCCGATGTTTTTCACTGAGTGAAAGAAAAGGGAGGATTTGTGGACTCGATTAAAACAAGGAAGTAACCCAGTGACTTAAAGAGGCAACTTGTGGAATTTGAATCCTCAAGTACAAGCCCTCCCTCGTTGACTTTTCAGCCATGGGAATAACCAGTTGCTTCATTGTGTGTTTTGTCAAAGTGCCTCAGCCATTTGGCCAGCCTGATGGTTACCTGCTGCCTCTTTTTCTAGCCTCTGTGTCCTTTGTTGTTGCCCGGCTGGTCAAACATATGTACTGGGGCCCTGGGGCACCAAGCATGCCCTCGGGGAGCTAAGTGCTGCCAGATGTGGGGAGCAAGGGTTGATTCACATGGCCATAATTTCCAATAGCTAATTTTACCTGTTTTCTTTCGGTTTTGGGTTTCTTTCCTAAAGAAAAATCCATTTGGAATTGGGTTTTACCTCCCTTTAAATTGCAGTCTTGTTAACTCTAATCTTCCAACCCCACCCACCCCCAAAATGAAAGTGTGAGAAGGATGGAGAAGATATGTGACATTAAGTCTGGGTGATTAGTGTTTTTACTTTATGATAAAAATAAGTAAAATGTTTCTGTGTTACTGGTCTCTGACCAGTATTTTGACATCAAAGTGAAATGAAATTTCATTGACATGATCTTTCACATAGAAATCACTTATATAGAAGTATATAAAATTTTAGATTTGTTTTACTTTTTTCAAATTTTTAAAAATGATTTTATTTATTTATTGGACAGAGAGAGGGAGAGAACACAAGCAGGGGGAGCAGCAGGCAGAGGGAGAGGGAGAAGCAGGCTTCCCCACTGAGCAGGGAGCCCGATGCCAGGCTTAATCCCAGGACCTTGGGATCACGACCTGAGCCAAAGGCAGATGCTTAACCAACTGAGCCATCTGAATATTTTAGTTAGAAATTTTATCTAATTTCTTGATTAAGAACATTGAATTTTGTTGTTTAAAGCTCTAGGTTTTTACTAGCTATTTCTTGAAAACTGGTTAAGTAGAGGGAAACAATCAAGTCTTTAGCTTGATTTCATGTATGAACTGAACCTCAGGGGCTCCTGGGTGGCTCAGGGGGTGAAAGCCTCTGCCTTCAGCTCAGGTCATGATCCCAGGGTCCTGGGATTGAGCCCTGAATCAGGCTCTCTGCTCAGCGGGGAGCCTGCTTCTTCCTCTCTCTCTCTGCCTGCCTCTCTGCCTACTTGTGGTCTCTCTCTCTCTGTCAAATAAATTAAATAAATAAATAAATAAATCTTTTAAAAAACAAAAAACAAAAAAACTGAACCTCAGGTTAACCAACTACTTTGATGAAAGAAAGGTTTTCTGTATAGAGGTATTCTTGCCAATGAATGAAGAAGGACCGATAAAATATCACCATTTGGCAAACCCCTAATTAATTAATGCATCTAGGCACTGACCATCAATGGCTGCCAACATCACAGAAAGAGAAAGCTGTCAGAGCACACCACCAACCCACTAAATACTATTGCCAAAAAACCTGAGCTCGAATCAAAGTGAATTTCTAGTTTTAATATCAGTCGATAGGAAATATAAGGGACAGGGAAACATGTTAAATGACACCACTGAGATACAACTAGTGAATTCCAGAATGTAGAGATGCTAGGAACAAAGAAATTCTTTTCCTTAACAAATAAATCACATGGAAGAAAAAAAAAGAGAGAGAGAGAGGAATTGATTAAAACACATAAGAGTAATGTCAATCAAATGGATGGGTAGACCTTATCTGGATCCCATTTATTTATTTATTTATTTATAGATTTATTTATTAGAGCACAAGCAAGCATAAGCAAGCGTGCAGAGGGGTAGAGGGAGAGGGCGAGAGAAACTCCAGCAGACTCCTTACTGAACTCAGCGCTGAGCTCAGAACCCAACACAGGGCTCAATCCAAGACCCCAAGGTCACGACCTAAGTGGAAACCAAAGAGTCAGTCACTTAACCGACTGAGCCACTCAGGGGCCTCTGATCCCCTATTTTAACAAACCATTTGTTTAATCTAAAAAAATTATATGTATAATTTTATATATATTTATATGTTATATATATAATTGTCATTCTAATATGCCAAAAGGAGACTATCTGAAGACTGTCCAAATATTTCATGATATTAAGGAATTACTATTATTTTTTTTTTAGGTCTGACAAGATTATATTCTTAAATCATTAAAGAGAGTTTTCATCTTTCAGATACACATTCTGAAGTATTTAGAGATGAAATGATATAATGTCTGTGTTTGGCTTCCAGATAATTCTGTGGGAAGGGAGAATGGTTATAGATAAAACAAGATCAGCATGAGTGAATAATTGTTAAAGCTGGATATTGGGTATATGGGAGTTTGTTATACTAATGTCTACTTTTGTGTATGTTTGAAATTTCTGTAAGTAAGAACTTAAAAAAAAAATAGGCTTAGGTTTGAAACCCACAGCTGCCACTTACAATTTTTGGGATCTTGGGCAAATCCCTGAAGCTCCATGAGTCTCAGGGGGTTTTGCCTGTAAAGTAAGTGTAATCTTCCCAGTTTTCCTTAAACATGTTGTTGGACCATATTAAATATATATGAAGTTACTTTGTAAATTGCTACAACATGTCAGCTGTGTTATTATTGTTGTTATTATACAGCTTGTGAAAGGATAGTTTTCCTGCTAAGACAATTTGTAGCTTTTTCTGCTTCAGCAAATAATATAGTTGTCCCATGTGCATTTTATCAATTAAAAAGCTCTGGAATAAGAATATAGTTACATGGTCATCAAGGGTATTTATTAACCAGTTTGAAGTAATAGAGTAATTATCAGAATTCCTTTGAAAAATTTTCAAATATAAATTTCTCATAGCCTAGTCAATTTAATAGCATAGACAACTATGCTATTAATTTTTTCAGTAGATAGTAAAAATTATTATGGATTTTTAATTTTCCTTGATTAAAAAATTGCTTGAATTTCCCATATTAATAAGTATTTCAAATTACTTACATTATGATGTATTGAAACCTGATTGTTACAGTGCTTTCTCTCCTTTTGTTTTGTTTGTTTTCTACTTCTGACTTTATCCCTCCCTCTCTCCCTTTCTTCCTACCTTCTTTTTCTGCCTTCTTCCCTCCTGTCCTTCTAGCACTTTATTGTGAAGTATAATGCATAGGGGAGAAGCATGTGTAAAACAAATGTACGATTTAATAAGTGGTTATAAAGCAAACACCTATATAACTACTTGCCAGTTTAAAAAAAATTGAACATTGCCTACACCCCAGAAGAACTCTGAATGCTTTTTCTAGATCAAATCTCTTCCATCTCTTAGGTAGTCACACTCTTGACCTTAATAATATTCACTTCCTTGCTTTCATTTATAGTTTTACTCCCATGTAAAATTCCTTAACAATATGATTCAGTTTTGCCTGATTTTGAACTTTACGTGAATAGAGTCATACAGTAGGTATACTTTTTTGGTGTATCTGACTTCTTTGACTTATTTTACATTTTAAAGATCCATCCATATTGTCTGTGACTGTAGTTCATTCATTTTGGTTATTGTATAATCTTTTCATTTTATGAAGTTGTCATAATTTATTCATTTATTGTTGATGGACGTTTTAGTTATTTGCACTTTTTTCCATTGCAAACATTCTTGTGCATGTCTTTTGGTGCATCTCTGTATACATTTCTATTGTGTATATATCTAGGAGTGAGCCAGCCACTTCATAGACAAACAGTTTTCCAAAGTAGTTATACCAATAAACACTTTCTCTGGTAGAATGTGAGTGTTTTTGTTGCTCCACATTCTCATCTGTACTTGCATTGTCTTTTAAAATGCTTTCTTTTAAAAAAATAAAAAATAAAAAGCTTTCTTTTAAAATATTATTAATAAAAACAACTTAGGTAAAATAAGTTTAGTGTTTATTACATATATGTACTTGTAATTTAAACGTCTGGGTTTTGTTTGAGGAGTGTGTACGTGAGGCAGGGGTATATAGGAGTATTTCAGAGGTATGTAAACTCTTTCTGGTTATTAATGTCTACTTGCTAAATTACACTCTCCTTGGGGCGCCTGGGTGGCTCAGTGGTTAAGCATCTGCCTTCTGCTCAGGTCATGATCCCAGGGTCCTGGGATTGAGCCCCGCATCTCCTCCTGCTTGTGTTCCCTCTCTCACTGTGTCTCTCTCTGTCAAATAAATAAATAAAATCTTTAAAAAAATAAAAATAAAATAAATTACACCCTCCTTCCTAACTACTACTCTGAAGATCAGAAAAAAATAATATAGTTTTTAAAAAGGAGAGAGGGACACCTGGGTGGCTCAGTCAGTAGAGCATGCAACTCTTGATCTCAGGGTCATGAGTTCAAGCTCCACGATGGGCCTTAGAACTTACTAAAAAAAAAAGAGAGAGAGAGAGAGAGAGAGAGCATTTTTTGTAACTTTTCATTTGTAGTGATAGTATAAACCTATATTGAATGATAACTTAGTGATTGCTATGTGCCAGGTGCCGTGCTAATAAGTACTTAAGACATATGAATTTACTTCATCCTTATAACAGTTTTTCCCATTTTTTAACAAGTGAAGAAACCAAAGCACAGAATGGTCAAGTAACTTGCTGAAAGTTGAGAGCTGGTTAATCTTAGAGCCGGAACTGAAGCTAGGCAGTCCAGTTCCCTGACTCTGAGTTGGAAACAATTACTAACTAGACCTCCTGCCGCTGTTGGTGAACTTTGGATAGAGTGACAATAGTCCTCCATCGCCACCATGTTTCACTCTCAAGGGGGCTGTGCTGGGGCTTGAGATGTTCATTCTGTGACTGAGGAATAGGGGAGAGGGGTTGCTTGAACTTCACAACAGGCTTGTTTCCTTTTCTTGCTCTAGAAGTTGGAAGCTGATGCAACATGAAAATTCTGACCTGGCGCAGGTACAGGCTTTATGGGATGAAACTTGGTCTTCTCTTTTCTCTAGTGTTTTCAGGGCCACTCAAGCCTCTGTCTCCTTTCTGGATGGGGCTTGAGAAGAAGAGGCTGAGAATGGAAGGTAGGAGGCAGTAGAGTAGATTTTTTACTTTCCCTAATTGTCCACCAATGTGCAACACAGTGTTCTTTAGAAAACTACGTTGTAAATGGAAGCAACATTCCTAGGCCAACTCAGAAAACCCATAATGTGGCTAAAATAGTAGGTGCTTGCAGGTGAATTGTTTCTAGCTTTTTGTTTTCATTGCAGACATGTAGTATTTCAGTTATATTATAGGCAAAGGGGTAACGTGGGAATTTAGCCACATTGTTTATGTAGGAAAATGCTTCCCAAACAGCGAAGACCACATATTTATCTTGGTGTAGAACTAACTTTATCCATAGTATAGATCCACTACCTGAATACTGTGCTTCAAGAAAACTATACAATATGCATTTTTTGTAGTAAAGTGAAAATCATCTCTGATAAGATAGGGAATCTTTTTCTATGGACACACTGTCACTGGGACCAAATTTTAATTAGCTAAAATAGTTTAAAAATTCTAGAAATACAAAAAATGCATCTGTTTTTCATTAGTTGTACATGGACTTTTATTTACCAAGCTACTTAAGACATTGAGAAATATTCATGTAGCTTCCTGAGCCACTTGTAGATCTTCAGACTTGCGTGGCAAAAGGAATGATAATTAATAATCTGCTTCAGGCTACAGGCTAGAATAATTCAAAAGGAAATGTGCATTACTAATACAGCAGAGCTCATAAATTCTCAGTGTCAGTTTGCCACTTGTGGCTGAAAATTGCATTCAGGCTGGTTGGCTAGAGGCAAAAAGACTAGAGTTACATAATATTTATGAGGTCTGAAGTTAGCAATCACCAAACCCAAATATTGCTCGTCTTTCAGATTACTCAGTGAGGCCAGCATCATCTAGGCATGGCGGTAGAGTTGAGAGCAGGGTGGATTTGGTAATGATGAGACCGTAGTTTTCAGTCTAAATTCTGTCCGTGTCAGTCCCCTGCTACCCCCTTTACAGGATTATATAGCCTTCTTATTTTATATATCATCTCCACACTATACCCCACACCATCGTGCAAAAATCTCCTGCTGCCTAAGGTTTTATAAGGCAAAGGTGGGAAGAGAACTCCCCTCATTCTACAGTGTTTCTCCAGCATTTCCAGCATTGAACTGCCGTGAAGACCCCTCCTTTACTGTACATCATCACCATGGCCAAGCCCCAAACACTTTTCGGATCCCGGCCAGCACCTTCTATCACACTGTACTCAGAAACAATTAAGTGGCCAGCCTTGTGCTCTAGTGTACTTTTAGGAGTTTGACTTGCACAGTGTGTGAGCAGCTAAAAGTCTGGACCCCAGGATCACTCCCAAGAAGCACATGTGGTTGTGAAATGCAAATGAGACATGTGTGAATAACTGTAGGGCTCCACCATCAAGAAGCAGGAGTCCCGGGGCTGTTCCGAGCTTATTGCCCAGGAGCAACTGCAGGTCAATGCTCATTTTAAATGCTTGTTTTTTTCACATATAAACAGCATCTAGATTTAAAATAACCCTTCCATTTCCTACACTTTTTAGAATTTTCTAGGAAAGATATGTGGTTTTTTTTAGTGCTGGTTCAAATACTTTTTAAACTTTTTATTATTGAAAATTTCATCTATAGGGAAAAGCATATAATGAACTCCATGCCGTTACCTATGGATCAGATCCATTTTTTTTTTTTTAAGATTTTATTTATTTATTTTTTTGACACAGAGAGAGACAGTGACAGAGGGAACACAGCAGGGGGAGTGGGAAAGGGAGAAGTAGGCTTCCCCCTGAGCAGGGAGCCCGATGCAGGACTCCATCCCAGGACCCTGGGATCATGACCTGAACCAAAGGCAGATGGTTAACGACTGATCAGATTCTTTTAATGGAGAAAATAAGTCTTTTTTTTTTTCCTGTCATCTGTATAGCATCATGATTTTCCAAACTCATAGGTGGAGTTGGAAGTAGTATTCTGAAGCTCATGGAAGACAGTACATCAGAAGAACATTTGATTTAAGGGAGCAATAGAGAATTCTCCCTCTCTTGCCCCTCTTCTGCAACTTTAAGACATAATTGCTCTTCTCAGGGGAAAGTCAAACTAAATACGAGAGGATCCTAGGAACTAGAGCTACATAGAATCCTTGTTCAGAAGGCTGGCAGATTCGTTTTAAATTTATTTTTATTTAAAGCCCCTGGTTCTTGGGGCACCTGGGTGACTCAGTTGTTAAGCATCTGCCTTTGGCTCAGGTCATGATCCCAGGGTCTTGGGATGGAGCCACCTATCGGGCTCCCTGCTCGGCGGGAAGCCTGCTTCTCCCTCTTCTGCTCCCCCTGCTTGTGTTCCCTCTCTTGGCTGTGTCTCTCTCTGTCAAATAAATAAATAGAAGCTTTAAAAAAATTTAAAAAAAAATAAAGTTCCTGGTTCTCTTTCAATGTTATAAGACCGGGGGAAGTTTTGTAATTGTGCCATTGCTTGATGCATTCAGGTCCTCGTGTACTTGTGGGCACAGTTATAGGCCTGAATCAAGACAGGACTGGAGCATTAAAAAGATTTATGGTCACACCAAGCCAACCCAGACATGTAATCCAAAACAAAAGCAAGACTAAGCTATAAAATTAGATAAATAAGTATAGATAAATAATTCTTTAAAAAGTTCTATTTTTCCCCTCTCCTCCCTGCCATGATTAGGTCATTGCTCTTTGGGGGAAATATTTTAAATATTAAACCCTTCAAAAAAAAAATCTGTCCCTTTTGTTGATGTCTTTAGTTTACTGGCACTTCTTGCACCTGTTTAGCCTACCCAGTCCAGTACTTCATATTTGGGAAGAGGGGAGGGAATTTTGGGGAAGGACAAAATAAGAGAGGTGAATTGGCAGTGATGGAAAGAAAAGTCTAGTTAACCCATCAGGCGTAACTTACTTCTTTCTAATGGAATAAGTGTGTGAGTCTGTATATATGACTTTTTTTAAATGTTAAGGAGTATAAACATATGACACTGGAATATTTCAATTTTTTAAACAACTTTTTAAAAGAAAAATAAATTCAATTATTATGCAAAAATAAATTACTGTCCTGTATTTAGGCAGAAAATATAACGGAAAAAATTCCATTTATAATAGCAAACAAGAATATAAAATACCTAGGACTAAAAAATAGTAACAAATATATAGGACCTTTGTGAAAAAAAATTAGGTGTCTACTGAGGGATGTTTAAAAAGACTGCAGTACCTATGATGCAGTACCATCTTTTTTTTTTTAAGACTTTTTATTTATTCATTTGCGGGAAAGAGAGCGAGTGAGAGTATGAGCAGGGGTAGGTGGAAGAAGCAGACTCCCTGCTGAGCAGCGAACCTGACACAGGGCTGGATCCCAGGACCCTGGGACCATGACCTGAGCTGAAGACAGATGCCTAACCGACTGAGTCACCCCTGAAGACATCTCTTAAATAAGGCTACTAAGTATTTTAGAGTCAAAAACAAACAAAAAAGTATTTTAGAGTCATATTCTCCCTAAGTTACTCCATAATTCAATGTAAGCCCCAATTGTGTAGCCAAAAACACTTTAAACAAGGTTGAAATGCAAAGGGCAAACTGAAAAATTTGGGATTTTTTCCATTATATTTTTTGCCTAAATACAGGACAGTAATTTATTTTTGTGCACAAATGGTTAATGTTTCTAATTAACAGAACACTCTTAAAAATAAATCAAGTGAAAAAAACCCAAGAGGCCTAAATAGAGATTTCAGAAAAGAACATAAATATATAAAAAAAGAGATCTTCAACCTTAGTAGTATCTGAAGAAAAGTAAGTAAAAGCAGGATAATCATTTTTGGTTTATCAAACTGACAAAGATTTTAACATTAGTAATATTGGTGAGGGTGTAGGGAGATTGGCACCCTTGGGAATATAAATCACTATTATGTAGAGAGCAGTTTTGCAAATGGCAGAATTCTGCATATTTCTTTTTTTTTTAATTTTATTTATTTATTTGACACAGAGAGAGAGAGGACAAGCAGGGGAGTGGCAGAGGGAGAGGGAGAAGCAGACTCCCCACTGAGCAGGAAGCCAGATGTGGGACTCGATCCCAGGACTCTGGGATGATGACCTGAGCCGAAGGCAGATGCTTCACTGACTGAGCCACCCAGGTGCCCCTGATTTCTACATATTTCTTAATCTAAGAATTCTACTAGGAACTTAAGCTAAAAAGAATAATTGGTCAAATGTGCAACTGTATTTGTAAAAAGTATATTATGCAAGGCAAAAAAAAAAAAAAAGGAACTTACCTAAATGCTTATCATTGGTTAAATAAAGCGCTATGTTACCCATCCATATAAAGGAACACTATGAAACCAATAAAACAACCCAAGAGGCCTAAAAAGAGTCGTGTAGATCTGTATTTTTTGGCAAAGACAGATATCTTCCATATATCGTGGAGAGAAGTTAATTGCTTTCAAAACAGCAGCGTTGGGGTGCTGGGTGGCTCAGTCAGTTAAGTGGCTGACTCTTGACTTCAGCTCAGGTCGTGATCTTGAGGTCATGAGATTGAGCCCCGCATTGGGCTCTGCCCTAGGTGTGGAGCCTGATTAAGATTCTTTCTCTCGGGGCGCCTGGGTGGCTCAGTGAGTTAAGCCTCTGCCTTCCACTCAGGTCATGATCTCAGGGTCCTGGATCAAGCCCCGCATCGGGCTCTCCGCTTGGCACAGGGCCTGCTTCCCCCTCTCTCTCTGCCTGTCTATCTGCCTACTTGTGATCTCTCTCTGTGTCAAATAAATAAATTTTAAAAATCTTAAAAAAAAAAAAAGACTCTCTCTCTCCTCTCCCTTTGCCCCTCCCCCTGCTCCTGCACTCTCAAAAAAAAGCAGCTTAACAAAACTCCATACACAAACTGAATATTTATAAAATATGATAAATTAATATAAAATATAATAATATATTAGTAGATACTTAGAGAAGTGTTCTAAAGTGTGTTGGCTAAATGTTAACAGCAATCATCTGAGAAAGCTTTTTACTGTTTCTTGCTTTTTTAGCATTATAAAAATACTTAATACCACACATGTACCATTTTCATAATGAAACAGAACAACATGTGGCCTTTCCATGGACTCTGGCTCATTCTGTGCGGTTTCAGGAGAGAGCAGAGCACATCCACTCAAGAGAATGACCTATCGCTGCCTTCGGCTCAGGTCATGATCCCAGGGTCCTGGGATCGAGGCCCGCATCGGGCTCTCTGCTCAGCAGGGAGCCTGCTTCCTCCTCTCTCCTCTCTCTCTGCCTGTCTCTCTGCCTGCCTCTCTGCCTACTTGTAATCTCTCTCTGTGTGTGTCAAATGAATAAAAAAAAAAAAAAAAAGAGAATGACCTTTGAGAAGTGGGTTCAGAATGCAAAAGTTAGTGTTAGACGCTGTCTTCTTCACAGCTGCCAAAGACCCACTAAAGAGCTTTGGTTGCGAAGATTCTACATTACTTCCGTACTTGTTATTAGAAAGCACTTGATTCATATGGAACAAAGTGGTAGGATGATTGTCCAGAATAGCATTCTGGCACACTGAATAGCCAAGGAGACCAAATCATCCTGCGGTCAGACACAAGGTGAAGGTCGGTCATGACAATGAAAGGGAAAGAGGGCTGTGGAGTTGCTGTTGGTGAGGTCACAGCTGTTGTCTTCTGTGTTTCTTACGAGGTTCTTTTGACTCAGGGCTGGAGCAAGATGATTTGCAGCTATTCCTAAAAGCTGATTCTGCTTTTCTTTTCTGCCCTCTTCACTTCTTAGGAGCCATCAGCAGGTGAAGACAGGATTGTTGTCCACAGTGAGGGCTGTGCCTTCATTTGTGCTGGTGTATGTTTATAGACCCCATACTTCTGACCCTACCTTTAGGCCCAGTCTCATTTGCAACTGGGCTCCCCAAATTTTATTCTTTCTTCTCAAATGAAAAAGTTTTCACAGATTTCCATCTAATGCTTTAAAAAAAATATTACAGTTTGGTATCTCAGAAATCCGTCCCTGTGGGTGTTCACTTGGACTCTGAAAAGAGAGCTAGGTCTTGAAGTGGTTTCCGAATAAATAATGAAACATGTGTTCAAAGTCTGTAACTCTTCCCTCTGCTTAACCACATCCTAGATAACCCGCAATGGTAAGTGTCATTTGTGTGAATAGATTCTCTAGTTTTAGTTTTCAAGGCCCCCCCCCGCTTTTTTTTAATTCCAGCTGTCTGAATGATGAATGTGACTAGGAAAATACTGTTGACCCATTTAAATCATGTCAAACAACATCCATTGCTCATCTACATAATGAAATACACACTGAACATTATATCTTGAGTGTGGGAGCCAGTGGACTACAAAATAATGTTTTACTCATGTAGCTTATAAAGTGAAATATAAGACATTATGACTAACTATAGTATTAAATATTAAACTATTCAAATGGTAACTGTCAGTGAAAATCACCTGTAAACCGAAACAGCTAATAACATTTCTGCTTTAGTAGTTAATTAGAGGAAGTGGGGGTGGTTGCATGCAACAGTGTGAGTTTAAGAAAAGTCTTTATGTCAAAGCATGTTTTAATGTTATTTGACTATTATGAAATTTGTTGTATATAATTGAATTTTTTCAATTGTTAATCAGTGGTTGTGAAAATAACAGTTTGCTGAAAAATTAGAAAAAATTGCTTGACATTTTTATCAGTGTTTCATTAAATTGGTCCCTGAATAATTTTAAAGGCAGCTAATTTATAGTTGAAACTATTTTGATCAATGATCAGATAACAAAGATAAGCTTTGACTGCTTTTGAAATATTTAAACTTTGTAAGGACATCGTTTGCACAGTGTTTAAATAAATGCAAATTTTAAAGGCATTGAATTTAGGCTATCAGGTTTCCATGGTTACACCTTTCCAAGTTATTTTGTGTACTATGTAAATAGGTCTGTGAGTCACTGATAATTATTTGTTTTTTTGTTTGTTTGGTTAGTAATTCTGTGTTTAGCTGAATTTAATACAGTTCACATGGCTTGCTTTGGTTTATGTATATTTTGGTGTTTGTGATTGACAGTGATTGAGCATTTCTTATGGAGTGCTTGCCTTTTTTGTCATAAATGATGTATGTTGGTGGTGCTTGACATGTAAATAAGTTCTCCTGTATCACTGTTTAATAAACAGGAATTTTTATGCAAAGAAGACTTCTTGGTACATTTCAACAATAAGGTTTGGTGAGCTCTAAAATATCTCTATTGAATAGTTGCACATGGAAACACATATATTTATAATTCTTACAGACTTTAAGTTCCTGAGTTCACCATTGACAACATAAGTATGGATAAGCACAATACGGACTGAACACAATTTAGTAACAGAATAAAGATAGCATTCTGCTCTTAATTTATTTATTAATATTTTATTTATTTATTTGATACATAGAGATCACGAGTAGGCAGAGAGGCAGGCAGAGAGAGAGGAGGAAGCAGAATCCCCACTGAGCAGGGAGCCCGATGCAGTGCTCTATCCCAGGACCCTGAGATCATGACCTGAGCCAAAGGCAGAGGCTTTAACCCACTGAGCCACCCAGGCGCCCCTCTGCTCTTTTTTTAAAGATTTTATTTATTTTGAAAATTTTTGTTTTGTTTTGTTTTATTTGAGAGAGGTGAGTGAGTGAGAGAGCACGAGAGAGAGAAAATGAGCAGGGGGTGGGGCAGAGGGAGAGGAAGAAGCAGACTCCCCTCTGATCAGGGAGCCCCATAAAGGGCTGGATTCTAGGACCCTGAGATCATGACCTGAACTGAAGGTAGACGCTTAACCGACTGAGCCACCCAGTCGCCCCTTATTTATTTATTTTAGAGAGAGAGTGAGCACGTGTGTGTACATGTGCACAAATGCGGCAGGGTGGGGGGAGAGGCAGAGGGAAAGAATCTCAAGCAGTCTCCCCACTGAGCTAGGAGACTGACACAAGGGTGATTTCATGACCCTGAGATCATGACCTGAGCCAAAATCAAGAGTTGGCTGCTTAACCTGACTGAGCCACCCAAGCACCCCCATTCTACTCTAAACTCTTAAAATTGCTTGTGATAATGAGCTTTACAGGGAATGTCTTCACTGCTAAATGGAATCTTTCTACAACATGATTCCTTCTGTCTCACCTTTTGCACAGATATAAAAACTATTTCATATACTGATGTGTTTGGAAGGATATGATTCTTGAGAAAAGCTGGGGTCTTCTATGCCTCTGAACAGAAGAAGAGATTTTCCTTAGATTCACCTTTAGCCTTCAGCATTCTGGCAAGGCCTTACCAAGAACTCTGAAAAAAAGGTCAAAATTAGGCTGTGCATAATTCACCCTACTGAGTTTGAGTCTTCTTTCAGTACACTACAATCATGAGGGGCGCCTGGGTGGCTCAGTCATTAAGTGTCTGCCTTCGACTCGGGTTGTGATCCTGGGGTCCTGGGATCGAGCCCCATTTTCACCTCTCTGCTCAGCGGGCAGTCTGCTTCTCCCTCTCCCACTCCCCTTGCTTGTGTTCCCTCTCTCGCTGTGTCTCTCTCTGTCAAATAAATAAGTAAAATTTTAAAATATATATACTACAATCATGAGATGCTATCCACTTTGTAAAGTGTTACTACATCTGTAATCTCATTTGATGGTCAGGGTGGTCCTGTGATGAAGGCAGGAGAGGCCCAGTGTTTTATAGATAGCATGGTTTTTAGTTAGCATCTCTGGGACCCAACCTAGAGTCTCATGAATGCTTTGTGAATTAGCCAAAGCACATTTTGAAATTCAGGCTGGTTTCTGCCTACTGATTAGTTCATTTTAGAGTGACCTCCCTCCATCGCACAGCCAATAATTGTAATTATAATTTATCACGTGCTTACCCTGTGTCACTTTCCATACCTCATGTCATACAATTATCCTGGCAACCCTTTGAGGAAGGTATTATTATTCCTGCTGACAGATGAGGAAACTAAGGCTTGGAGTGTTTAGCGAACTTGTCCAAGTGAACCAACTGTTGTGCAGAGAAGGAAAACCAATTTAAGCAAGAACTCAAGTAAATATGATCCCATGGTGCATTCACAAGCCAAATATAGTGTTTTAAATGCCACACCATTTCCTTCTTTTTACCTCCAAATTTGCCATGTTTTATTCAGACATTTTAGGGTCGCTTTTGTTTTTGTAACACTCTACTAAGAGTATAGTTCAAGAAACGTTCAATACACTTCACATTAGACCGTAAACATATTTCAGATATTGTATCTATCAAATATTTTAGACTAGAATATTTAGACTAGAATATTTAGAATATTAAAGACTATGGTCTAAAAATGAGATGATGAAAAAAATTAATAAAAACGAGATGATGGATTTGTCTTTGTCAAAGCTCTGAGCTATTTTATACCAATTGTTTTCATAAATGACTTTAAGTGGTTCATTGTCACCAAGTGTGACTAATCTTGGTCTGCTGAAGCTTTCAAGTAATACTGCATTTTCAGACATGAGAAGTAGCCTGCTTTATACAAGATAGAGTACATGTTTTGTTAGGGGTGATGTGATAGTTTTGATTTTTTTTTTTTAAGATTTTATTTACTTATTTGAGAGAGAGAGAGCAAGTGAGCTGGGGGAGGAGCAGAGGGAGAGGGAGAAGCAGGGTCCCTGCTGAGCAGAGAGCCTGATGCAGGGCTTGATCCCAGAACCCCAGGATCATGACCGAGCTAAGGGCAGATGCTTAACTGAGCCACCCAGGTGCCCCAATTTTAATCTTTAGTACAAAAATAATGGTTTTATAGTTGAGTATCCATAAAGAAAAAAAGACAAGGGTGAGTTTGTAAGTAGACTTCTGTGGCAGTCCCCTTTTAAGCCCGTACCATTTTAATACATTGCACTTTTTGCATTAATGCCTGAAGCTGTGGAGTGGATGACTCACATGGTGAACTAAGCCCATACAGTTTAATTGGATATGAAATTATTTGTGGACTACATCAGTCCAAAAAGCTACTTTTAGATAATTTGGAACTTTTTTACTCCAGAGGCTACTGTTTATTTTCTCTTTATTTTTCTTGTGAAAATAACCCCTTGATGAGTGATCTTGGCTCCTATTGTCTTAAATCTTTGTAATCTCAACTGCAGAAGGTTAGAAATATATTGTTTTCCTAGAGCTTTAGCTTCCTCATTTTGGGTTGTGATTACTGACCCCCCTACCTACCTTCCACTCGTATTGCCTGGTTACAGAGCAGAAACAAAACTCCCACATGTGTCAAAATACCGATGGTAGAATTTATATTTAAATGTTTTCTTTTTATTTCATGCCTTTCACTTGGAATTGTACAGTGAAAACATTCTCAGAAAAAATATTACGATCTAGAGCTTTTTTTGTTGTTGTTGTTGCTACTGCAGTTTTGGTCAAAGCTCTGAGCTATTTTATACCAATTGTTTTCATAAATGACTTTAAGTGGTTCATTAAAGGAGAGAAAGAAATACATCCAACAATGTAACAAGAGCATGTTGCATGTAGAATTCAGGTGACATTGTTGTGGGATGAAGCCTAAAATTACACTCTTTTCAAATACTTTAATACAATTGAAAAATATTCATGTTAAAGCCAGGCCTTTGATCACAAACCGTTAAGTCCCACTGTCTTCTTTTACCCGAATAACTAATATTTTGAGTAGTGTTTTACATGACAGTAGTATTTATGAAAGTTCTTTTTAATTAAAGAAGGGCTTTCTTACTATATCATTTTTAAAAAACTCATATTTATTTTTATATGAACTTTCTCTAAAGTTGAAGTCCATGTATGATTTCTGTAAAATTGTTCTTTCTGATTCTTATTTATGTGCTTTAATATAAAATTTTTATGTTCCTCCTGTTTGGCCAAAGTGTATATTAATAGGAATGCTTCTTTTGAGAAATTTTGGAAGGTTGAAGTTTGCCAGATGTTCTGTGCAAACCTAAAAGTGTGCATTTTCTGGGCATCAGGACTGTGTGAATTTCTTTCCTGTTCCTTTGATGGAATGAACATTTGCTTTTGGTTCATTTTGGTGGTGCTGTACTGCTACTCTAATCAGAGTTTGCCTTTTATTCTGTATTTAAACGCTATCACGGCATCCAGAAAATCTGGCAAAGAAAATGATATTTTGATGACATTTTCCACAGGGCTCAACTAGAATGAATTATTACATTTTAACCACAGCCCTAATAAACAGCTCCTTTATGTCCCCTGGAAAGACACAATATTTCTTTGTCCAAGAAGTTGCCTGAGTATATGTATTGTTGAAGTGCTAAAAAGCTGCTTTTCTCTAAACTTTAGCTGAGAGACAATGGGATTTTCTAAGCATACACTATTGCAGTGTGACTCAATATTTTATGATTATAGAAATGAATTTAAATTTTGAAGTAAACATTTTTTACCCTAAATGGAGAAATTTCATACAACAGCCCCATTTCCTTTCACACATCAATCATTTCTGTGTAACTCCCATTTACCCATCAAATGCTCTGTTTTCAGTTTTAGATTTTTTGCGTTCTTAATGTAATCTTTAACTCCCCTCCCCCACCTGTTGTTGGGCCAGCCTAAAGGAATTTTTTCCTAGTCCCACAAACATAAAAGTCTATTTTATTAACTACTTTTTGTTTATTGATACGTATTTCTAGTAGGTTGGGGTGTTTTTGTCTCCCAAGAAGAGGGGGAATGCTTTTTGTTTAAATCACTGATGCCTGGGTGCTGGTAGTATACATTAATGGATAATCGCAAATTATCTGATTGGCTTTTGTAAAAAAGAAGAGGCAGTATTTTCCTAACCCCATTTCTGAGCTTGCCATTGTCATTATACTCTATCATTTGCCATTGCTAAATTTTTAAAAAGGAGGAGGGATGCAGTGTGGAGGCAACTTCCTGATGGAGCCTTGGGGAAGGTCATGTTTTGCCGTGACCTGGGCATCATTCTTGAATGTTGTTATTATTGGAAGAGGGTGCCCTCAGGCCACTGCCCTTCCTTTCCCCAGAAGTGGTCTAACCATGGCGGACTTCCCAGCTCCTCTTTTCTAGAATCAAGACTGGCAGGCTTTGGCTTATGGCCTGACGAAGAGTTCTGATGTCCACAGGCTAGTATCGGTGAAGACGACCATATCACCTTCATATGACTACTTTGTTTTATTGGCAGTGGTGGCCCGATTCTATTTTAATCTGAGTATGGTGAAGTCTCACAGCAATGGCAAATTTAGAGCTTTAAGCAACTAGGACAAACGTTTATGTTGCAGCATAAAGTGACTTGTGCTTTTTTTTTCTACTTAAACTATTTTACACATTTCTTTTTTATTTCCGTGGAATCTTTGTTACTGTTTTAGCAGTCTGAGCTGTGAATAACTTCAAGGCCAGCCCTATTGGATGTCAAGTAGAATCTTTCATACAAGTGTTTATGCCAATATATTGTGGACTTGACTTGATGCTTTATTTTGAGCATTAAGGAAAAGAATCTCTTTTCCAACACCTGCCTAACCGTCCCTGCATCCTCTTTAGAAACGTTGTTTAATAAGCACTGTTGCTTTATCTTCCAGAGGCTATTGCCAAATGCTGTTAATTAGGCAAGAAGAAAAAGGAAAAAAAAAGTGTTTTTTACGGGTTTGTAAAACATCCACTCTTCTTCTTGTCGTGGTATCTTAGCTTGAAATCCAGGAAGCAATGGTGTATGTTGTCCATATCCATGATTTCCTGAATTGGAGAAAAAGTGTGGAAAGCATCTGGGGAAAAGGAGGCTCTTTACCAGCTTGTTTCCTGTAAGCTCAATTGGAAGACCTTGTCTGTGCAAATAGATTTCAAAATAGAGCCTGCCCTTTGACTGTCTCCGTAATTACATGGCTCACTCTGTATTTTATTTGGCAGCCAGAGCAGTTAACCCCTGGAAGGAAGGGGCTGATGGCATGGCCAGCTTGGCTTCCCCGACATGTCCATGGGAATGAATAAACCACTGTTTGGAGAAGCCCATAGCTAAAAACACACCAGAACAGTCTTCAACGGAACTGAAACTTTTAAAAAGCAACTTTAATAATGTTCATTATGATTGATTTAGAAACTTACTTTGTCCTTATTGTGTAAATTGTAGAGAGGTATTAATTGTTTAAAAAAAAATTGGGGAGTTGGGGGAGTTCCTGTTGCTTTGATGTAATCAACATCTGTCAACAGAATGAATTTGCTTTTGTTTAGTTTCAAGGGCCCTTGTCCTTCAGCTTTGCCCAATCAGTATCTGCTGCAGCCTGGGGCATTCCCTGAGCTGATTTTCTTTTTTCTTCAACAAATGCACAGGTTATTTCTTGTGAAATGTGAGCTTCTTTGCTGCTTTATAGTCTCCTTGAAATGGGAAGGAACCCTCAATCTTTCTCATTTACTTTTGAAACAGGTACATCTTAGTACTAGATTATAAAAATCAATGAGAGTTATATCAAGTGATGCAGACTGTTTAATTTTCCTTTCACAACATTTGTGCAAGTTATCAAACCTATCAAGTAGACAGTCAGTGTTTTAGGTCAAGGAATATAAGACATGGATGCATTTGCACTGTTCCCTTTTGGACTCGAAGCACACAGTGCTATAAAAGCCTGTGCTCCTACTCTAGGTAATTGGTTGGAGTTCATGAAGTGTGATCTTTCTGTGGCTCTAAATCAGCACCTCGAAAATGTATTTCTATGGCACTAGTCCCTTTTGAGCCTACTGTAGGAAGCAGTATTTCTAAACAGTTAAAAATATCTCAGTTTGCTGTCACAAAGTAAGTTACCTTTTTTTTAAGTTAATGTATTATTTAAACAAATCATTTGGTTTAGAATTAAAATTATCAATGACTGTAAGAGCCATATTTGAAAATGAATTAGCAAAACATTGTTTTCTCTCTTAGTAATCATAAATCATTTAAATCTGGCACGCATTCCCCCCTTCATCCAAAATAATTGCCTCCATTTGTAAAATCAATTAGATGCTGATATGCTATAAATAATAGTTTTGTTACTAGACTTTGGCATTTGATCATTATGAAAAAATATATTCAGTAAGACATTTTACAGAGTATCTTTTAAATTACCTATTATCTCTAGTTGACATCGTTAACTAATGTAAAGTAGTACAGGCTACTTTATTGTGTTCTTTTCTACCCAGATATCTAATACCTCTGAAATGTAACATAACCGAGGGTTGTTGCCCAGCCACAGGGTGAAAGTGCTTCCCTGGAAACATACAAAGAAAAATATAGGTGTTGGTAGCCCACACGTGAGTACAAATATACTTTGTTCAGCTTCACAACTGCTCAAAATAATAAGCATTTTAAATGTCTCTTTGAAAGTCCATTCAGGCCTCTTCCTTAAAAATACTTGTTGGCCAAAAGGAAACTCACGTTTTCAAGGATAAATCGGCTTAATTAAGGGTCATTAGTAGAGGTGCACAGAAAAACCTAGGGCTCAGTGGGTGAAATGGAAGCATTTCATTATGTGGTATAGAATGCATGAGCAGATAACAATTAAAATGGACCCGAGTAAGAGGCCAGTAAATATAGGGCATGTTGTGTGCAGCAACATTTGTTATTTAAAAATGCATTCCTCCCTCCATCATACTTGAATTTTGCACACCTCTCAGACTTAATCTATAAATGAAATGCAGTTTTTAGAAATTGATGTTATTCCCAAATATTTTCATATTTAAAACCGTAACTTAGATTTCCACTGCAAATACAGATTTAAAATATGAAAAATGTGCTGCAGGATCCAGAGGACATAGACCAATTTCAAAAGACATTCAGGCTGCACAGTGTGCTTCTCCATGGAGTGAAAGAAGCAGTTGCCTATAATTTTCGACATTCAGCTGAAACTAGACGCTGATAGAATTTTTGTGACACTGAAAATAATTCTTACTATTACCTCTGATAACAGTAGATATTCTAGTATTTATAACAAATAACGTATAGACATATTGCCCAAGGAAACCCTATAGAGAGTTTCTGTTACATAATCAACAGTAACAACACTCGCTATGATCACTCTTTGAAGATCAAATTAGTCCCAAGCAGCTCCTTGCTGATCTGGGGCTCTCCTCTCCTGAGATTCCTGATGATTTTCAACTTGTGCCTCCTTAACTTCAGACTGGTCAGCTTGTCCTTTGTAATAATTAGTACAAGCCTGAAACTTGTTTCCTGAAAGTAGCTTTAACGAAAGGGGGCTGGCTGAGCCTGGCTGGCTCAGTTGGTAGAGCAGGCGACTCTTGATCTTGGGGTTGTGAGTTTGAGCCCTATGTTGGGTGTAGAGGTTACTTCAAAATAAAACCTTGGGGTGCTTGGGTGGCCCAGTGAGTTAAGCGTCTGCCTTCTGCTCAGGTCATGATCCTGGAGTCCTAGGAGAGAGCCCCACATCGGGCTCCCTGCTCAGCAGGGAGTCTGCTTCTCCTTCTGCCCCTCATCCTGTTCATGCACACTTTCTCTCTTGCAAATAATAAATAGATAAAATCTTTTAAAAAAATTAAACCTTAAAAATGGGGGTATGTGCTGTGGATCCGGGGCAAATCATAGTCCCCAGGAGATGAGAGAGGCCAGTCTTGTGACTAATGGAAGCCTGGCTGGTGTCCCTGCCTCTGACAGTAGGTGTCATACATCAAATTAGCTGTAGCATTGACCGTAGCAAGTTGGAAGTTAGATACAGTTGTGATATGGTATCAGCAGCACTTTTATTTATTTAATCAAGATACAGTTGACATATAATATTTGGATTGTATCAGCTTTCAGTGTACAAAGCAGTGCTTTTATTACGAGAGGAAATATAAGGAAACCCAACAAACCTTTTCTAGAATGGTCTGTAGCAGTAACTGTAGTTTGGTTATCCTGTGACCCTGAATATAATGGGTACTGGAGAATTTAATTTTATACACTCTGCATTTAGAAAATTTGTTAACTACTATTTATTAATTCCAGTATGATAAACAAAATGGAGGATTTGGGCCCACCTCTTTTTTGCCACATTAATTGGAGGACCATTATCTTCTAAAGGCATGTATTTTTTAAGCCTGTTTCTTCATTTCACCTGTGAAAACACTAGGATTTTTTTTTTCTGGTTTGTAATGAATAGTTAGTGGAATAAACACGGTATGGTACCTTATTATCCTGTTACCTTGTGACAGCGTTTATAGGGTGTCTTTTATCAGATTGAAAGAAAAGGTTTTGCTCAGAATAAAAAAGTATCATATGAAAGTGGAATTTCTGAGTACACTGCAAACCGTAATTGTCGACAGATTGGATATATTCAGGTTGTGTTCCCAATATTTAAGCCGTGTGTGGGTGTGCCTGCATCTTTTCGGCAGTGAGCCTATCATTTGGCAGGACAGGTACATCGGCAACACTGTTCATCCTCGAAGTGAATGTCTCAAAAGCCTCAACCAGATATCCAGGTAGAGACCTGGTGACTTCATGCCTCAAGCTTAAGTTCATAGAAAAGATTCCTTCTATAATGACTGTCTGCTTGAACTTGATAATGCCGATAAAGATGGTCTCTCTTTCATGTAATCAGCTGCATTGGAAAAAATCTTCATGACTCCTGAAATTGATCGGCGTCCACATCCTCCCATTGCCTTGGATGTAGCACAATCAGATGCTGTTGAATGAAGGTACAAATGCCAGAGCTAAAAGAGACCTCCCTCAAAGATGAGAAAGTCCAGCTCCTGCATTTTCCTATGCTTTCTGTGTCAGTGGGAAGGGTCTGATGTGCTCAGCATGGAGCTTGGCTCCAGGAAGTGCTCAGCTAGTGTTTACCGTTATTGTTACTACTTCAGGTCACATAGCTCTTGGCAGGACCGGGAGCAACACCACGGTTCCACGGTGCCACGACGCTGCTGTGTTGCTCTGGCCTGTTTTGCATCATGCATATGACCATTTGATACAAGCTGATCTATCTGTTGGTTTGCTTCTTGTCTGTGCCCCCCCATAGAATATAAGCTCCGTGAGAACAGGGACTTTATCATCTGGTTCACCCTGTATCTAGAGCATGGCATACAGAAGGAGCTCAGTAAGTAGTTGCTGAATAAAAGAATAAATAAATTTAGAGGCCCGCAGGTAAGCCTGTTGAAGAGTTGAGAAGGGAAAGGAAAAAAAATTAATATTTATGGGGAACCTGCTTTTTTTTTTTTTTTTTTTTTTAAAAAAGATTTTATTTATTTATTTGACACAGAGAGAGAGAGATCAGATCACAGCTAGGCAGAGAGGCAGGCAGAGAGAGAGGGGGAAGCAGGCTCCCTGCTGAGCAGAGAGCCCGATGTGGGCCTCGATCCCAGGACCCTGGGATCATGACCTGAGCCGAAGGCAGCGGCTTTAACCCACTGAGCCACCCAGGCGCCCGGGAACCTGCTTTTAAGATGGTTCGCTTATGACTTACCTCAGCAAATGCTCAAAATCGCATTGGTGGAGTGGCGAGGAAAACACTGCTGTTCCCATGTGATGGTGAAGAACGTGGGGCTCACAAGTTGTGGTAATTCAGATCCATCTGCTTTCCAAGCTCATGCTATCTTCACTACTAATTCACTAATTAGATTAGATCTACGAATTTTCATGAAAAGTACCTTCATTCTAAATGTTGGATGGTCCTATGATATTTCTTTTTTCTTTTTTTTTTTTTAACTTTCCTTTAGAGGCGCCTGGATGGCTCAATTGGTTGAGCAGCCAACTCTCAATTTTGGCTCAGGTCATGATCTCAGGGCCCTGGGATCGAGCCCCACGTTGGGCTCTGTGCTCGGGGTGGGGGGAGTCTGCTTGAGGATTCTGTTTCTGTCTCTCCCTCTGCCCCGCCCTACCTCATGTGCTCACTCTCTCTCTCTTTCTAAATAAATAAATAATCTTAACACACACACACACACGCCATCTTTCCTTTAAATCTAATCCCTGGGGCACCCAGGTGGCTCAGTTCACTGACCATCATCCAGCTCTTGGTTTTGGCTCAGGTCATGATCTCATGGGTTGTGGGATCGAGCCCTGCTCTCCCCGCCCCCCCGGCAGGCTCCCCACTCAGCAGGGAGTCTGCTTGAAGATGTGCTCCTTCTGTCCCCCCCCCACTCTCTCTCAAATAAATAAATACACCTTTAAAAAAACAAAACAAAACAAAACTAATCCCTAAGAAAAACACATGCTATAGGAAAGCATGCTATCCACTAGAATTCCTGCACACCGTAGGAAGGCAGCTTGGAGGGGCAGGCACAGTCCTTGATCTGGTTTTGTGGAATGTGGAGCCCAGGCCTCCCACTAACCACCAGAAGTGTGAGTCTTAGTTCCTCATCTGTGAAATAGTGACGTTAATAGCTGCCTGCCTACCAGACAGAGTTGGTAAGAGATAATATATGTAAAGCACCTAGCACTGTGCTTCATCAAAGAAAGTGGCCATTAAATGTTAACCACTATTATTGTTACTAATTCTATTAGTGTTATCCTTATTAATAGTAATCATAATACATTGTTTCTTCAGAAGGGAAATACTCGTGAGCTTGTGACTTGTCTGTGGTCCTACCTCGGGATGGAGTTAGGGAGCCTGGAGTCATAGACTGATTCCACCTAAGTCTTTGGTTTAGCTGGGACCCATAACCGCAGACTGCCAACCAACTTCTTTCAGCCACCTCACTGAAGTGAAGGGAGCTTGGCTTGAGAGAGTGGAAGGATTAGGTCAAACCCATCACCCCTTTTGGAAAACTAACTTAGTAAAACTTCTGATAGTTTTGTGCTGCCTTGTATGTTTTCTGGGTGGTTTCCGTATGTGTTAGCTCATTTTTTTTCTCATGTGTATAGGAAAAATAATATACTTTGTGGAGGCAGCTTGACCTGCTTTCCCATGGCTTTCGGACTTACTGCATGTTCCTGGGGAAGTTACTTACCTTTGGGTGCCTCGGTATCCTCAACCGTGGAGTGCAGTGGAAGGTTCTCATTAAGATTAAGGAACTAACAGGGGCACCTGGGTGGCTCAGTGGTTAAAGCCTCTGCCTTCGGCTCAGGTCATGATCTCAGGGTCCTGGGATCGAGGCCTGCATTGGGCTCCCTGCTCAGCGGGGAGCCTGCTTCCTCCTCTCTGCCTTCTTCTCTGTCTACTTGTGATCTCTGTCTCTCTGTGTCAAACAAATAAATAAAATTTTCAAAAAAAAAAAAAAAGATTAAGGAGCTAACATGTAAAGTGCCTAGGACAATAATTGACACACAGTAAGTGCTTGGTATTTGAAGCTATAATGGAGTACACTATTTCTTTCTCATTAAAATCTTTTTAAGTGTTCTGGAAGGAACTATCATTTATTAGGCATCTACTGAATGCAAAGTGTTTTCACATACTTTTTCATGCATTTCATTTCTCAACCGAGACTCAAGAAACTTGATCAGGGCCACACAACTAACAAGTGGTGGGGCTGAAATGAATGTTCAGGCTTCTGCTTTCCAACCATCTGCTTTTCCTAGGATTTTACCCAGCCCTATATACCAGTTGACAATCCTAGAGCTGGTGGTGTTGTCTTCAGAGAAACGTGCAAGCTTTAGGGAATATGTACCTCCCTCTATCAAGCAACTTTTGATTGTTAAAAGAAATGATATTGCTGCATTTTGTCTAGTATTTGGAATTGTTTAAAATAACACTGAAACACCTCTGTAAGTTTCATTCAACACTATGACATTCAACTTTATGGAAGGACATAATGGAGTGAAACTTTTGACCTTGAATCACTGACCATGGGGATTTGTTTGTGTCCTTGCCTTTTTCCAGGTCAGTTGGAGATCTTGACCTTGGAGGCCAGTACTCACCTGCAGTCTGTGTTTCTATTATGTTTCACAGCTGAAATGCTACTCAAGGCTAGTAATTCTCAAACTTTCGAGGGCATCAGAATCACCCTGAGGGCTTGTTACAGCACAGATTGCTGGTCTCATCCCAGAGTTTGAGTCAGTAAATGGAGGGTCCCCATAATTTGCATTTTTTTCCCATGTGTTGCTGATATGGTGGTCTGGGTACCACATTTTGAGAACCAGTGCTTTAAACCAGGAGTCAACAAACTTCTGTAAATGGCCAGATAGTAAATATTCTAGGCTTTGTGGGTCATACAGTCTCTGTCACAAATACTCAACTCTGTGGCTCAAACAACCATAGATCATTGTAAGTGAACGAGGATGACTACTTACAGGCATTGAAATTTGAATTTCATATAATTTCACATGTTACAAAATACTATTTTTCTTATTTCTTTTTTAGGTTGTGGACTGTACAAAAACAGACGGCAGGCCAGATTTGGCCTTCAGGCTATAGTTTGCTGACCCCTGATATGCAACTGTGACATGTTGGGGAATTTTCAAACTACTATTTTAATTATAAAAGTAATGCATGCAAGTAGATGGTTTAAAAAATCTAACAGTATAGAAGAAAATAAAATGAATCAGGGAGTCTCCCCCCGATCTAATCACATGCCCCAGAAATAACCACTATTGATGAATATCAATTTTCAGAAATTTTATAGGCATATACAAACTTATATAAATGTATGAATTCTTTTTTACATCAGTGGGCTTTCTATACATACTGTTCAGCTTTTGTCTTTTCCCTAACAATGTATTGTGGCCTGTTTACATATCAACACATAGAAATAAATGATTTAGCTTATTCTCTAATAGCTTCATTGTTTCTGTTGTGTAGTTATACCAGACTGTATTTTCACGAGTCCCCCATTAATGGACATTTGCATTATTCCCCATTTTTTTCTGCCACAAAGTGAGGGTACATCTTCTTACATCCATTATTGCATAATATCTGCAAGGGAAGGCCCTAGGAGATGAGTTGCTGAGTCAAAGGATATGTGCATTTAAAATTGTGATAGCTATTTCTAAATTCCTCTTGTGGGCACTTTAGGACTCTACGTTCATTTTGTTTCAGGGTCACACCCTACATTTCTGTTTTTTAGTCTTTATCTGACTTGAGCGTTCATCATAGTGAATTTCGGTAGAATGCCTCTCCGCTGCACGTGAACTTAACACAGAGTAGTAATCCTATCAAGGGCAAAAAGTGCAGCTGGCAATTTGTCTATGATTCTTGAAAGGAAAACAGCTTTAAAGAATATAAAGCCACCCAAACAGTGCCCTGAATCTAGGGTCATCCCGGACATGGCTGGGAAGGTTCCACAGCAGAAATTGTTCTTTTTGCAAACCTGGTACTTAGCAGATGCCTCTATATGTTTGTTTCCCGTTAGAGTAGAGTTTTCCATTGTCAAACATTTATGTAAACATAGTATTAGCTAATAAATACGCTGTGCTGTTATTGTACTAGAACTCAGAATATCACCGCTTTCCTTTCTATTTGGGGCTTTTCCTTTTTGAGCCAGTAAAGGATTAGGATAATGATTTAACAGACAACAATGCAACATCTTAAAATGTAGCAATATGTTAGGTTTTTTAACTTAAAATATGCCTATTTCTGCTCATAGGTTGTCATAGAATTTTCTCTTCCCCACTCAACCCTATCTACTTACACAAGCAGTCAAACAGTCAACAAAGAAGAAATTTCTTTTTCCGGAGACAAAGAGAGATTTCCCACAGTATAGTTTTGCCGGCTGCAGTTTCTTCAGCTCATCCAGTCCCTGAGGTACCGTATTGCCTATTATCTGCTGCTTTTTCCAGCCAAGATGAAGCTTAACCGCAGAAGCGATCAAATGTCTTTGCACCTTTGATTTCTGAGCCATTTGAATCATGATTTTTAAACTTGGTTTACCATCTAAAATTGTGATTTGAGAAGCTGTAACATCTGCAGTTC
The DNA here is from genome assembly GCA_002007465.1 of Ailurus styani. NCBI lineage: Eukaryota > Metazoa > Chordata > Mammalia > Carnivora > Ailuridae > Ailurus > Ailurus styani. The sequence continues at coordinate 1,187,278 of LNAC01000365.1, read as the reverse complement.
TATAACATTATTTTTTTTTAAATAAAGCTCCGAGCTTACAGCTGCTTAGCTTATTTAGAATTAGTTTCTACCGTGAAACTTTCTATATTAAATTTCTAACATGAAGGTAAAAGTACCTGTCTATAGTTTCTTTTTTTTTTAAAGATTTTATTTATTTATTTGACACAGAGAGAGATCAGATCACAAGTAGGCAGAGAGGCAGGCAGAGAGAGAGGAGGAAGCAGGCTCCCCGCTGAGCAGAGAGCCCGATGCGGGCCTCGATCCCAGGACACTGAGATCATGACCTGAGCCGAAGGCAGAGGCTTTAACCCACTGAGCCACCCAGGTGCCCAGTTTCTTAACCTTTTTAGAGAAAAACATTGACTATAAAATTGGTATCATTCAAGAGCGATTACATGAAACTAGTACACTAGATGTTTTTTCCTAAAGCCGGTTCTTACACTTTCCATAGTAGTAATGGGGCTATTTTTGAATCCTCCTTTAGAGTAATTAAATAAAACCTCTTGCCTCAGAGCATTCTTGATTTTTTTTCTCAGAGACTACAATTCTGTGGAAAGAATCTACCCATGTTTCTAAATGCAAAATAAAGGAGGTGTGGGGGTCATGTAGGAAGAACGAGAATACCTGAAAGAAGTCTAGATTTGTCACAGAAGTCACCTGCTTTCCCCCTTTGATGCATTTTTTCAACAGTAAACCCATATTAAGTATATTATACTCCCTGAAGGTGAGTGGCCCTTTCCGTGTGTGTGGAAAGGGGCCAGTGACACAGGCTACCAGAGCCCAGAGGATGTTCCTGGTGTTTCCTTGGTGGGAATGTGAGGGAAGTCTCCAGAGAGATGAATGTATTGTTTTAGAATGCCAGTGACAAGCCTGGAGCCCTTCTACCTGTAATTGTAACCTGGCCGTGTCGCAGGGCCGAGTGGAGACAGGAGCACGGTCTGTGGGGGAGACTGTGTGAGCTTCCATGGGCACTGGTGGCAAAGCTGGAGGAGTGGATGCTTGCCCCTAGCTCAGCGTGGCTACACAAGCAGTGGCGGGGCCTGTATCACAAAGGCCCATCTGAACACGAGGATAAGTGAGGGTCTTAGAAGTGAAGGTGTGATGCGCTTCATAAAGAGCGGACCTCTAAGCTCAGACCTTCCAGAGTCGCCGTGAGGCCAGTTGAAGAGTGTTGTCTCCCTCAGCCTCCTGTCCCCAACTGCTGTGTACCCTTACTGGGTGGGGCTCCACAATGCTTATGTGGCATTTTCCATAAACAGATTGTAAAGAGCTGAGCACAACCTTGGGACTGAAAGAAGCTCTGTGTGTAAAATATTTATTTTCTGAATACTGCCCATAGGTTTAAAGAAGCAGTGGAGAATGTTCTACAAGGGTGATTTGAGTTTGAGGGGTTTTCCTTTGTTTGTTTTTGACAAATGATGGAAACGTTCTAGGTATTTTTTTTTATGTACTTAAAAAAAAAAGAAAGAAAGAAAAAGAAAAAATAAAGCTGTTGGGTTTTGTTCTCTAGTCCCTTCTTAGTTTGGGTACAGTTGCCGAATGCAAGAAAAGTGTATACGTAATTGGCTTCAGTGGACTTGAGAGTCAGCCTTTTACATATATTCATTCGGAGAGGGTGTTGTGAGCTATCCTTTGCATAAATTTTATCTTTGTGTTAAGAAGATGAAAGTGCTCTTAATTAGCCATTTGGCAATTTGGAAGCTTGGTGCTCTTTTTCCATCAACGGCAAGAATGCTCCTTACAGGGTTGGGAGGAGGAAGAAAAGAAAACTACTGTTTGTTTTGACCAGAAGTCTACTTCAGACCAGTTTGACTCAAAGCACAGTAAGGTTAACAGAACATCCCGAGGCAGCACTAACAGGCAATGTTAAGTTCAAAAGGGCAGGGGAAGGAACTGGGGGCAGCCTGGAGGGTCTGTCGTGCTGGCTTCGGAGGTCGGTGCTCCGGCAGGAAGGGCAGAGCTCCATGAAGCAGGAGGCTGTGTCCGAAAAAATGATCCCATTGTCATGTGCTGGGTTCTGATCTTCATTTTCAATCCTTTTTCCTCAAGCACATAAAGAAGCCAGACTATGTGACGACAGGCATTGTACCCGACTGGGGAGACAGCATAGAAGTTAAGAATGAAGATCAGATTCAAGGGCTTCGTCAGGCTTGTCAGCTGGCGCGACATGTCCTCCTCCTGGCTGGGAAGAGTTTAAAGGTGGCGTCTCACCAAACCTCAGAAGGACTTACAGAAGGGGCCAGGAGCCCTCCTCCTCTTTTCCCTGTCTCCCTTTCACTCTTCTTGTGTACACAGCTCATTCATTAAAAAATCAAGTCAAGCCTTGGGATGGGGGAAGGGGGTTTTATTATTTTGTGTGTTTATTCTAGAGGTGACTTAAAATCCAAATCCAATTTTAAGTAGCAGGATTCTGGAGATACTCTGGGCCCAGGCAGCCCGTCCAACCTGATCAATGGCAGACAGCTTTGACTTCTGTCCCCTTATTCCTGCTTGCATCCCCACATTATTTCTGTGTGCCTGAAGACTTGTTCTGCCTCATCCTTTGTCTCCTTTTTTCTTGCACTAGTTCTGCAAAGCAAGATTAGAGCACATACACAGAGCTATGGGTAATATAGAAATGTAATTACGGACAACTGTCTTACTACAAGATTTAGTTCTTCCAGAATAATCTGAAACACTCTGCTTTATAAGGATCATTGAAAAGAAAAGAAAACAAAACAAAACAGTATGGGTCTGTAGTTTCCAGAAGGTGGGCAGAATTTAGGAAGTGAGTCTCAGTGGTGAAATCACTTAGGGTATCATCTGTGTAATAAACTGGTTATAGGAACATAACTAAGCATAATGTGACTGTTAAATGACACAAAGGAAAATATTGAAGAAGTAGTTAATTTTTAATGAAAGATTTTGTTTTAGAATTTTATTTATGACTTAGGAGTTTATGGAGGTATCTTCATGTACTCATAAAACTCAATTTTAGGGTTTTTTTTTTTTTAGTTTTAGAGCAAGTTGGTGCCTTCTAATAAATATTTTTTAAAAAACTCAGTGGATTTACTTAGGCATGAAAGAAAGCAAGATTTGTGAAAACCAAATTTCTACAATATGTATCAGGCCGAGTTTTCTTTTAAATAATGATCCATAATCTTCTCATCATTGCTGCAAAGCCCATGTAAACTTTCACTGAGATAAAGAGGTGTGGGTCGACCTACTTTTTCAAGCTTTGTCTTCTAAACTGAAGCTACTTTTGAGCATTTATTTATATGCTTCAGCTAGCCTGAGGCACTAACCCTTGAGGAAGAGGAAGGAATTGCCTAAGAACATATTTGTGAAATGTTCAGGCTCAAAAGCAGTCATGTCATTTAATGACTCACAGATAATTTAAAGGATCTTAGGGCTTACAATTTCCATTTCCTAGCAGCGCACAACACCATTGTATACCCAAACGATTGTCAGAAAGGCACAATTTAAATATTTCATGTTAATCACCATCAATTAAAATGTTGTAGCACGAGTTTATCACAGTAAATCTGTACAGTCTCATCTGAAAGTCCTACAGCTAGAGACATGGTCAGCAAGTGCAGGAAATGTCTTCAACTGTTGCTGCACAATTTCTCTATTTAATATTTTAGGTTGACATGACAACTGAAGAGATAGATGCTCTTGTCCATCAGGAAATCATCAGTCATGATGCTTATCCCTCACCTCTAGGCTATGGAGGTTTTCCAAAATCTGTTTGTACTTCTGTAAACAACGTGCTATGTCATGGTATTCCTGACAGGTATTTATTGCTTAATAACATATTGTTCCTTTGGAAACTAAAACATGAGACTAAGATCTATAACACATGTTGAAAGGCACTAGCTTAATTGAAACCTACCTGCAAACTTGTGAAGCTGATTATGGTAGAACAAATCTTGAAGTATTTTGCTTCTAGGTGGACATAATTTAATGTTTGTTAAAGTAGCTTGTAGTCCAAAAAGGTCATTGTTCTTTAAATATTGCTTTTACGTTCTTAGATTTTAACCTGATAAATGGTAAAAATCCAAATGTAGGCAAATATAGGTTACCAACTGTCATTTCGGCTCTTTGCAAAATTAAGGTAACCGATAAGTACATTTTTTAAAGATTTTTTAAAAGATCTTTAAACAATGGCAATATGTTCGTGTTCTGTATTTCTTGTAAAATTGGATGTGACTGACGTAACTTAAAGATTAGATATAATTTTTCCATTTATTCCTCTTCCACTCCAAATTAGCATTGCAATTCACTGGGCTTGTGATAGTCTTAGGGGTTTATTTCTACATTCCTCATATTGAGATCTATCACCATTTTTATTCTGTTTATGTTTCAGTCGACCTCTTCAGGATGGAGATATTATCAACATTGATGTCACGGTGAGTAAATAATATAAAAAATAGTCTTTGATCAACTTCAGAATTGCTGGTAGCACCAGGAAGAATTGTGGATTGAAAATGCGCGCTGCACCAAGGAAAGTGCTGTTTACTTCTAGACCCAGACGCAAGCAGCTGGTTTCCTTTTTTGTCTTTAACTCCGTGTTTATTCCAAGTAAACCCAGGCCTGACTTGAATTTAGGGCTGGAATCAGATGCACTGAGATCAATGTTGGCCTAAGTGAAATGTCAACCCAATCCTGCTATGTGTCATGTTTTTGAGAAGGTGTAATTGTTATTGATCCACTGTGTAGTTAAAGCAGAGCACCACGGCACTGGGCAGCTGCGAAGCTAGATATGTATGAGATGAGCTAACGCGAAGAAAGCCAGCATTTTTCCTTCACTCTGCCAAGATTGATCTTCCTCTTCCTGCTGATTTTGAGTGGGGCCTGTCATTATCTTACTCTGTCATTAGGGGCTACATTGGCCTGTGTGTGTCAGTCTATTTGGACAGCAACTCTTTTGCTAGCAGTGTTCCTTAGATTTATTAAAATCCCTAAAGGTAACGTTGTGCTCCATTTGTGGCATCGAGGGTGTAGAGAACCTTGAACTCGGAGCAGACGAGCAGAGTGGTTTTCTCTCTGAACCCAACTTCTTACCAAATGGTTAACAGCCTATCTTTTAAATAACAACTCAAAGTGATTTAACGTGGGAACTTCAAATTGTACACGCTCTAACCTTTTCTAATTCCCTCAGCCATTCGCTATCCTGAGACTTGGATTTTTTGCGCTTTGGCAGTTTATTTTACTAAAAAAGTTTGCAAGGATCCCTTTGGATTATGTAGATTGGAAATAAATTCTGTATATCTGATGATTAATAAATAAGTTTTAAGTAAATAAATAAAATTTAATCATCTGGTGAGAACTAGTTGAGATGGATAACATTCAAGGAGTATAGCTTCTATGAATGAGAAAATATTTTTCCATAATAGTTATTTTGTATCGAGACCATGAATTTAGGTAGGCGTGGGAATGAGGTGGAAATTGGCATCTGATAGTTTGAGTTCGGCCAAATTTTTAGTTGTTCGAATTAACTCGCCCTCTTTTCTTCATATCAGTTTGTATGGTGACATGACCAACAATTCCTTTTTCGCAGCTACTCTTTCATATATCATTTTGTCCTACTTAGAATACTTGAATATTTGCTCCATATATATTCTCATGGCTTATCTTTCCAACTCAGAATCATGTAGGAGGGGATATTTTATGAAGTACACCTGAAATAAAGTATTTTTCCTGATATACTTTTCTTTTGAATTGTAACCGATTTGGGGGTTTTACATTTATTATCTCACCTAATCACCCCATAATAAAATATTGCTGCTTTGAATGAAATCAACACACTCTCTCCCACTGCTCCCAATGCATCCAAAAAGACTATTCCATGTCTTTTCTGTTTCCTGAAGACTTTTAATAAAATTTTAACATTCAAATGTATCACAGTTGCAAAACTCGTAAAGTAAGGTGAAATACTTCAAGTGTCTAGAAATATGAAGGAGTCAAGAAAGCATATTGGTCGCCATCTTCATAAATTATATTTCTTTTTTTTACCCCTCCCCACGAAGTATATTTCTTGTGAGATATGTTATTGAATGAAAGACTCCATTATCAGATCCTGTACTTTTTTTTTAAGATTGTATTTATTTATGTGAGAGAGGGAGAATGAGAGAGAGAAACAGCATGAGAGGGGAGAGGTCAGAGGGAGAAGCAGACTCCCCGCTGAGCAGGGAGCCCCATGTGGGACTGGATCCTGAGACTTCAGGCTCATGACCTGAGTTGAAGGAAGTTGCTTAAACAGCTGAGCCACCCAGGCGTCCCAGATCCTATACTTTTATAAGAAAGTACTCGTTGTGCATTTTATAATTGTTCATATCTAGTATATGTCACAAGAAAACAGACGTCTTTCCCCCTTGAAAGTTGAATGTTAAAAAAACAGACTGTGAGATGCCTAGAGTAGTTGCTCAATAAATATTTGTTTAATAAGTGGAGTACAAAACAAGAATACTTTGTGAGCATAAACCCTAATTATAGATAACTGCCATAGACTTTCAGAAGTATTGTTATTCTCATACATATTGAATCTTTCATGTAGTCATTTTGAAAGCTAGCAAAAAGTAATATAAAAAGGCAAATAGAGATTTTTAAAATTTTTTTTTACTTTACCAGTTACATAAACACTGACTTATACATTTTTAAAACAATTACTCTTATATTAGTAACTGTAATATATTTGTGTATAAAGTCAAACTTGTACTTTCTTGGATTGCAAATGGAAAAAAATGTATAAAACACTACTCTATTGCAAGGTAATTGAGTCCATTTGACATGGTAGAGAAAACATTTGATTAGAAGCTAATAATACTTCTGGATCTACCTCTGTATTTTGCCACTCACCTCAGACAAGTTACCTGTTTATGCCTTAGGTTTCTGCTTCCATTACAGAGTGTAGTAGAGTATTTTTTTTAGTGCAGAATAGTATCTAAGATATTAACTGAGTATTAAATAGAAAACTCAGATGAATATCTTTTTTATAAGTTTCTACATTCTACTTCATGAGAAAAGTGAAATATGAAAAATAATTACCCAGGTCAAATTAATGCAAAATAGCAAATTCCATGCTGTATCTGAGGATCAGTATTGAACCCGTCCCTTCCACCTTCTATATTTATTATAGTGTTTGTTAATTATTGATTTTTATAATGACTCTGGTGTCTTCCAAGATCCTATAGGGCCTACTGAATCATTGACAACTGATAAAATTGTATTTTCTGTAATTTTATTCGTAAGCCTATTTTGTTATCTTTTAATCCTTTAAAACCCCACGTATAGTGTTTTCTGTTAACATTCTGCTATCTGGAACATTTGACTAAGGTTTCACTTCCAGACAGGATCTTTCCCTAACGTATTTCATTCCCATATTGAGCCACTTCACTTCTTGGAATGAAATTCTCCTACTGTCTAATACTGACATGTCTATTTTATTTCTTCTTCTTATTACCTATCACTTCCAAATGTAGGTGACTTCAGGATACTGAAGAAACTTTTCACTATGTTAAATACTTCTAGGTTCCCTAGAGCTATTGTAGTAGTTGTGGGTCAATGTCTTTGGTCGCTTATTTATGCATGTATAGTTTTGTCTTCTCAGAAATAAAATGAGGAATCAAAACATTATACTAGCTTTGCTAATCATAATGCTGAAATAGCCATTCTAGTTACGTATTTATTTTTAAAATTTGTAATATTATCGTATGGCTTCATCTTTTTAATTTCTGTAAGGCTTTAGCATATCCTTTTTTTTGTGTAGGGAAACGGGAGTGATTCTGGAAGGGTGAAATGTGAATCTACGAAATACATAGATGAACACAATATATGCACTTTTGGAAAGTACATTTTTAAACAAGGACATTTTTTAAACTGTTTGCCTGTGTTTAGGTCTATTACAATGGCTACCACGGAGACACCTCAGAAACGTTTTTGGTGGGCAATGTGGATGAATGTGGTAAAAAGTTAGTGGAGGTGGCCAGGAGGTGCAGAGATGAAGCAATTGCAGCTTGCAGAGCGGGGGCTCCCTTCTCTGTAATTGGAAACACAATCAGGTAAACCTTACACTGACAAGTAAAGGGAGGGTTGGCAAATGGTACAAAGGTTATTGGTGGCTTGGTATAAAGTTGATGACATGTTTTATGATTCAGAACCATCATTTCAGTCTGATATCAGTATGTGAACTGCCAAGCAGCAATGTTGTTCCCTGGGTTTAAAAAAGAGAGAGAGAGATTTTAAAACAGTGAATTATACTAGGGTCAGCAGGAAACTTATAGGAGCAGCAAGCAATATTTATATGACTGCTTTAGTTTAAACTCGACATACTGGACTATGGTGTTCCTTTACTCAAAATCACAGCAAACGTGGAAGAGAGTGCCTAAGAAGGGAATAAGCATCCCAACTCTTGGATAATGAAACAGGAGAAAAGCTAAATTTTATAAAGGAATGAAGTGAAACATATTCCTGTGATACAGAGATTAAAAAAACATTAGCTCAAGCAAGCCTTACCTTTCAAATTAGTGGATTAGCAAACAGGCTGAAACGGTGAGCTGATGTCCTTTTCTTGTCTGATTCATTTTTCCTGTAAACCATTGTTTATTTTCCAACAGTATTCTATGCTTGCTCTTTGAGTGTATGTGTATTTTCTGAATTCAAGACTTTTCCCCGTAATCTGTTACCTACTTTTAGATCTTTTTTTTAACCCCCATAACTGTTTTGAAGGAGACATAGAATATGTGTTTTCGTTCAAAAGTAATACATTTTGTTAAAGATGATCACATCAGTACCTTTTAAAGTACTGTTCTCATTAATATGAACCATTGAATACTTCCCGTTTGTCTGAAGGTTGGAAGGCTTAGTCACCTTGAAAAGATGCTGCCTTTTTTCTTCGTAAGCCCTCAAATACTTTAAGAAAAAAGGCAGTAAAATATCAGTTAAATGTATTTATGGCTTTAAAAATATTGTAACAATGTCTGAATCAAACTTTAGTAAAATCTCTTTGGGTTATATCTGAGAAGCTTTTATTGAAGACTTTGAACAAAATTGTGTTTTTGACAGTTTTAAATTATAGGCTAACTAGCCTGGGAAAAAAGGATAGTGTCTCTCTGTTCTTTCATAGGAAATGTTGAATCAGACCCCTACTGGGAAAAGAAATTTAATGCATATCTCACTATCTTACTGTCCATGAATATAATAGAAATGAATTCAAAATGCAGTTTTATTTTTGCAAATGGGATGAGTCGATAGATGTATCTCATATTTTTGAACACCTAGGGTTCAACAAATTTACTGGTGGTGCTCTTGCATTTTAACAAAATTTATTCTTCAGTAGAAGGGGGCAGAGAACACTAGATTCTTATTCAAGCATTCTATCGAGCTCTGCATTCATGGCTGTGTCTAAAGGGCATGTCAGCCTTTGATTCTCTCTGAGAGGTAATTATCCTTTTCCTGTCACGGAACAACAAATGATAGCTAACTACAGAGGCACATTTGCAGTAGTCACATTCATCAACTGCAGAAAAAAAAATTCAATTTAATTGTGCAACACAGCTGCACATGGGCTTTTGAGCATTTCTGTTGTTCTCCCTGTCTCGCTATTCCTCCCTCCAGATCTATTTTTTAAACTTTTTTTTCTGGTTATTTTTTCCCCTTTTTGTCTCTTCTTCCATTTTTACTCTCTGTACTTTCTTGTTAAAGTAATTTTCCTTTGTGGCTCTCATTCTTTTTTCCCCATTGAAGGCTATGAATGTAGAAAATTATCACAATTACTCATATAATTGAGCCTCTTTGTAGCAAGTGCAACTCCAGTAGCCTTTCTCCATCATGAAAATGGTTTCATTATAGGGTTTTTCATATTCTCTGACACCATCTACACAGAGGAACAGGCGTGCAGATGAGATGTGCTAGGAACAGGCTAGATCAGTAAGGTCACAGTAGGAATAATTAGCTGTGCTATGGAAAGAGCATCTAGGCCTTTTACTGCTACATAAATGTACTGTCCGTGGCTTTTAGTCACAAAAAAACTTACTAACAAATGGAGCTCCCGCCTACTACTTTGAAAAAAAGATTTGTATCAACACTACAATTTTCCATCATTAAGACTAATAACACAGAGCCTAGTATACATCAAGGGGAATAAAAAGAAAAATCTCACATTCAAGTGGCGGCTGGGTGCTGACCTTTGTTCCCTTTTTTTGTGTACGACTTAACTCTTTACAAAAAAGAGCCACACGCCACACCAACATGCAGGTGAACTCCAGCTAGTACTAGCAAAGCATAGCATTCAGTCGGAAAATCTGATAAATCTCCATGAAGGATAATGCATTTCATTACATATTCACTACATTAATTCTAGCTACATAAAAAAAAAAGAAGAAGAAGAAGAGTAGAATTGAAAGTGACATTGGATTTTAGCTATCTGGATGCAAAGGTCAGTTTTCACAGAGGATGAATTTGCATGGACAAGCTCTTTTGAAAACCAGATCAGTCCCAACAGCTACACTTACAAAACTATGTGAAAAATAATAGACAATGAACTTTTTACTTTTACCCTGATACATTTCATTATTTAGATGGTTTCTGTCTGCCACCGGGGACTAACCAATGTTAAGGCGGTGTTTCTGGACATCTATTACTTTGCCTTTTCTTATTCAGGCAAAATCTCAAGGGCGTAAATAAAGAGACAGTCTCCACCTTTAAGCCAAAAGTACTTGGAATCATTACAGACCGAAGGTTTACAAACATCTTTCAACTCAGTCTCTTTTATTTGAAGATAGTCACCATCTTTTGCATAGTCTCCCTCTGCTGATACGCCCTGAAAAGAACATTCAAGCCTCTTTTATTAGTTAGTATGTTAACAAAAACCTAGTGATCTTTATAGGAAATTTTGAAATTCTCGGAAGCCTGTGACGGTAGGAGGCTATCTCTGAAGAAGTATTGGCAATAATAGTTTAATGAAAAGAGTCCTCTGTGTGCCCTTTTGCTTCATGAGGGATGGCTAGTGATCTTTAGATTACTGTGTTATTATGCTCACTGTACCTCCATTTGCTTTAAATTATTTCTAAAGCTGTATATTCAAATTATCTCTAGATGATATGATCTGTACATATGAGAACATTGTGAATGTGTAGATTCATGCGTCCCAAATATGTGACAGTTCCATCAAAAATAATTTAAACTTATAGTTGTAAATGTCATGATGAAGGTATCAATAAATGGTTTTTAATGTTTAATTCATAAGTATATGTTTTGATATTAATTTAGAAGACTATAAAGCAGATTTTTAAAAATAATCTCTTTCTATTAGATTATGCACATTTAAACAATAAGTGGCTCAGGCAAAATAAGTCATTTTAATGTCATCTGTGATGGATTTTTCTTGACAGCTACTGTAAATTACAATTACACTGCTTCTCTCTGCACATGAAAGTAAGCACTGCAATAAATTATCTTTTATTTCAATCCATCATGTCTGCTTTTCGGAAACAGAAAACCTCAAATAAAAGTTCAGCACTATTGTAAGAAAAATACAGTAATTTGTGATCCAGCTTGAAACAAAAAAAAAATGTACCACGCTTTCAGAAAACAGTTGTTGGCTTTCAAAAATATTACTAATTGTACTTAAACATTCCTTGTCATTAGAGGGAATCTTTGGACTCCTGCATTCCTTCATTCAAAGACTACTGTTTAAAATAAAAGCCTGGAGAGACCGAACTTGGAAAATCAGGGGCCATTTAATTAGAGATGTGACCATTTGGAAATTAGTGCTGTTTATAGGATTCCTGTAAAAATGGTGATAAAATGATTTCCGTGTACATTTTTGTTTCTTGAGAAGAGTATGCACTTAAACACAGTACTCCTCTGCCCTCTTGGGGAATGTGTTCTTAGTCACAAAATGTACTTGAAATGTATTAAGAATTTTAATGTATCGACACAATACTTCAATTGAGGAAAACTACCTCATGAAAGGGAATTAAAAGGAAGAAAACGGTCACAAGATGAAATTCCTTAAGAGAGGAACTGTAACTGAAACGCGAACTGTAATAATAGGATGATTTCAAAGTAAGTTCAGAAAGTACACCTGTACACCCTCTTCCTTCTCTCCCCTCTTCTCCCTCCCCAAATGGTCCCCTATGAAGGACTTCAAATTGTAAATGCGCTCAGGCTCATGGGTGAGTGTTGTGCTGTTTCAGAGGATTTTTAGTTAGAGAAAAATCAGAACAGAACAGCTAATACCAGGAGAGGTCTTTTCAGTAGGTTTCAGCAGAAAGAGACTCCTAAGTGGGAATGTCCGGGAGCTCAGGAGGGTCACGGCCCTGGGAGGGCTGGTGCAGGGGAGCCGCAGTGACATTTCTTGGGCAGCCCTGCCCGCCCAGCTGTTTCCACTTCCTTCAACACACCAGTTAAGGGAAGCACACGTGCTCCACCTTCCCATGCCACAGTCAGGGTGACCACCACTGGCTTTCGGGTTAGAGTGGAATTTGCTACTACGGTCACTAGATAGTCTCTTATGAAGTTAGATTTGAACCCTAGAATCAGGGCAAATAATCTTGTGCTTCCCGTATCTTCCAAAATAGTAGAAGGGGGCATGATTTTAAATAGCAAATAGGAACATTAGTGAGATTTGATCCCATTTAGTCCCTGTAAGTATGCGTTAAGAAGCTCACTACAAATCCAAAAGGAAAATACCCTGAAAGGCAGACCGAAATCTATACTTAGCTCCTGGGAATCAAGCACTGAGATGGTGCTCAGCCAAGGAGCTGAGCAAAATTTGTCCTGTGCTTTTCCTCTTTCCACCCGGCTGTGAAATCCTGACCTTTGCATTCATGACACATACATTCTATGATACTCCTGTAACCATAAGTTCCAGCAGGATCCAGGCAGTAAATTGTTGTAGGAGAATGCACTCAAATATCTTTAGCCACCTTGTAATTGCACAGCTTCTTTTATGAAGAGGAATGAGAGGTGTGATGGCAGGGGGACCCCAAGTGTTTTTTCAAAGTAGGCTTTCTTCCTCTCCTCTCATCAGAAATTAAAATGAAGATTGCCATTGTAACACACATTTAAGATGTAGCCGTGATGCCTGCCAATCAGATCCTAGGGTTTTTTTTTTCTTTTAAGGAAAGAAAATAGGAGGACAGTTTATATGGAATATTCTTAGAATCTTTGAGGTTTGTTGGGACTGAAGTCACATAATTTGCAGATTTAGGTAGAACCCATTCTTGGAAAAAAAAAAAAGTCTAGATCATTATTGTCTTATCTAATCTCTCTTCCATCCTCTATCCACTCTCCACTCAGTTTTTATTTGGAAATTGTGTGGTACAAATAGAAACACCTTGGAAAAGTTTTTATACCCCCTGCCCCAAGTGCAAAGACATACAGAAATAACTGTAACCATAAAGTATAAATTTAAGAGATAAAAATTATTTCTGTCATTGACACATGCATAGCTTATCTATTTCTGCACTCTCAGTTACATGGAAATTAAGTCTGAATGAGAGGCTGTCCATCTGCTATTTATAGTGACATCCTGGTTTAAGGGAAGTTATCTTGCAGGTCTGGAGATGAAAGTTAAACATTTTCAGAGTTAAGTGTATTGATATGAGCGTCTTAGAGATGCTGCTTTTGAGTTCATGTTCAAACTAAACCGAGGGTCTACTGGAAACTCTAGTTTGGGATCTAAGAACTTTGACTTTGATAAGAATTTAAATAGTAGTCCTGTAAATCCTGATCCATTGTTACGGTTAGGGTTAGGGCACTATGCCCCTCATCCACATGAAAATATAAATTGTTCATGGTTTATATGTTCTTATCTTTCTCATGCTCTTAGAAATGAGTGTGTTCACCTGATTTAAAAAACAACTTCTGAACTTTGTATGTGAGGATTTTAGGGTTGAATTCTATGTGCCAGACTTCATTTATATGGAATAGATGGAAACCAGTACATTTGCATGTAGAAAGAACTAATAGAGCATTAAGAATTAGGAATCACAATACTAGCTTCTCTTAAGCATCATGGTGATTAAAAAGCATTCTGTGTGAATTTTGTTCATGACATAAGTCTTGAGTGGAAATCCCAAATGATGACAAAGTTTTGGAGTATTTCGGAAATATTGACAATGCAGTTTGACCTTTTGTGTGAGTGTGTCTGTTTCTAAAATGTATAATGTTGTGAAATAGACCAGAATAGGGAAACTATAAAAGTAGGAGTTCACATTTCTAGGTTACATTTTTGTTTCTCTGTTCAGTTCCCAAATCTGTAGTAATTTGCACAGTCTTTGGTAAAATCTTATACAAGCCAGGCAAGTTTTTATGACCCGCATTCTATGCACATGTATCTTGGTTATTCACATCGATCCGTATGTGTGTGCCTGCACACTCATTTGTTGTCTAAAAGTGGCCTCGTTTGAATGCCTTACTAAGGTAAGTGAAGCAAGCTACTATGTTAGATACATACCTTTTTTTCTTCATTTATCCAAAGGGAGTCGTTGCATGCAATGGCAAAAATTTTAATTATTCCAGAATAATGAAAACATTGTTATCATCTGACTCTAAATATAACTGATTTTTTTCTCTTTCAGAGACTATTTTAAAGTGACTTTATCTAAGTATGCATTAAAAACTTACCTAATTTAATTAAAATTTTTTTTGGTCACTTCTAAAGCCACATAACTCATCAGAATGGTTTCCAAGTCTGTCCACATTTTGTGGGGCATGGGATAGGATCTTACTTTCATGGACATCCAGAAATTTGGCATCATGGTAAGGAAGTTAATTTGGAAGCTATTTATTGAATGGAATCAAAATAAGGCAGTTGAATTCATATGATCATCCTTTTGTGTATATGCATGTGAGTGTGTGTGTGTGTGGGGGGGGATGAGTTACTTAATTGTAACCAGCACATTACTACGTTACTGGATTAGAGCCCAGCAGTTTCAATCTCAGAATAGGGTTTATTTTGCTTTTTGTCTTCCCCTGAAGGGTGATGGCTGGAAGGCACAAGGGATATTTGTCTAGAAAAAGTTACTGAAAACAAAATGCCACTGCATCAATGTCCCAGCAGCAGCATGCAAAAATTTTCTGTTTTTCTTTTTCTACCCCCTTCTCTAACTGCTGACTGTTGTGGTTAAACTTCATTACATCCTACACAGCGTTGACAGCTGATGTATTTAGCAGCATGTACTCTTTAGTGATTTCTAGATTATACCCACCCTTGTATTCCTTCCCCACGACCTCCTGCTTTTCATTGCACTGGGTGTGCACCCGACAATGAGAAGGCAAAGGTGGGCCAGAAGCAGTGGTTAGGGTAGGAGGCAGTTCTACAGTGTCCCCAACGGGGGCTGCACACCTGGACAGGGACCGAAGGAAAGTTGGGCCTTGACCTGCGTGCTTGGAGTAGGAGCAGCCCCTAGAAGAAATACTGCCTAGAACCCATTCCCTGGAAGATCCCCATGGACCCAGCAGGTCAGAAGTCCTTTTGGACCCAAGAGCCCCACCTGAGGCGGCTCGTACAGAAAGAGCATCTCAGGCGTGGGTCCCACTCTGCACCAGCACTTGGAGTTATTTCAAGTCACCCCTGTCCTAGCCTCCTGCTTTAATCTGCACCCTAAGGACCTACCTTTCCTTTGTATCTTTTCCCCCAGATGTCTTTCTCTTTGGGGTGGTGGGCAGGGCCTAGGACCCAGTGAAGCCAGGAGACCTGGAAGCAAGTGGCCAGGGGACTGTGGAGGTTGTCTAAAACACGCAACAGGTGTCTAAAACACCCCGGCTGCCTCTGTTAGGCCTTGGTGCACCCTTCCCGGGGGGCCTTGGCCACAAGCAAAGAAAATGCAAAGGCTAAGGCTCAGAACCCCTGTGTTTAACCCCTTGGTGATAGCCACTACCAGAATTCTAGAAGTCTCCCTCCTTCCTTCTACCCTACAAGAAAAAAATAAAAGTGACCAAGGTCTTTTTGAGCGATCCTGCCCCTCTCATTCTATTTCCCTCTTTCTTCCATTTCTCACTCCCCCACCCTATATGTTTTGTTTTGCAGCAAATGACAGCGATCTCCTCATGGAAGAGGGAATGGCGTTCACCATAGGTCAGTGCCCAAGCTCCCTGGATCGAGGCAGCAGTGCTGGCCTAGGCCAGGCAGTCCCACGAAGGAATAATAAAGCCAATCAGCGTAATGAAATAATTCAGATGCATAGCAGATCTGATTAAATAATATCCTTGAGTCCCATCTTCCTAAATCAGATACTTACCGACACATTTAGGAGACGGCAGCCATCCAACCTCTAATTCTGTTACCAGCATCATGCAGTGTTTGGTGTGTTGTTGTTGTTTTTTTTGTGTGTGGGTTTTTTTGGGGGGGGTGTTTTGTGTTTTTTTGGTTTGGGTTGGGTTTTTTTTTTTGTTTGGTTTGGTTTTTTTTGTTTTTGTTTTTGTTATTGTTTTTTCCCATTAACACCCAGTAACTAGAAGTGATCATGTCCCTTGCTCCCTGTCTGGCCGTCCATTCCTGGCTGATCATGTGATTGGTGTCACCACCAAATTCCAATCATCTAAGACCCTAAAGGCATCATATTTCTGACTGTGGTACTTAATGGAGAAGCAATTAGAGCGAAATAAGAAAATTGTTATTTGCTGATTAATGAACATTTTAAGCATGTTTTAAAAATTCAAATATTTTTAAAAACTGACTGGTATTTATAAGAGGGACTGGTGTTTGGGTGGTTATTATCCACAGGGTCCTAATTAAGGCTTGATTAAAATGCCCTTTTTTTCTCAAAAAAATTACGAACTAGGCAACTTCATACATTTTTGAATGCGGTAGTATTTCCTCTTCCTACTGTTTAGTTTGCAATATACTATGTAAGCAACATCAATTATCAGCCCTTGTGAGATGACAACAGGAACCCATGGGGGAAGCACTTGGGGGAGGGGAGGAGAACCTTCTCTTTTTTCATAATCAACCGGAACAATATTTGACAAGAATATGATTAGATCACTGCAGTAAATATTTTCCCTCTTACAGAGCCAATCATAACTGAGGGATCCCCTGAATTTAGAGTCCTGGAAGACGCCTGGACTGCGGTCTCCCTGGACAATCAAAGGTGTTTGCTTTCGGTGCCCCTGCTTTGAAATGCTTTGGGAAGGAAGGTTGGTCCTACGGCTCCCGCGAGCTGCTGCTCCCCGCCCCGCCGGCGCTCTCGCGCCTTCTAACCGCTGCGGTGTGTGTTTCAGGTCCGCCCAGTTCGAGCACACAGTTCTCATCACGTCGGGGGGCGTGCACATCCTGACCAAACTGCCCCACGAGGCCTGAGGAACCGCCCGAAGGTCGCAGAGGCCGGGCGCTTTTTATCCTAAATTGCTGAAATCCAGCTGGAGAACTTTTAGAAGACACAGGCCAACAGGAGGTCACGCAGTAACCAACCTAGTTTCTACTCTTGGAAAAACCCGGTGGGGACTGGGGGCAGTTGGGAACTCCGATCTCAAGCCCTGCCTTGGCCATGCGGCCTCGGAGAGACCGCGGGCTCAGCTTCCCGCCTCGGGAAACGATTCTGGGGGGGAATAGGGATGCCCCTCGTTTGTAAGACTGGGATTTCTAGAGATGCATGGTTTTCTCTTTCCCTTGTCTTGACTGCCCAAGTAAAAAGCTTTCCTCTCACAAGCCCATTGTGTCTGTGGCCCTTGCGTCTCTGACAGCTACTACAGTGAGAGGGTGACTGGTTAACTTTTGAGTCTCTGAACTTTTCACATGGGCAGTTGGGGAAAAGAATGAGCCTAGATGTTAGCTGGGAATTTTTCAAAAATCCCTTCTTTCCCCCTTGTGGATCCCACATTGGCACTAGCCCTTCCAGTTCTTTCCCCTTCGTAGCTGCTTTGTGATGAAAAGATTAGCCAGCAAACCATGAGGTTGGTTACACATATTTCCTTGACTGTGAGCCCTGCGTCTGGCCTCTACAGTGCTTTATTAGTGCACAAACGTGACTTTCCTGGTCCCCTGTGGCTCCTCCTCACATCCCTCATCCTGCCCCAAGCGGCCATCCCTGAGGTTACTTTTGAGGGACCCTCTCGCCCCTCCTTCTCTCTCTCTCTCTCTCTCTCTCTCTTTCTCTCTCTCTCTCTCTCTCTCTCTCTCTCTCTCTCTCTCTCTCTCACACACACACACACACACACACGACTGTCTGTTGCACTAGGAGTTTGAACATTGTCCCCCCTCCAGATGTGAACACTGTCCAGCTGATCTAGCCCCTAAGCTGACCTCTCCCCATACTGGCCCCCTTTGGACTGTGCTCTCTTGCTGGAGACCCAGAGGATTCTAGCAGGAGAAGATATGGAAACTTTTGAGGGCAAGAGCCAAGTTAGCTGGGATTGGAACTGGCAAGCCTGCAGCTCCACCTGCTTCAGAAGCAGAAAATCCAAGCACCCACATTCTGCATTTCCCAAAGGCCCATTCTGATCAGAATATCGTCTCTTCCTCAGCACGCACTACCCACCCTCCCCAGCACCTGTTCACACCTGGGCTCAGGTGAAGAGGTGCTGGGGGTCTAGTAGGCACATAGAGAATAGGCCCCCTCTGATTATGGTTTTAGGAACAAGTTCTGTGAGCATGTTCAGGCAGTCAGGAGTTGTGCTAACTTTTTTTTTTAAGATTTTTTAAATTTATTTGAGAGAGACACAGCGAGAGAGGGAACACAACAGAGGGAGTGGGAGAGGGAGAAGCAGGCTTCCCGCTGAGCAGGGAGCCCGCTGCTGCTCTGGGGCTCCATCCCAGGACCCCGGGATCATGACCTGAGCCGAAGGCAGACGCTTAACGACTGAGCCACTCAGGCGCCCCTAACTTTTGTTTCTACTGAAGCGGGTTTTACAAAGTTGCCACCCACTAAATATAGCTTGAGCTGGAGAGAACCAAGGAAATGCAAGCACCTGTAGTTGCCATGACAGATGGCCTCTGTGATCAGGACCCAAGAGGCAGCTGTCTGTGTGACACAGAGTGTGAGAGAAGAGATAGGAAACAGGCCAGCAAGCGCACTTGGAGAAGTGGCTAGTTCAAGCTTTTCCCTGAACTTGGATTCTCTTGGGCATCCCCCAATCCTTCCAGCTCCCTTTCTCTGCACCCAGGGATGGAGATTTGGATAGAGGTGATTCCAATTCAAGTGGATCTAAGAACTGGAAAAGGTGAGGGAGGGGTCGAAGATTTACAAGGACCATAGAAAAACTTTTTGGAGTTCTTGAGACATTGGCCAAGCAAAGGCGTAAAGACAGAGACTGCAGCTCCTGAACAATCTGATTCTCCAGGAAGGAACCTGGCCCAGATGGCCTTGGGAGAGGTTTGCCAGATAATGATTTCACTTCTCTCCTAGAGCAATCAGATTGCAAGGTTAGCTGCTTATCTCATCTACGATCAGTTTACTCCAAGTTCCCCAAAGATAATTTTATTAGGACCACAGGATTTTACCAACCACTGGGATAACATGCTGTTTGTGCAGCAATTATTCGGAGGTGAAAGTATTTATGGGACAGGTTTATAATCCTATTTATTAAAGTAACTAGTTTAAGCCTAGTTTATTAAAGTAACTAGTTTAAGCCTAGTTTAAACGTGACACACACACATATGTATATATACCAGCACCAGCCAATATCAGCCGCTCCCCAGGAAACAAACTTGATTTAGAACAAACTCCCTTTAACATGCTTTGCAGTTGAAGTTAGAAAGCAGATTTAAAAATGCCTTGTGCACCACCACCACTACCAGCAGCAGCACCACCATCACCTTCCAGCCCAGCTGGCCCCAGACCTCACCCCGGGGCCGCCAGGATTTCAGCCCACGCGTGGTTACGGCCACCACCGGACTCGCGTCCTGCGGTGTCTCCCACAGGTTCTACTCGGAATCCGGGACTCTCAGGATCAATGTGAGAGTTTTGTTTCCTGTCAGAGTTGGGACAGGCAAAGATCTAAGCAAACCAACGTTTCAGAACAGGTGTCATCTTAGCAGTGGGGGTGGGGTAGGGTGGGGTGGGATGGGAGGCATCTACTCCGGGCTGACAGAGTGGAGATAAGATCGCACACTGAGAAGCTGCTCAAGGCCCGGTGTCTCAGCGCCCGAGGGCCCCGGCTCAACCGCCCCACCCCGGACCTGCTTCTCTGGGGCTAAGAAATAATTCCCGAGTGTAGACACTCCCGCGCCCACATATAATTCATTTCTAAAATAAACAAGGCTCTGAAGCCGTTTCCCGAGGGAGCGCGTCCTTTGTTCCACGGAGCCAGCCCGGTCCCCTGCGCTGGAAAGGCTCGGATTCCCCCTTCCAGATGTGGACAGAGAGCCCTGGAGACGACGGTCGCGACCCGTGGCCGCCTCTGTTCCCTTCCCCCGCCTTACAGTTCTCTGGAATAAACTGGCCATGGGCCGCCCAGCCGTCGGGGTTTCCTCGCGTACAGCCCTGAGCGCCAGAAGTCAACAGCCACTTCCCCCCATCCCCACCCCGACCCGGCGCCAGCCGCGGCGATCACTTACGTGGGCAGGGCCCGCTAGAGGTGCGCGCAAGCGACCAGGGGCCCAGGCGGCATCCGTGCTGTTGTGCAGAACGCCCCGCACCTCACTCCGCACCCCGAAACCGGCGCTAGGAAGGAGCAATTAAAACCACAAGTGCAACACGGAAATCAAGAGGAGTCGAGCGGCTCCAGGAGTAGTCTGGTGCCGGAGTCATGAGCTGGTTGTTGCTACAAAGCATCACCCCGTGGTTCGGTGATTAAGGGGGAAAAAAAATCTTTTTAAACGTTGGCAAACCAGTTATTGGTTTGAAGGATTTTTTTTTTGCTTTTGTTTTCCTTTTTGCTCCAACCACGCTGCCTGAAATACTACTACCCCCAATATCATGCCCTTAAACCAAGGGAGAGGAATTCCGCGGGCAGCAGCTGCGGCTACACAAGTTAAAAAAGAGAGAAGCCCCTTCCACTAATATCTGTAACGACAGCACCGATGTGATTTGTTTTGAATGTTCATTTTTATTGGTGTTCCCTCTGCCAAAATGTGCTTGATTACAGAGGTTTGTCCTGTGATCATTGCGCACTCCAGACAGGGGAAGGTGCAACGCCGAAGGTTCAGCTCAGGCCAGATCAAATCCCGGGCTGTTTAACGCTGAAAGGCTGCATGTTGCTATTAGTGTTAAATATATGGCTAATTATGCGTATGAAAATTAAACATCAGTGTTATGCTAATGGGGCGCCTTCAGCTGCGGATCCGAGCACTTGAGACTACCATTTAATCAAATGAATCAGTAACTAATACATCTGCACGTGTGAACTTTCACAAGATCATTTCCCCGATCCCGTCACACCGCTAAATTATGAAAGAAATAATTATCAACACTTTCTAATTACCTAACAAAGTAATTTGGGATTCACCGTGGGGCTGGCGGAATGGGGAACCAACAACCCCTCGCAGACAGCGTGGTGCGCGCCACGCCTCGTGGGGGTGGCTGTGTGGTGGCGGCGGTGGGGGGCTTTTGTGCGCTTTTCTGTACCTAGCGCCCCAGAAGATAGAAGGCGCCGTGGCAGCTTTTTCGAGCCCTGCCCCCAGGCCCAGTGGCGCCCGCTTTGACCAGTGGAGATGCGGAGGATCCTGGGCGACAATGAGAGACATGTCTGTAACCAGATCGGCGAGCCTACCACTGGCCTGGTTTTGCCGCGGGTTTCGGGGGTCCGCAGGACTCCTAAACCCCGGGTACTCCTGCCAGACCCCGGGAGGCCGGAAAATGACCACCGGGGATCCGAGGCTCAAGCCAAACTGAGCCCGCCGGCTCCTCGGCTCCACCCTGCGCCGCGCCCTTGGGGCGAGTGAGTCCAGGGCATTCGGCGCCGAGGGAGTGGAGGGGAGAGGGAGGCGGAGGAAGGTTGGGAGGGATGGAGGGGGTGTGTGTTGGGGGGAGGGGGCGGTGCGGCCGCCTTTCCTGGGAGGAGAAGCGCGGGTTCCTGGCTCTCCGCGCGCTCTGCTTTAATCAGACCGGTGCAGCCTCGAGCTGGAGTGGCCAGCTGGGCCTGGAGCAATGCGAGCGGGCCCCAGGGAGCGGCGGCGGCGGCGCGGCGGCCGAGTGAGTGAGTTCGCCCGGAGGGCCCCAAACCCGACCCCAGGGATGTGGCAGAGCCGACCCAGGCCGGGGAGGCGCCGCCAAGGAGAGCGCTGCGCTAGGCGCACGACTCTCGGGAGGACAGCGCTCCGTCGGCCGCCTCTGGTGCCAGCCCCCAACCCCCCGCAGTGCGCGACTTCGCTCTCCGGGGCCGCGGCCGGGCTCCAGAGCCGCCCTGGCTGAGCGCTGCCCGGGTGACGGCGGCCAGGAGAAGCGGTGCCCCTGTCCCGGTGTGGAGGGCGGGCGGAGGGTGGGGACATTAGTGGGGGGAGGGCGGCTGCGCCGAGCGGCTGGTGGGTTTCTGGGAAGTTAGGCGCGCCGGGGAGGCGGGAGGCTGAAGAGCCGCGGGCCGCTTGAGGTCCCGGCGCGGGCGCTGCAGCCCATTGTGCGCTCCACGCGGCGCGCTCTGTTGCAGAGGAGCCCCGGCCGGGAAGTGTGGACGCGTTTCTCCCGAGGCCGGGCCGCCTCGCCCGCTCTAGTCCAGCGGAGCCGGAGCGCCTCGGACCAATCCCCGGTGATTATGCAAGACAGCGGACCAATCAGCTCCGCCAGCTCATGAATATTTATGACCTTGGCTGAGTCAAAGCTTTGAAGCGAGTTTGGGGAGCTCGGCAGCATCATGCTTAGACTTTTCAAAGAGACAAACTCCATTTTCTTATGAATGGAAAGTGAAAACCCCTGTTCCGCTTAAATTGGGTTCCTTCCTGTCCTGAGAAACACAGAGACCCCCAAAAGGGAAGCAGAGGAGAGAGAGAGACCCACACCCAGACCCCGCGAGAAGAGATGACCATGACCACCATGCCAGAAAGTCTCAACAGCCCCGTGTCGGGCAAGGCGGTGTTTATGGAGTTTGGGCCACCCAACCAGCAAATGTCTCCTTCTCCCATGTCCCACGGGCACTACTCCATGCACTGTTTACACTCCGCGGGCCATTCGCAGCCCGACGGCGCCTACAGCTCGGCCTCGTCTTTCTCCCGACCGCTGGGCTACCCCTACGTCAACTCGGTCAGCAGCCACGCGTCCAGCCCCTACATCAGTTCGGTGCAGTCCTACCCGGGCAGCGCCAGCCTCGCTCAGAGCCGCCTGGAGGACCCAGGTACGTGCGCCTGCCAGGGAGAGGGAGAGGAAAGGGTACGAAGGGAGAGAGGGAGAAGGAGGGTGGAAGGGAGGGAGGAAGGGGGGGAGGAAGAGAGAGAGAGAGGAGGGAGAGAGAGAGGTGGGGGTGGGGAGGGCGCCGGAGCGATGGAGGTTTCGGGTATCAATCTATGTATGGGTCCCTGTCATAGCAAAGAAAAGATTTTTTTTTTTTAATTCCACCCAACTCGCAACTATCCAGCAAAGGATAAATCCGACAGCGTCCCCTGGCACTGTCTGGGCCTCTGGGAGGCTCTGTGCGCCGAGCACACAATGCCCCTTTGGAAAACAGAAACCCACATGTGCACGTATTAGTCTCAGTAATTATTTATTGCGTAGCGCTATAAACAATGTATGCAATTAAGGGTAATTAAACCTCAACTACCGCCTGCAAAAATAGCAAACTTTCTCTGCAAAGGCAGGAACTGCACGCCTGGGAACTGCCCCAGTCCGCCTGCAGAGGCCCGGGTCCGGCCCTCGGACTTTACGGGACACTTCCCTGGCTTTCGGACTTTCTTGAGCGTTCTCTCTCGGCCCAGCCTCTGCCACCCCTCGGTTGCCACTCGCCCTTGGCTCCCCGCACTAAAGGCTGTCCCTGCATTAACAGCAGCCCCCGCTTCTGCTGTCCCTCCAGGGGCTGACTCCGAGAAGAGCACGGTGGTGGAAGGCGGTGAAGTGCGCTTCAATGGCAAGGGGAAAAAGATCCGCAAACCCAGGACGATTTATTCGAGTTTGCAGTTGCAGGCTTTGAACCGGAGGTTCCAGCAAACTCAGTACCTAGCTCTGCCTGAGAGGGCGGAGCTCGCGGCCTCCTTGGGACTCACGCAGACGCAGGTACCTTGCCGCTGCCCCTCTGCCAAGCGGGCTGCCCGCGGCCGGCCTGCGCCCCAGCTTCATTTCTCCCTCTCTGGGCCTCAGGGTCGGAGACTGTGTGTGTGTGTGTGTGTGTGTGTGTGTGTGTGTGTGTGTGTGTGCACGCGCGCGTGTGTGCGCGCGTGTGCGTGTGTCTGTGTGTCCGTGTCCCACCCCTGGCTCTCCCTGCGTCTCTCCCTCCTCCCTACCTCTCTCTGCCCTGGCTCTGTCGCTGCACTCTCTGTACTCGCCGCTGCCTGCAACCCGGCCATCACTCCCTGGACAATCTGATTAGGGCGTGGAAGGATTTCCCTAGACGTTTTGTTTGGGGACTCTGAGGTCACACGTGCCCGAACAACTGGAACAATAGACGCTGGGCTTAATCCCTTCTTTGCCTTTAAAGTGTGTGGCTAATCACTCTGGGCCTGGGCCGGAGCCTCTGTCTCCCTCCTCCTCCTCCTCCTCACCGGGTTGGGGTAAGGGGAAATCCTTTCCTCTGCCTTCTCACCTCCCAAGTCCCAGACCCTGGAGGAGGAACGGGACCTTTCTTGCCGGATTGCTCTAAGACTCTGGGGAGCCCATGGGCTTTCTGATCATGACTGGCACAGGTTTCCGACGTCCGGCCCGGGATTCGGAGCAGAGCTGGGGAGAGCAAACAGACACTAAGGAAAGGTTGATGTAAGCCCAAAGGAAAAGTTTAACAAAACCTTTTGGCCTCCTCAGTCACCCCCCAACTCACTCAAGGGCAGGAAGGATGGAGCAAAGAGAAAGCAGGTGGCATTGCAAATAAATTTCCTCCACTCCTTTCCTCCACTAGATTCTTTTATTGATGTTCATATTGGACTTGAAGACTCGATGTTGTGCAGGCGCTGCTTCTTCCCCTAGGCGATTGCCAGGGTCGGGCTGAGTCCCTGACAAGTGAAGGCCTGGATGCCCCCCTAACTCCTCACCGCCACGCCCCCTTGGCTCTCTGAGAGCTTGCCCCTGCCGGCCACGCGGCTGGCAGCCTGGCCTCCGAGGCTTTGGCTTTTATAGGTGGTCGTGGGGTTCTGCTCCTCCAGCACGGAGCTGCCCAGTCCGGCAGGGCGGCGAGGGGGATCGTTTCTCCACTGTCCCACGGACCCCTTATTTCCCCAACGACCACGGTAGGCACAGTGGATCTAGCCGAGTCACATTATTGTCCGCTCTTGCAGGTCAAGATCTGGTTCCAGAACAAGCGTTCCAAGTTCAAGAAACTGATGAAGCAGGGCGGGGCGGCTCTGGAGGGTAGCGCGCTGGCCAACGGCCGGGCGCTGTCTGCCGGCTCCCCGCCAGTGCCGCCCGGCTGGAACCCCAACTCCTCCTCTGGGAAGGGCTCGGGCGGCAGCGCGGGTTCCTACATCCCCAGCTACACGTCGTGGTACCCCTCGGCGCACCAAGAAGCTATGCAGCAACCCCAACTCATGTGAGGTTGCCCGCCCGCACCCTCCCGCCTCCTTCCCGTCTCCCCCGGCCCGGGCCCCTCCCGCCTCCCGGTCCATCCACCCTGTCCGCAAGCCCTGGGCCTGCAGAAAGGCCCAGGGGCAAAGAAGAAGGAACAGCGGAGGCAGGACGCCCGCCACCTCCTTGGAGTCCCGCGCGGTCTGGACCGGCGACTTCCCGGCGCCCACGCCCTCGCCCTCGCCCCGGCCTGCGCCGCGCGGTGACAGCAGACAGCGGCCTCCGAACGCAGGCACAAGCTCCCGAGACAGCCAGAGCAGCAAGACGAGCCACTGGACCCGACTCGCCGACCCTCAGCTGGGTGGGACTATCAGGAAAAAAGAAAAAAAAAACCCACAAAAAAAGAAAAAAACAATGTAGAAAAAGCAAAAGCTTTTTTTCTGTTCTGTCTGTCTCTTGTCTCCTTTCGCTCTGTATCTGTGCGCTGACGAAGTCGAGGTCCTTGTCTGTCCGCTGTCCTCATTCTGCGGCCTCTGAAAAGAGTCACCGGGTCGGGAGAGGCTCGGGCTGCCGGCCGCCCAGTTCCACATGCTGGGACGTTTTGTCCTTTCGGACCTTCTCCTGGGCCTGCCTAACCATCTGTGTAACTCGCTCGGGAACTGGGGGAAATGGGAGGGAGGGGGTTTTATTTATTGAGAAATGGACTTCGCCTGAGGGTGGACGTTGGCCAGTTCGCAGTTCTGTGGAGCGCAAGGAGCGTCTGGTCCAAGAGTACCGATTACTTCAAATGCACCCGGAAAAACGAATAAGGAGGACCTGGTGATTTTTAACTTATACAGTAACTTTTGTACTTCGCTGGTATGGAGAGGTTGGAACCTAATGCTTTGCATTTTTACATGTTCCGTATTATTTTTAAAAGGAAAAAAAGAGAAATGAAGCCAACACAGTTTTCTCATCTCGGGTAAAACACTTGGTCGCTTTGCCTGGACAAGAAGGAAGATCCTAATTCCCTCCTTGGGGAGCACCAGAGAGGACGGATGGGCAGTGAAGAAAAAACAGGCAGGCATACACGTGTGCCCTAAAGCCAGTGAGATTTAAAGTAAGACAAAAGCAGCACTAATTCCCCAGAGGCTCGACCACAGAACAACACCAGGCAGCACCCTGGACGCCCAGTCTCCAGTGCAGGATCTAATCGCTGTACATATTATTATTGTTGTTAATTATTATTGTTATTATTATTGTTCCGTAAACATGTTGCACAAGCTTAGCTTTTTTTCCGTTCTGTTGTGTGTGGCTGTAAAACCTGATGCTTTGTGAAATGAGAATCTTGACATTTTACTTGTGAAATTTGGAAAATGTGATCAATTGAAATCAACCGTGTTTTGTGTTCTCTATGTCAAAGTTTAGTTTTATATTGAGAATGTTAACTTATTGCTTTGTATCTTGGAAAAAAAAAGAACTTTGTAAATAAGTTATAAAGTTTCTTTGAGACAGTAAAATTATGGTTTCGAGAAAGAACTGCTGTCTGGTGTGCTATATGAGGGATGCTGTGGGCTGGGCCGGGCCTCCACCTCTGGGGACTGATAAGGCAGAGCTGGCGACTGCGGCTCTGGACATACCGGAATAAGGGGCAAAGCCTTCCAGAGCTGCTGGGACCCTTCGTCTTGCTCTGCTTCCGACCCCTAAGGGGTCTGATCCCTACGTGGGTTAGAAGGGTGGGCAGCGACTGTCTGGCAAGGTCCTTGGAAGAGGGAATCAGGAACAGGTGCTGCGTGACCGAGCCGGGTGTCAGGAACCAAAGGGACTGTGAAGGCTGGCTGAGAGGAGATGAAAGCAGAGCTCAAAGGCAGCCGGCGTGGGAGACTTGAGTGCCACCCGTCACCCAGTTACCTCGCCGGAAGCCTAGAGGACTGAAAGCAGAGACGCTGGACTTTGCCCCCTCGCCTTCGCCGCGATCTGGCCTTCCGGCTTTTACTTGCCCGCAGGGCGCTCGATCCCGACGCGGAAAAGACGCGGCCAGACACCGGAAAGGGGCCCGAAGGACTCGTCTGTCGGGCTACACCCAGTCAATCTGTGAGCTCCGGGCGACAGTCCCAAGGCACCACCTGGGCCCCTCCACAGTCATTCCCACTTATTGGGCTCATCCACAATGAGAAGCGCCTTCCCTCCTAATGATCCCCAGCTTCTCTCCGAATCTCAGATGGAAATGCCAAGGGAGGGGCAGCAGGGCTCCACGGACTCCTTGGAACCCAGGCGCTGGCCGAGTCAAGAGACCCCCCCCCCGCCCCCAGCCCGACAGTCCTGAGGCCAGCTCAGTAAGGGGGCACCTCCAGTGGCGCGCTCTGATGAATTCTCTCCCGGAGAAAGTGCACTCTGAGCAACTAGAGACTGACTGGCTCCCTCCACCCGGCGGCTCGGCGTCTCACCCCAACCTGAACCCCAGACCCCACAGCCGAACGGAGGAAGCGCAGGGAAGCTGCGGGCCCCGACGGGCAGCTTTGAGCGATCCCCGCTTCCCCCGCGCTCGCCTTGCGATACTGCTTCCTGCGGGCTGGCCCTCCGCCTTTGGGGGGCCCTTTGCAGCGCGCGGTGGGGAGCAAAGCGGG